>QLTV01002425.1:1238666-1265044 GCA_003457575.1 Thermophis baileyi
CCAACGTAAAATAAGCTTCAATTATCTTGTAATCATTACATTAACTTTAATAATTTTGGTTACAATTAAACAACCTTTAAAGATTTTGTTATGATTAAATAAGCATTTATAATTTTGTTATATTAAATAGGTGCATTTCATATTAATAAAATGGAAGTTCTCTGATCATTATTTTACAAATGTATTTATCTTTTTTAAAAATTCATATTAGTGGTCTGCGGGACTTAAAATTATGAATTAGGGTCCGTGGGATTTAAAATTATGACCTTGGTGGTCCCTGAGGTCCAAAAGGTTGGGGACCCCTGCTCTAGAACACAACCAAAAGTAGAAGTTTTGTCTTTGAGTGCTATTCTGATCAGGCTGACCTAAAGATGTTTTGGTTGATAAAATCAAAATGTATTCTAAACACTTTTTTAAAAGGACATATATTTCCTCTCTTTTCTCCACAACAATTCATCTACAAGACAGACTCTTAAACTGAAGATAGATTAAAATAGGTCTCAAAGTGATTCTATTGTGAACCTTACCATACTATTAATAACAACTGCTCTGAGGTCATGAGATTCTAGTATTCTATTTGTTACGCAAGGAACACATCATAATTGTGGAGCCAGCTCTATCTTGGCAGAATTATATTACAGTAATGTGAAAAACAGAAGTTTGATCAATGAAGACTAAAAGGAGAACTGGAATCTGGTGTTAGTATTGATTCTTATGTTAGTTTATGTTAGTTTCTTATGTTAGTTTAATCTCCAAAAACCTACATTTCTTGCCACATCATCATTAAGTGCCTGATTAAGATGTTTATAGGAACTGGCCAAAAATACACTGTAGTATATGATTTGCATCTCCTGAGAACATCCAGTCAGTGGATAGATTGTTCATTGATCTACCAGAAATGAATATATTACAACTGAGTTATAGAAAACAAAGATAAAGCCCAAGGACTTTAATGGCACTCTTCTGGAAAGAAGTGCCAAAGGTCTAGACCCAAGCACTATCGATTAGCCACAACTTTCTCTTTTAAGTGTTAACTGAGACTGATGTTCAAATGAGAAAACGACAGATGATATGAACCAGCTGTTTGGCCGGTTTCTTATAATTTTGGAAAATAGTGGTGTTTGAAGATCAGTCGTGCCATTCATAATGGCAACAGGATGATATTCCTCATACTTGCCAACTCAATGGAAGAAAGCATCCCACCCTCTTTCTAATTTCAAGCCTTCCTATGTCCAGCCCATTCATCTGTGACCTATAAATTGTGATCTATCCTATTTCCCCTTGCCCAGAGGTGGGTTCCTCCCGGTTCGCCCGAACCGGTAGTGACCCACTGGTGATGTCACGATGACGTCACGGATCCAGTTCGGTCCGTGCCGGTCTGTGGACACCGCCATCTTTTTTTTAAAAATTTAATTAATTTTTTTTAATTTTTTTTTTAATTTTTTCTGGGTTTTTTTTTTCTTCTGCGCATGAGCAGAAGCCAAGTTTCCGGCACTGTGCATGCGTTGCCATCTTGTTTTTGGCTTTTGGGAGCGGGGGATTTTTTAATTATTTTTTTGCACTGCACATTTTTTTATTATTTTTTTGCATGAGGCGCGGCCACACGGTGCGGGAGGAAGCGAACCGGCAGCGAGGTAAGTTAGAACCCACCCCTGCCCTTGCTACATTTCATCAGATACTCTGCCAGTCTTACAGTCAATCTATTTCTCCAATCTTTACTTCATCTACCACTTAAATTCTGGGAAATGTTTCTTGCCTATTGATACTTTTAACACTTAAAACATTTTTTTTATCCAGAAGTAATTGATGGTTTATAGGCTGTAATATAGTTACATAATATTGTAAATGTATTGCTTATCCATTCCAGGAAGCAAGTTTTAGGATGCAGAAAAAGTGCTTTCACTTTTTATATAAAGATATTTAATTATTTCTTTTCCTTGCCTGGCAATCACAGAAACTGGCAGAGAGCCGCTTGTAACTAATTAAATGCCATTTAACATTATGTTCTTGCTCTTCCTGTCCAAGTGCTTTGAAAAAAAAAAGTGCTGAAAATTAAGATAATGCATCCTTAGTTACAAATTAGGCTGCAATCCTCAGGTAATAATTTGGAATGTATTTTGCTGCTTGGTGAAATGAGACATTAGACTGTTGTACATTAGACCTCTTGCCAGGGGTGAAATCCAGCAGGTTCTGACGAACCGGTAGCAGAAATTTTGAGTAGTTCGGAGAATCAGCAAATACCACCTCTGGCTGGCCCCAGAGTGGGGTGGGAATGGAGATTTTGCAATATCCTTCCCCCAGGAGTGGGGAGGGAATGGAGATTTTGCAGTATCCTTCCCCTGCCACGCGCACCAAGCCACGCCCACCAAGCCATGCCCACAGAACTGGTAGTAAAAAAAATTGGATTTCACCACTGCCTCTTGCCCATCATCCAAAATAAAGCAAAGGAAAAGAGGCATTTCTTTTCCCATACCATTGATTGAAGAATTCACTTCAAAAGAATGTGATGAAAACACAAATGGTCCTTTGGAAGAGAATATTTTTAGATCAGGGTTGAAATGAGGGGTCCTTGCTGCTCTCTGAGCTTGGTTGTTTTCTTGCAGATGTTTTATTACCAAACCGGGTAACATCATCAGTGCTAGGTTGGCAAGAAAACAACCAATCTCAGAGAGCAGCAAGGACCCCACAGACGGTCCTTGTTTAACGATCACTTGTTCAAGCAACCATTCAAAATTAGGATGGCGCTGAACAAACGATAGTTATGACCTGTTCTCAGAATTCTGGCCATCACAGCATCCCAAAGTCATGTGATAGCAATCTGTAATCTTCCCAGCTGGCTTCCCACAATCAAAGTCAACTGGGAAGCCAACAAGAGATGGGAAGTCGCAATCACAAAGTCCTTACTTAATGATGCCAACTGGGACTGCTGGAATTGCTGACACTAAGTCGCACGGGCATGTGTTGCTGTGCTTTAGACCTGTGTCACTTAGTGATGGCAATTCCAGTCCCCATGGCCATTGTTGACTGAGAATTACCTGTGCAACTTATGAGACTGTACAACATCTCTCAATACTGGCTTTAAAAATATAGTCAGTTAAAGTCATATTCTGAGTGTGTACTGTATCAGGATACAGCATTTAGTTAGTGGGATATAGGTAACATCATACTGATCTGCAAGGTAGTTTCTAGTTTGGACAAACTTGGGAGTAAAATTGGGCTTTGATGGTACCTATGCTACATCCTCCATCTTTTATTTTAGGATTTATTCTTGTAAACGTTCTTGAATCTCCTGTAACATAATGCGTCCATCCTGCTTACTTAATGTCCCTTTTTTTAATCTCAGTTTTCTTAGGTTTAGTCACCTTACACCAGTACTTACAACACTTACAGCATACAGGTATACATTAATACAAATACAGGAGATAAGACCTATAACTATGATAGCAATGATACATACAAATAGGTCTTTTAACCAAGCTAAACTTGGCAGCCAGGAAGTTAGCAAACTCCATAACCCTTTAAAAGCAGTATTCTCGGTTTCGTGTTGCAGGTGTGTAGTGATATTATGCAAAGCTCGTATTTTGGACTCAATAATGAGGTGAGGTTCCCTTTTTATGTGCCTCAACATGTATTATAGCCAGCCACTCCGGTCTTTCGGCTGCCTTCAATGCAGCTTTTATGAGGTCCACTTGCTTTAACTCTTTCCCTTTACGTGTTATCAAACCCCTTTCCATCCATATTCTTCCAAACATTTGCAAAATCCCACAGGCATATTTTGAATCAGTATATAGATTTCTTACTTCATTTGTTAACAGCTTTAAAGCCTGTAATAAGGCAAACGCTTCACATGTTTATGCTGACCATTCAGACGGCAATCTCCCTGCCTCTAAAACTTCAGTAGTATCTCCATTAACTACTGTATATCCATTTCTTCTTTTTCCATCCTCAACTCGGGATGATCCATCAATAAACAAATTCATTCCGCCCTCTATAGGACTATCTTCCAAGTCCTCCCATACTTTTGTTTGCAGATCTATAGCTTCCACACAATCATGTTCCACATTCTCCCATTCTTTCCTCTCCCCCGATTAGAATTCAGCCGGATTTAAATTCCTATCAGTCGAGAGCACTAAGTTCTCTTGTGATAATAAAATTACCTCATATTGTAACAATCTAGAATGAGTGAGCCACCTATGAGCCTTCTGCATCAGGATTGTCCTCACCTGATGTGGACTGCTCACTGCTAATGCTCCACCAAAAGTTAACTTTCTACTTTCCTCCACCAGTAGGGAGGTAGCAGCTACAGCCTGCACACACAAAGGCCAACCTCTCACCACAGGATCCATCAACTTTGACAGAAACGCTACTGGTTTCTTTTTACCAGCCCATATTTGAGCCAACACCCCTTTGGCAATGCCATCCTCCACTGCTACAAACAAGTGAAAGGGCTTCTTTAAATCAGGTAAACTTAACACAGGCGCTTGTATCACAGCTTTCTTTAACGCCTCTAATCTATCTATATCACCTTCTTTCCAATCCACTTCCCATGGCTCTTCTTCCAACAATTTATCATATAGGAATTTAACTTTTTCCGTATATCCATCTATCCACAACTGACAATATCCTATTAATCCCAACAACTTCCTAACCTGCCTCTTATTCCTCGGTAACGGTTGTGTCACTATTCCTTCTATCCTTTCTGGATTTGTCTTCTTACTTCCTTGACTAATCAAATGTCCTAAGTATTTCACCTCAGGTTCTACATACTGCAGTTTCTTTCTTGACACTCTCAATCCTTGGCTCCCCAAGAAATTCAACAACTCGTTGGTACCTTTCTCTACCTCCCCTTTCTTTTCTCCTGACAACAACAAATCATCTACATACTGCAGCAACTGTAGACCCTCAGGTGGGCTGAATTTTTCCAGCACCTGTTCCAATATTTGTCCAAACAAATTAGGACTCTCTGAAAACCCCTGTGGCAAAACACACCACCTATATTGCTGATTCCTGTGTGTATCTGGATCAGCCCATTCAAAAGCAAAAATATCTCGATTCCTCTGCTAACGGGCAGGTCCAAAAAGCATCTTTTAGATCTATCACACTAAAATATTTATGACTATTCGGTATACGACTTAAAAGCGTATACGGGTTCGGAACTATTGTATGTCGACTAGCGACTAGCCTGTTAATGGCCCGCAGATCGTGACACAAACGAAAGGACCCATCAGGCTTTCTTACAGGTAGTATTGGTGTATTGTATTGTGACATGGCAGGTTCTATTAAACCATCCTGTAATAGTGTCTCTATTACTGCCTTCAGTCCTCTCCTTCCCTCCATCGGGATATTGTATTGCTTTATTTTTACTGGTTCTGCTCCTGTCTTTAAAATTACCTTCAAAGGAGGTACATTCAAAAAAACCCTATTACCTTTTACCTCCCAGACAAGTGGGTCTATCTGTTCTTCTTGTTCCTCAGTTAAAATGTTCACAAAATGTGTTTTTGGTAAATCTGAGCTCACATCCCAGTAAGGATAAAGCATCCCTTCCCAATAGATTCATACCTGCCTCCGGTACTAATATTACATCTATTGTTATACTATATGTTCCCTGTTTTAAACACACATTCTTTACTACTTGGCACATCAAATGGTTCTCCTTTTACTCCTTTAATTCTCATACTGTCTTCCCCTTGTTCAATTCCTTTAGGCATTTTACATATGGATGTTCGGGTTGCACCAGTATCAATTAAAAACACATATTCCTCATTTTCAGGTCCCACAAATAAATTTATCAAGGGCTCTTGCTGGGACCCTAGAATCAAAAGCACCTGACTCCCCTATTCATCCTCATCTCCCATGAGGGTGTATAGGCGTTGTTCCCTTCTCTGGGTTTTTCCCTTCTGTGGGCAATTTTGAGCGAAATGCCCTTCCTTGCCACATGCAAAGCATTTCTTGCTATCTCCAACCGTTTTCTTCCACTGAAGAAACCCCCTTCCTTGTCCAGGGCGTTTACCCTGATTAGTGGTAGGTTTCCCAATTCCCCTGCCTCTGCCAAATCCTTCCTTCCCTTCTTTTGGCTTATTTGTTGCCTTAAGGACAGATGCCATCATCTGGCTTTTCTGCCTATACTTCGTTTCATCTCTATTCACATAGACCTTTTGTGCGGCTTTTAACAACGTGGTTATGTCAGTATTAGCCCACTCTTCTATTTTCTGTATCTTCTTTTGTATATCAGGCCAGGCTTTTGTTACAAATTGCATTTTCATTAAAGAATCATATGCTGGTGTTTCAGGAGAAAGACCAGAATATTTATTTAAACAGTCTTTAATCCTGTTTAAAAATACAGATGGTGTTTCATCTCGCAGCTGTCCTGCCTCAAAAGCTTTCAGTAATTTTTTTCCTTGAGGTATTGCTGTCCTTACCCCCTGAAGGACTATCCTTTTCAAATCTTCCATTTGTCCCTGGTCAGCCAGGTCATTATTATCCCACCTGGATCAACCAAAGGAAACTTAGTGTCAGCTGCTATGGGGTTAGCTGCTCCCACCTGGGTCTTATCCCAATATGCCATAGCAGCTGTCCTAATCTGAGCTCTTTCTTCTGGGGAAAACAAATAACCCAAAATATGTTGCAACTCTGCATATGTATAAATATTAGATCCCAAAAATAAATCCAAAGACTCAGACAATGCAATAGGATCAGCCTGCAAAGACAGCATTTGTAATTTATAGGTCCTCAAATCTGATGAGGTAAGGAGCACATTAACAAACGTAGTTATTGGCACACCCGTAGCAGTCAAACCATTTGGCATTTCCCTTATGGCAGTGATGGCGAACCTTTTTGCCGTCGCGTGCCAAAAGTGTGGGGAGCGTGTGGGGGGGGTTGCGTGTGCACGTGCCCACACCCATAATGCAATGCACCCCACCTCCCACGCATGCGCACACGACACCCCCCATCGCGCATGCGCACGCCCCCCTCCCCGTGCTCCCCCCGTCCCATTTGGAAAGCCTCCTGCACCAACCTGGAACCCAAAACACGGCGGGCAGCTAGTTCCGGCCAGTCGCTCCCCTGCGCCTGCCTGTCTGGCTGCCGCGGTCAGGAAAGGCCCCGAAGCTGCGCTGCCCGGGATCCACGTTGGAGGCTGTTTGCGCCGGCAAAGTGGCGCTGCCTCTTTGCTCCTCCTCCTCCTCCCAGCCTCACTGTCAAACCTTGGGGTTTGCCTTACCGGGGGACGGGGGGGAGAAAGGTCCTGGTGGTGGTGGGAGCCCAGCCGCGCCTGTGGGAGAGTAAAGTCTTGTTTCTTTGCGTGTAAAAGCAGCCAAAGGTGCTCGCTTAGCCCGTAAATAGAATGGAATGGTTGTACGTCTGTATTTGTGTGTCTGTGTTTTCTACGTTTACGCTACACATGACGGTTCCACGACCCCAGTTATTTTCCTTTTGGGAAAGGAGACTTTTAAAAAAGGTGTGAGCGGCTCCCTATTTCTCCAGATTTCGCAGCTATGTGCTGTGTGCATGGTGGCGGCCAGCGCAAGAGAAACGGGATGCCCGACGCTCAGCTGTGCAGCCCCGCAGCCTTTGCAGAGGCAGTGGCGCTGGCAAAGTTATGTAGGCAAGCCACGCGCCCCGCCAGCGCAGGCCATTCAGGAAATCGCCTAACCAGCTCCGCTGCAGTCTCTGGCACCACGGACGTTCCCACCACCACCAGGACCTTTCTCCCCCCCCCTGGTAAGGTAAACCCCAAGGTTTGACAGTGAGGCTGGGAGGAGGAGGAGGAGGAGGAGGAGGAGGAGGAGGAGGAGGAGCCACAGCGGTGGCAGGCTGTTCACTTCTCCTTCTCCTGGCTGCTCCAGCAACCCAGCCGAAAGTGGCAGTGTAACAGGTGCCACCGCCGGGGGCCAGGGGGTGGCAATGGCAAGGACAGGCAGGCCAGGGCTTCCCTCCCTCCCCACTGCCCCGTGCACCCGAGCCGGCCGGTCGCTCCTGCTGCTCTTTGGGGCCTCGCTTCCTCCCCCCCCTGAACCACTTCAGACTCATGCCAAATTAGGCGGAGGGAGGGGGATGGTAAAGAAGAGGCTGCGGCTGGGCACACATGGATTCCCAACCTTTCTCTTAAATGGGGCCAGCCGCTGAACCGCGCCAAAAACCAGTGGTGTGAAGAGCCGGCCTGTCGTTCTTGCCCTTCCCCCTGCAGCTGCTGCTGCTGCTCTTCTGGGGTGGCAGGGCTGCACAGGAGGAATGCCGGAGACTGCGCGCTGGCAGGGAAGTGGTTGCGCTTCCTTCGCAGAAATGGCAGGGGGACTGTGCGGGGGCCAGCCGGCTCTTCTGGGACACCCAAGCTGGCCAGGTGCTCCGGACTACCTGGGGCCGTGCAAGAAGCCCACTAGGGCGGGGAGGGAGGGAAGCCCCGGCCCGCCCATCCTGGCCGACATCTCTGCTCCCCTAGGAAGCAACCACCAGGATCCCCTATCCGCGTCTTTGGGCACGCGCGCCCGTTGCTCTTGCCGTTGCGGGTCTTCGTGCATGCATGTGCACCAGAAACCAGACCAAGTGGCTGACTCGCATGCACACGCTGGAAACAGGAAGATCATCTTCCTGGAGTGCGCATGCGCAATGGGCGGCTGCTCTTCCAGTTTCCGGCACACCTGTGCTCATGGAAACTAGCTGGCCAGTGCGCCAGAACTCGGAAGAGCAACGGGCAACAGCTCCGCGTGCCGGGAGAGATGGCTCTGCATGCCACTTCCAGCACGCGTGCCATAGGTTTGCCATCACGGCCTTAAGGGAAGCATTTTCGCTTGAGATCTGGTCACTCTAGCAGGAGGGTCTGGATATTTCTTAACCTTCGGCTTTATATCCTCTAACTCCTTTCTCAAATGCTGATAGCCGGCTTAACGCCGGCTCTGCAGCCATTTCCTGCACATCTCCTAACTCATTTCCCCCCGCAGCCCCCCCTCCTGCTCCATTCTGAGCATAAGGGGGAGGATGAAGACACGTAGCGTAAGCCAAGGGATCCCATCCCTTTTCCTCTTCCTCCTTCCCATAAAGCACTGAAGAGGGGGGAAAGGGATCAAACCACTGAACATGATTCCAAGGCTCTACATACAACAGCTGGTTTTTTAACTGTTTCTTCTCAAGCACCTTTTTCAAAGCATTAATCCAGTAAGGGTCTGATTCCCCAAACTTGCTCCAGCGGTGGTTAGGTTTAATTAAAACAAACTTTGGCCACATTCTTGTGCAGTATTCAATCATCATCACTTTATTCAGCTTCTTCGTATAAGGACTGAGCCAGTCCTCACCCCATTGGGTTAAAAGCTCCCCCAAAGGAGAGATGGGGGGAATAGAGGGTATTTCTTTAGTTTTGTTAGGATCCTTAGCAAACCTTCCAAACAGAGCCCCCATTTCACCTGAGACTTCACTTCCAATTCCCCTTGAACGCCTTTGTCTGTAAGTAAATTACTCACAACTCTGACTAGCCCCTGTACACAGGGATAGACACACCACAGCACATACAAAGAGATCTCAATCTCTCCCCCGTGCCTCTTTCAACACACACATCACTGTCAACTGTTCAAGGAATTAGAACACCTAGTGAGACTAAAAATACCCAGTACTTTATTACTCACCTAGGCCAATTGCACCGGTGCTTTTCTTGCTCAGGTCTGCTCCTTGTTCAGATCTCCCTCAGTTCAGCAAAGAGCAATCCTCCCCTGGATAAGCAGATTCCCTTCCCGGACCCCGAAAAGCAGCAGCATGGTACCTCCGGATCTTCAGGTATCCTTTCATCCAGCAGACGATAGTCTTCAAGTCCCTGTTCGGGTGCCAATTGAGAGAAATGTACTCAAAGAAATCAGCAGGAGACCACTGAACAATATATAGAGCATTTATTATAAGAAAAATTGCTTTTGCTAAAGGACCTAGCCTGAGTTCAGGAGACCCAAGCTAAGCAACATGATAATCTGAATACAGAACTTAAATACAATTTCATACATTGCAGACAAAGAGCGTCCTCACTCCCCTTACTCAATTGTTAGACCATGTTATGTAACATTTTGGCATCTTTATCGGGTGGTTTCCCGACATGAAAATCCCCATATATTTTATCCTAACAATTGCACTTTCCTTTCCAATGTCAACCTGACCTATCTGGAACATCCCTTCCTTTCCATGTCAGTCTGACCCAGCGGTTAAGTGCCTTGTTATTTCCTTTATATTTTGGTACATAGCTGACGTGCAGCTGTCTTCTTGATTATATAATATAATATGTCATACAATATGGCTACGCTCCTGCTCACTTATTACAAGAATAATATTCCATTTCTCTCACCAAGTGTGCCACACTGGCTGAAATTGTGCTGTTAGCATGTGGCATATTAATCCTACAACCATGGCTGATAATCTAACCTGGCTTTCTTTTGCTGAAAACTGAAGTGAAGCCAGAATTAACTCAAGTTATTACAAAGTGTAGAGGTCAGTATTTAGGGATTCTCCTGAGGAGTATCATGGCATGTGGAATATTTATGCCTTGGAATGGAAGAAAGTAAATGGTACAGTACATAAGGCATTCAACCTGTGTCTTCTCAAAAAGGGATAACAAATCCTTGGTATTAAGCAGATAGTCTAGGTTGGCTCTTCCCAGGCAAAGCATCTTTTATCTTACAGGTGATTTTGTTCAGAGTTTCCTACCTATCTTAATAATTGTGTTTGATTTCACAGGCTGAGAAAAAGCATGCAACATTTTTTTAGCAACATGGACGCAAAGGAAAGTTCCTTGTCTTTCCACTTTCTTGATACAGAGGAATACAATTTAGAAGAAAAAGTACTAATCATCTCTCTTCCGATCTGCATTTTGGGATTCATAGGAAATTCGGTCATTTTATGGATCCTCTGCTGCAGGCTCAGGATTAAATTAAACCTGTATTTTGTGTGTGTGGCAGCTGCTAATAACATTATAACCTTCAGCATCATTGCTGAGTATGTTATGTTTTTTAGACCACAGACCTTCAGTTTAATGTATCACCGGATATTGGATGTTTTACATTTAAGCAGTCATCAAGCCAGCTTTTATATCTTTACAGCTATCGCTGCCGAAAGATGGTGCATTCACTTTTTCCCTGTTTGGTATAAACAGTCTCGGCCCATGAATTTATCAGCCATTGTGTCCTTTTCTTTGTGGGGGTTCACCTCTCTGGTATCAATTGTGACCCACTATCTTTGCTCTCCAATAATGGAAGTACACTTCAAGGACATTGAGAAGTGTACAGCTTCAACCATAATACTAATCATCACTCAATTAATTTTTATTCCAAGTATGATGTTTTTTTCTTTGGGCATATGGATTAGAATTCATATGAAACAAAAGGAAGCTCCCCCACAGAGACTCGATGTCACCATTGTAGCCACAGTTCTTCTCTATCTGATGTTGATTGTACCATTTAAATTAGCTACGATCTTGATGTACTGGGTCGACAACATTGATGGATATATTCTGGGTAGCCTTCACACACTATTGGAATCTATCAGCAGTTCTATCAGTCCTTTTATATATCTCATTGTTGGGTGTTGGAAGAAGCCGAAAATGGAGAAAGCCTTTGTGTTTCTTGAAATAGCTTTGTCAGACAAAACAGCCATGCTTGTAAAAACACAAACACAGACTTAAAAATCAACAACTGTATGCATAGAAGAAAACTGATGTGCATTCTCTGCTGCAAAATAAATTTGTTTACAAATATTGTATGCACTGTTACTTACTTCTAGTACGTGCCTGTGTATTCTGAGCCATGGTGGTCCAGTGGTTAGAATGCAGTACTGCAAGCTACTGACTGCAGTTCGGCAGTTCAATTCTCACCGGCTCAAGGTTGACTCAGCCTTCCATCCTTCCGAGGTGGGTAAAATGAGGACCCAGATTGTTGGGGGCAATATGCTGACTCTGTAAACCACTTAGAGAGGGCTGTAAATCACTGTGAAGTGATATATAAGTTTAAGTGCTATTGCTATTCTGTGCTATGCCCCATAATATACCAAGCCCTCATAAATTGCTCCTCAACGAGAGCAGGACAGTAAATGGAGCAGGTGAACAAATCACACTGGCATGGTATTCCCAGTATGAAAATTATATTGTGCATGCATATAAGACAGATACGTATATAAAATACTACATGCAAATTTATATCATTTGTTAATGGAGGGGGCAATGCTTATGCAGTCATCAACTGAGCCATCACAGAATAAACCAGTGACCCCTTGGAGCAGGGGTGTCAAACTGGCGGCCCGTGGGCCGGATGCATCACGCGCAGGCCATGTCCACCCCGGCTCCACAAAGGCAACAAACATTGTGATATGTCACGTGATCGAGTTTGACACCCGTGCCTTAGAATAATCATTCAATGAAAACTCTAAAGAAGAGAAAGAAGTATAGGCAATATAATCAGACCATTGAGGAAGGCAAGCAGTCCCCCAGCGCCAAAATACAGGAAGCCCTCAACTTACAACAGTTCACTTAGTGACCATTCAGTTACGTCTCTGAAAAAAGTGACTGATGACCACTTTTCACACTGATGACCATTGCAGCATCCCCGTGGTCGCTTGATCAAACTGTGGATGCTGGGCAACTGGTTCATGTTTGTGAGGGTTGCAGTGTCCCAGGGTCATGTGATCACCTTTTGTGATCTTTTGATAAGCAAAGTCAACGGGAAAGCCAGATTCACTTAACAACCCTGTTACTAACTTAACAACTGCAGTGATTCACTTAACAACTGTGGCAAGAAAGGTCATAAAATGAGGTAAAAATTCACGTAACGACTGTCTCGCTTAACAGAAATTTTGGGCTCAATTGTGATCGTAAGTTGAGGACTACCTGTATTAGAAGCACATAAAAGTGAGGATTTAGAGATGCTCATTAAGAAAAATAAATCTAGCTAAGTACTCTGCTGTAAAAGTACAATTTGAATGATGATCAGTTGAAAGGAACATTTTGGGTCTCTGGGATTCCCAATAATTTGGGGCTAATGGCAATAGCCATCATCTGGAATCTTACTTTGTTGTAGGTTCACTCGGAAAAAGGGGACTTGTCCATTCAAAAATGACTATCATGGTAAACATGTTTCCTTGAAAAAATACAGAACGTTTATTAGAAAACTGATAATGATTGGATTCAGGGCAGCATGGCAGATTGAGCCCAACTGTGCTTTTTCCAAAACCAGCAAGCATGGCCAAATTAGGAGCCAATGAAGGGAATGGCTGCTTAGAACTCCTCTCCAGGTCAAGGAGAAGGTAAGGATCACCCACACTTGACCCCTTACAGGCACTCCTTGTGAAGAAATCACAAAAAAGCATTCTCCAATGGGTTTGAGAGGTAAGGCAAGCTGACATTTTTATTTTCAAATGCTAGATATCATATGGAGCCTAAAAAAGCATTCTTGGAAATAAAGATACTGAGGGCGATATTTCATTTTTCAGTATTATCTACCTCCGAGTAACAAATGGAAAAATTAAAAAATAAAAAGCAAATGGGAAAACTGGTAGCTGTCTAGTGAACATGTCCAAAGGCCTAACTGCACAATACTGGGGATGCCAGCAATACAAAGCACTTTTACAGTCTGGCTGACAGACACATTACAGGTGGTGGTCATACATGATGTATAAATAATGTGTTTAGCCTACGAGAACCTAGTCAATTATGCTTTGTCAACAAATCATAGTAAACCATGAAGAGCTAGTGATAAAAACTTTTGAGAGGCCAAAGAGAACGAGGAAGAAGTTTTACTCATATATTTGCTTACAGTATGTTTATTTTTCTCAGGTTTGGGGTGGGGTATTTGTCATAAGCAGAAGGGAACAAATAAAGGAACATAAGCTTATTTGCAATCTATGATGATACTATTTAGCAATTCAAATGGAATAAAATTCATTAGGTAGCCACATGGATGATGGCACTGCAATTAACTATTGTGCTTTGGGACATGAAAAAAATGTGCCATGATTTTCAACTGGGTCAAAATGAGAGAAAATGATTCACCTGTGGGGCAGATAAACCATAGTGTATATAAATCATTGTAATTTCTCATTGAAAGGTGCAAATGTAGAAATGTAACACAGAAAGCTTTATGTACTGTATTAGGAGAAATTGCATGTAAAACAATGTAGATTAAAATGAATTCTAATTAGAAAAAAATGAAGTAATATATACAATCCAACACTAACAAGACAGATTAAAATGAGACTACTTCACATATTCCATGCTGTAATTTAAAAGTTCTTTTGTAAGTACTAGTTGTTAATATATAATTTCTTTCCAAGTTATCGCTGGTTTCTGAGCTGCATATTGATAAACCAGAGATGATGTCCCTTAAAAATAATAAAAATTAAGTCATGGTGACCCTGCCTCTTTTACATTATACATCATCTATTCCTGTTTGTAAATTAAGACACTCTGTGCTCAAACCAAGACAAAATTTACAATGAAAACAGATTCAGGATGATACTCTTTTGAGCATATTAAACTGTGGTTAACAGTTGCTGTGAGGTCACAGGATTCTCATTCTGTTGTTTGGTCCATACATCATCACAGGCACCTGGTCATAGAATTAGATGTTTATGATGAACCAGAAACCTGATCAGACGGTTGAAAAAATATGGGGTGATAACCATGGTAGCATTTACTTTTCTATCTAATTTGATAAACAGATTTATTAGCCACAAGTGTCTATTTAAGAGGCATTCTAGGAATTTGAGAACATAATCGTGTATAATGTATTCTGTAATTTGATTGTAAGAATATTTAACCAGTAATGAGACTGTTAAAAGAGATCACTGCACCAAAAATAGAATAGTCCTTATAACGGCTGGAAGGATGTTTGGAACTGAGGCAAATATATATATATATATATTTTCTCTTCGGTGTTTTCTCCAGAAATAAGGTTAATGTGTTGACCACTCCTGTCTTTCCTAACCCATTTGTTATTCCTCATGACTCAAGAGCAATTCTGTATTGGCTTCAGAGAGACAGAGTTAAGAGTTTAATCTGCAGGTGATCTTTAAGTAGACACTGATAGGCTCCAATGCAAGTTATTTTACATAATCAGTGTCTTAGTAGGTGATTGTTGACAGCTTCAGCAAAGGTAGTGTTAAGAATGGAGATCCTGTAGTCTTCCCAATGTTGCCAAACTACAAGTCCCAGCACCCCTTCCCTTTGCCAGTATTGCCAGTTAATAATACCTAAAGGATTACTGTTACTTATCTTAGCAGTAGTAAAAGCGGTATCTAAAATCATTTCAATTAGCATCGGGCCCCAGTCAAGTATAGAAATTGCTACAAACAATCTGATCTCTAGAACCTGTAGCATTTCTGTTGTTTGCTGGTTGCCCTGGTTCATGTGGGAATCATTGGGCATGAAAAGGAACATTTAACGTTTAAGCATAAACCTAGACATATTTAGAATGCAACACTGGTTCACATAGTATTATTGTATATGTATACTGAAGTGGCCACTTCTGAAAAGGAGTCCTTGCATGTTGCAATTTTGTTCTGAAAAAGCCGTTTAATTAAGAAATGTAAGAAAGGGGCTTTATCACACATTTGTTGATTTAGATAAAATGTATTACAAAATAAGTAGATTTGGTCCCTTTGCAACTAATTATATTAAAAGTGATTTCTCCATTGGAACAACCATCTTATCACCAAGGAAATTGTTTAGAAAATTATGTAGAAATTTGTCTGGATAAATAAATAATCAATTTAAATTCCCTTTCTTCCCTATTCTTAGGTGAATGAACAGATCATAATAACCACGTAACATGACGCAGGCAGTCCTTATTTAGCAATTGCCTCAGAGCACGGGTCTCAAATTCGCTGTGTCACGTTGCCATCACGTGACATTTCACGACATTTTTCCCATTTGCGGAGCTGGGGTGGGCGTGGCCTGCACGTGATACATCCGGCCAGCGGGCCACCAGTTTAACACCCCTGCCTCAGAGAGTGACCGTTTGTATTTACAACAGTGATGAAAAAGTTTGCAGCCAATCCTCACATTTACGACCTTTGCAGGTCGGTAAAGCAAAGCAAAGCTGAAGTAAGATCATAAGAACAGTTGCGTTTTCATTTGGCTCAGCGACCGAATTGCCAATTCCACTTGTGGGCATTTATCAAGGACTACCTGTTGTTTTGTGTCACGTGTGAAAAAAATTATGATTTGCCGCGTTTCTTTTTGCAATATAAAATCCCATGAGAGATCTGCATGAACAGAACGTAATACCATAATAACAAGAAATTGTATGTTTGCTTTTAAACAGGTTGAGAAGAATTTCAAAACACGTGAATAGTGTTATGCCAGAACAGATTAACAATATTCCATCTATGCTGACCCAGCAAATGAAAATGAGACTGAAGTGGCCCAGAAAGCATACCACACTGACATAAGCAATGATCCTCATTGCTATTCCAATCAGCATTTTGGGAATATTTGGAAACATACTGGTTATTCTTTTTCTTTCCTTTAAGATTAAGAAGACCAGATTTACCATATATGTCCTAAATATAACTATTGCTGATCTTGGTATTCTAATCTATCTATATACTTATTTTATGCTATTTTTAAAACCAAGTATTGTCAATGCATCTGTATCCTATGTAGTAGAACTGATATATGCAATTGGATACAATTCCAGCTTCTATATGTTAACAGCTCTCTGCTTTGAAAGGTATTTATCTGTTTTTCACTTTACCTGGTATCAATGTCATCGGCCAGAACATCTTTCATTTTTATCCATCAGCACATTGTGGACATTTTCTGGCCTGGTATCGCTTTTGGAATACTTTGCTTGCTATCCAAGGTTCTACATATACTTGAATGAAAATACTTTACAGTGCAGAATCACAAATCTATTCCAAATATTTCTTGAGTTCCTGATTTTTATTCCCATCATGGTTTTTTACACTTTGGCTATTTTTATCAGAATGCAGAAAAAAACCCAGCAAACTCCTCCAGCAACACTTGATATCTCTATTACTGTTACCGTTGTTCTTTTTCTTGTATTTGATGTATCGGTTAAATTTTTTAATATTATTGAATTTTGGTTTGATGCAGTACATGTACCAACATTTTCAGTGGCGGTATTATTTGACACTATAAGCAGCAGTGTCAGCCCGTATGTGTATTTTATTATTGGAGGTTTTCTGAAAAGGACTTCTGATCCTCTTGAAGTTTTTCTTGAGAGAGCTTTGCAAGATGAAGGAACAATAGTGGAGGGAACACAAATGCAGTAAAAACAACTTTCCAAAGGACCCTAGGACCCAAAGAAATATCCATAGAAGAATACACTATAGGCTTACAATTCCAGTTCCAAAATAATTTTATTCATTACTCCTTATATATCATCCAGGTCCATTAATTAAATCAGCCAAATGCTTTATTTGGCTCACAACTCCCTGTCTATTCCTGCCATACAAAAAATCAGAATAAAGAAGTCGGTGGCCAGGAAAGAAAGGTTCCTCTGAGGAGAGAATTTTAGTTCTGCATAGACTTTGTTGCGGTTATAAACTGTGAGACCAAGAGCTCCTAAAGCAGGAAGTAAGAGGGAAAGAGAAGCAACTGTAGACTGCCTCTAAACATGGAAGATTGGAAGACAGCAGAAGAAGGAGAAGAGAAAGCTATGGAGTCAAAGGAAGCTGGAAGGAGTGGAAAGAAAAATCTACAGATGGAAATATAGTGGCATTTGTATACCGCTCAAAAGGTTTATGTTCGCACAAACAGTATTCATCCCACATCTCCATCAGGAAGGTTTTGATAGGTACGAAGTGATGCATCTTGACTCTGAGTTACATACATTGAGAAAACATAACTGTTTATCTTTAGAGTATAATGTACTGCTTTAAAGGACTTTAATCTAATTAGAACACAAGGGGGGGAGGAATCGCCAAAATTTTGGATTTTGTATGTTAATGTCATACACTTTTTCTTTATTTGAAACTTTATACCTATAATGACAAAGTACTGAAAGGTTCTGGCTGATGTAAACTTAGATTTTTTTTTCCAAATAAATCAGTAAACGGTAAGCAATGCAGTGCCTATTTAAAAAAAAATCAAGCTCAAAATCAGAAGCAAAAATAGATTTTTTTAAAAAAAAGCAGCAGCATAAAACAGTTCTTAAATTAACTGGTAGAATTAAAAACAGTTCTTCACCTGACAGGAAAAAAATCTAAAGAAAACAAAATCTGGTATTGGGTAACCATTTCTGGAAAGACCGGAGACAGAATAAAACACTTCACAAAACAGTTTAATGCTGTAACCCAAATGAAGGCAGGGCCTTTCATCTCTGCCATTTTACTAAAGCAAACAGGGGAGATACTATCATAAAGGAGAAACAGGAGCAGGAATGTCTGCAAGGGTTGTGGTAATGCAGTCAAAATGGCAGTTGTGATCATGTAACTGAAGCCCCACCCCTTTTTGACATGTGTTGTAATAATCATAAAGTGGAATTTGATTGCATGGTTGTAGTTGCTATCTTGGTTTTTTTTTTTACTGTCGCTTACAGCCTTACCTCTGGCTGGGTGAAAACAATTTGGAGAACTTGCTGCACTTCTTTCTAAAAAAAGGTGTCCCTCAGATGCCATGTTCAATTATCATGAAACTGGATACTGTGACATTATTTATTTAATGGGTTTATAGGGCCAACCGATCCAGTACGCCACTTGTGAATGCTTATGAAGATACCAAACAGCTTCACATAAGTTATTTTGTTTTAAAGTCAAAAAGACAAAAAAAGTTATTTCAATCCTTACTCAGAAGCTGACAGCCTGGGTTCGAGACCCGAGTACCAACAACAGGATGAGTTCCTGTTACTTACCTCAGCTCCTACCCACCTAGCAGTTCGAAACCATGCAAATGCGAGTAGATAAATAGATGCCACGAGCCAACTGCAAAAAACCTCAGTTCCTGCAGTCTACTTAGGAGGAGTTGCTGTCCAGGGTACATGTGGATGATCTCACGATCTTGACTTTCTCCAGAGTGAATTTGGTGGCCAAGATCTACCCTCTGGCTGCCAATCTCCACTGAATACCATCACTCCTCATTGACAGATGCCTAGGTCACCATGTCCTCATTGAAAGTCCCATGAACAAGCAGTTCCCAGTAAATGTGAGTCATATGTGTCTGGGGCTGCATGTGAACTACACAAATTATAACCTTTATCCATTTTTAATCTTTCCAATTAGGTGCATCTTAAATTAAAATTTCCATTTTTTTCTATATAGAAACTAAAAATGATTGAAACCTGATTTGTAATCCCTTGGGTCCTGAATCCCATTCAGCTCAGAGGCCAGAAGGAACAATGGGAAGAAGGCACAGCTTCTGGGGATATCAAAGAGAACTGATTACATAAATGTATTTTTAATCCAATTTGACATACTGCCCTTATACCCAGTCTTGAGTTAATAAGACTGTTAAATTACACACGCTTTATATTCTGAATTATTGCCTCTTTTTTCCATGTTTCTTTTTGTACAGTTGAAATGCACTGTTACAATTATATTCATAGCAGATTTTTTTAAAAAAAATTCAAAGCAAGGACTTAAGGTTTTACTATATACTCAGAAGGGAAAAACTAAATACTATATTTCTAAATTAAATTATAATCTTGAATTTTTGTTTAAACAAGGTGGCTGGTCTAGTTTTTGGATAAGCAACTACACAAACTGGATTGGGCACATTCTTCTGCAGAATAATAAACTGGTGCCATGTTAACTTTGGGGCTTGGAAAACTCATTCAACCTACATAATCAGCACCTCGAAATGCTCTATTTTGATCCTTTTGCTCTTGGGAAGTTAGAGACTCTGGCCTTTAGTTTGGGACACAATGATAGTGCTGTTCTGAAGATATTGTGGAGAGATCACTGACACAAACTTGAAAAGGGGCATTCAATGCCAATCAAACATCCTTTTTCCAGTTTTCTATGAAGAAGGTTTTTTTCCTTCTTGCTGGTAGAGAAAGACCATTTCTGAAGAAAAATGAATGAAGATTGGAATGAATGATGAGTTGAGAGTGGGCTATGAGTATCAATATCAAATTGCTTTGTTTTGTAAAATCAACAGCTCTCATAAATATCACAGTATGTTGGGTGAAACTAGGAAATATCAAATTAACCAAAAACAGATGTAAATATTAATTAATGCTTTTTCCAGCAGCCATGATGACTGGTGGTTTAAGATTGCTTGCCCTGAGCATTGGAAATTGAGTTCAGGGCCATACATTGGAGCTTAAAATAATTACAGGAATTTTTACTTTTTCTCAACTACAAATAGAAAGAAAATACATTCAAGCAGCATAAGCTTTTTCAAAAGCTCTCTCTTCACATTCTCTGAATTACCGAGAAGAAGGGTTGAAATAGGCTGTTAGTGAAGCTGTTTGTTCTTGGAGAAGAAATTAGGAAGTAAAAAATAAATAAATAGGGCAGTGATGGTTTCTCTTTTCAAGCCAATCATATAATTTACTCCAAATTTCATAGTATTCTGAATCCTCTCTCTCATTTAATTCCATAGTCATTTTATCTAGCTGAGCACAGTCAAGAATTTTCTTAATTATTATATTTTCGGTGGGTATATCAATTTGTTTCCAATATTGTGCAAGGCTAATTCTAGCTGCAGTAAGTATGTGCAATATAATGTAGTAATATTTTTTCTCGATTTTCAGGTCCAGAGAAACCAAATAAATTAGTAAATAATTAAATTAGTATTGAAAATATTACGATGTTTAACCATGTTAAAATATTATAACGAATGCTGTAATCTAACCCTAGAGGTTATGTAGTATATTTTGTATTGTGTTATTTTGTTTTGTCTACTTTTGTATATGTCTTTTTATGTCGCTTTTTAAATGTAAATACTTGAATAAAAACTAATAAAAAAAAATAGGGCAGTGATGATAGCTGCTCTACATTTGGATGTATTCTGGGTCTTTTAGGGCATTTTACAGCCTAGGAGCCAGATACTTAATGCTATTTTTTCCTCCTATGCCAACTTTCCTGCATACAGAACTAATCTTCTGAGGACCTTACCATGAAAAGTGAGCTGTATGGTGACTGGAGTGTCTTGTATGTTACAAGTCTCTGCAAGAACTGCCTACTACTGCAATTAGCTTTTTGATATCAAATAGTTATTCCACTTCTTCCAGAATTTAACATCTATTTGTGTAGTTTGTACACAAATTATTTTGGGTTCTCTAGATGAACTGCCCTGGAAGCTTCATATCCCTCTTGAAAAGAAAGGAAGGAAAGTTGCTCAGTGCTGGACAGATTATGTACAAGCAGCAAGCGCAAAATATTTTGTGCAATACTTACGCTTTAAGAAAATCCGCAATATCTCTTCCATTACTCCTTTCCATTCTTCTATATTTTTTCCCCCACAATAAAGAAGTTTGCTTTTCGCTGCATCCTGTTTGACCAAGTTCTCTTTTCCTATTCTTCTTCCCATATCAGGAACCACACAACTTGGGGATCATTGCAATGTGTTTTAATCTATTATTGTGCAGCTTACATTGAGGGGAAAAGAAACCAAGCATTTCTAGTGGATGAGCTGTTACGCACGACAACTATAAGAGCCTCCAAGCAAGAAAGCCAGCAGAGACCAAGAAGCCACAATGCCACATATTCTGAAAGGGCACAAACAAACAAACATAAATGCAATTGTTCCAAAGCCAAACAACATCAAGAGTTAACATCAAGAGTTTAACATCAAGTTTAGTTCTACCTGCCATAGATTCAGTTTCAACTGAATTCATCATTCAAAATGGGCAATTACACAATGGTTTAGATACTCCATGCTTTACTTATTGTGTAAAACCACATAATTCCCAAAGCAGCTTATAGCATAAAAATCTTTCAAATATATTAAGTCATATTCAATAAGCAATTTTAAATAAACCCAGTCATAATGAAATACAGTATCCTGTTAACACAATCCTGTTAATCCTGAGAATCTTTCTCAGATTCTCTACTTGCTCAGTCTTTGTCTTCACTACTTGAAGTAGCAAAACAAAATGAATACATATATAAAAAGATTTCATGACCTACATCTGCCTTCCCCGAGCAGATTCTTCCAAGTATGTTGGAATACAGCTCACTTCAGCCTCGGGCTATGCAACTATGGAGGCTAGAGATGATGGGAACTGCATTTCTCAGTCCAGAGCAAATATGTCTGTATATTCAATGACCATTAGAAAGTGGCCGGAACCGTGCTTAAGAGTGCATTATCAATAAAGTTTAAAATAAATCCTTCACTCTTTCAACCCTGGTTCTGTTCTATCTTCCTGTGGCTTTAAGCACTGTATATCATTGATCACTGACAGATTTTACACTGGTAAGATCACAACTGTATTCCACAAACAGTGCAATTTGGAGATGGAAGTGTTTTTGATACATCAATTCAACATCTTGAATAATTAAGCCCCTAAATGATGCTATCCAGGATGAAAACTTAACAATTACATATAGTTTGAGAATTATCTCATAAGTTCCTGCTGGCAGAAAAGGCAATTGGGCTAGTGTACTGTATGTTATACTAGTGTATGTTGCTGTTCTGTCTCCAATGGTATGAACATCTGAGAATGTCAATCTGGATGATACTCAATAAGCTTTTAATCGTCAATACTTTGAAAATTGATGCTTGGCCAATAGATGAGTGGAAAGAAATCATGGCAGACATATGTAGCACACTTCTCTTGAAGAATGTACTTCTAATTGAGCAGTTGCAGCCAGATGCAGAATGCAACAACTCAAGCATTTAAGCAGGGTGGATTTCTGCATCAACACCCAGACTGAATTAAGATAAGTTTTGTAAACTACCATTCCAAAAGGTAGCATAAAGTCAAGCTTACTTACTGTAAGAAGCTAGTCACTCGTGGAGAATGCTTCCAACGGTGATACACGGAAATCTGCAGATTGGGATGGGCTTTATATACTTTCATAACTATCCTGATGCTGTAAGAATAATTTGAAGAGGAAACTCAGCTTGCTGGCTAATACAGTAAAGAAGAATGCTTCATACAACCAAATAATAGCTTTGCTACCAGAAGAAGCAGGTACTAATCAATGCTGGGAAACTGCTGCCTCAGCTATAGTCCCAAAGGTGCTTTTTCAGGAGACAACTGGATTTTCTGGTTTTTCTTTGAAGACCTTTCACTTCTCATCCAAGAAGCTTCTTCAGCTCAGAGCTGAAGTGAGAAGTGAAACATCTTCAAAGAAAAACCAAAAAGTCCAGTTGCCTCTTGGAAAAGCACCTTTGGAACAACCATGATCTGGATGACTGAGAATCTCCATAGACATTTGCCTCAGCTAGTGTTCCTCTTGCCTACACTCTTAGCCAGAAGAAGTGAAAACAGGAAGGCAGTCAGAGAATGAAGGGACTGAGTTTTTTCTGGCTGATGGCCAATCTACAGCCACCTAACTCACCTCCATGTCAACCTTACCAAAGCATGCTTGCTCACATTCTCACAGTGCAAAGGATTTATGTTAGCCCTTTGTCCTAAGGAAAAGAAGATTCCACTTTGCTTTCCCTCAAGTTTCCACCTTTTCCTTTTTAATTGTTCTTTCTCGGCCAAAGGAAAAGACCAAGAGGAACAATTCCACAGCAACTTCTCATCTTACTTCTCCTGCACAACATCACATTTCATTTAAGCCCATTTTCATTTCCCTATTTTGTTTTTAGGACCGATAATTAAAAGCTCAAGCACGGCACTAGTATATAATATGCTTGGTTCAGTTTTGCCTTAATAGATTTATGAACCTGTCCATTCTGGCACATAAGCCATGGTTTCCTCTTTAAACCACTGACGAACAAGGAAATAGCTGCAGAAGAACTCAGAACTGTTGAGAAATTATCAATAATTTGTTCTTATTCTTTGAAGTTTCAAGAAGTTTTGTTTTGAGATGGGAAAAGAGAAATATAAGCAGGAGCAAAGGTTGAGAGAAAACAAAAGGTTGAAATACTAATGGGATTTGAACTATTTAAATCTCTAGATAAGTTCCAGATAGTACATCACTAGAAAGTGAGACCATTTTAAAGAAAACCAAGACATAGGACAATAGATCACAAGATGTTTGAGCATGTAAAGATAAGATTTATCCATCTTTTAAATATGTTTGAAAGATTAATTCTCATATTATTTGGGAAGAAAGACAATATTACTCATAAAATCATAGAGTTGGAAAGGATCTTAGAGGTTATCTAGTCCAACTTCCTGCTCAATGCATGATCCACTAGAACAGTGGTTCTAAACCTTCCTAATGCCGCGACTCCCCCGCGACCCCGCCCTGCCGCCACGACCCCCGCCCCGCCCCCTCCCCACACGCGATGAGGTGACAAAGGGGGCGTGGCACCAGGGGTGAAATGCTCCCGGTTCGGGCGTGCCTGCAGGTCACCGGACAGCTGGTAGCGACGGAAGCGGGAGACTTCGCCCACCCACCCGGATGCCACCATTTGGGTTCTTTTACCCTCTGCGCATGCGCAAAGCGTTCTGCGCATGCGCAGAGGGTAAAAGAACCCAAATGGTGGCGTCCGGGTGGGTGGGCAAAGTCTCCCGCTTCCGTCGCTACTGGCTGTCCGGCGACCCGCAGGCATGGCCGAACCGGGAGCATTTCACCCCTGCTGACGGTGGCACCAAGATGGCGGGCTAGTGCGCGGGGCGACCCCTGTGAAAGGGTCGTTCGACCCCCAAAGGGGTCGCGACCCACAGGTTGAGTACCGCTGCACTAGAACAT
This sequence comes from Thermophis baileyi, assembly GCA_003457575.1. NCBI lineage: Eukaryota > Metazoa > Chordata > Lepidosauria > Squamata > Dipsadidae > Thermophis > Thermophis baileyi. The sequence continues at coordinate 1,263,402 of QLTV01002425.1, forward strand.
CACAGACAGATGATCACCCAACTCTGAAAATCCTAACAAAAGTGAACATACAGTGGCAGCCTGGTCCATAGGCTGATAGCCCATACAGTCAGAAAATTGCAGATTCAGGCACAATTGGGATTTTAATCACATACTCTTTAAAATGATTGGAGAGCAGGAGAAACTGGTTCATTCTTAGCTGACGGACATCAAACCTGCAGAAAGTCCTCAACTCTTGATGAATCTGCTCTTCAGTTACCCCATGCCACCCCTTCACAATGGCTAGTAGGAGGGGTGGACGTGATGTTAGGTCATCCGCACCAGAAAAATTCTGAGGAAATAATACATTTTCAGTTACTGAGAGAACCAGAAAGATGTTTCAGACTATTAATTGAAATATTATGGCATTCTATACAAAACAGATACACGTTGTACGGTGATGGGAACTTAGAATTAATGTAAATATTTAAAAAAAACAGCTATGATCATAACCTTTAAAGGCTGTCTTGCTTATTAAATATACTGATAACATCTTGATGGCAAAATCCAAGTCCAGTTGACTTTAGCTGATCTAAAGGAAAAGTTGGCCAATACTTGCGTGGAAAACAAGCAGGAAATCCCAGAGCTACAGGTTAGAAAGGGACATTAAGAAACATTTTAAAAAACCATTTGGGAAGAAGGTAATAATGAACCATTTCTAATGTTGTTTGGACTTAACAGATCCTGGGAACACAGAGGAGCCATCAAGGCAATAAAAGGAGGAAGCAGAACCATTAGAGAAGAGATTCTGGAGTCCAGGGGAAGGGCAGAATTGTGAGAAACAAACTCAAAAGTAACTGGCTTTCTTTTTTGCCCATCTTAACAGACACAACTCTGGGCAAGCTCACAATAACAGTAAAAATAAATAAATAAATAAAAATTAAATCACTAGGAAAAACCTGGCACCTCAGCCATTCTCCTCCAATGCAACTACCGTGTTTCCCCGAAAATAAGACAGGGGCTTATATTTTTTTGACTCCTGAAATATGGCCTCGGCCTTATTATCGGGGGGGGCTTATTATTTTGGGGGTGCAGTAGGCGGCGAGCGTGGGTCTGCATGTCCCATCGCCGCTGCCTCGCCTCCCCTCCCTGCCGCCACCGCCTCGTGGAGCAGGACTCAGTAAGGCTTGTTGTGCCGTTGCATGCACGAACTGCAGGACTGCCGCAAACTTCATCATAATGGCACAGCTGGGGTCCTTCTGCCGTTGGTGCATGAAACGGCACAACAGGCCTTGGAGAGGCCTGCTCCACGAGGCAGCGGCGGTGGCGGGACGAGTCTCACAGAGACTCATTTCTGGCAGGTGGAACATGTTGGGCCGTGAGACGCACGTCCTACCTGGGACTTGTAGCTCCGTCACGTTCCTTGGCATTGTGTCCAGCGAAGCCCATGGTAAAAGAAAACTTCTCGTGAGTTCAATCAAACTTCTCGAACTCGCGAGAAGTTTTCTTTTACAATGAGCTTCTCTGGACACAATGCCAAGAACGTGACGGAGCTACAAGTGTCAGGTAGGACGTGCGTCTCGCGGTGGGGCGCAATTTGGGAGTGGCGGGGCGGGCCGCGGGACGTGCGTCCTACCTGGGACTTGTACCTCCGTTGCGTTCCCCGGTGTTGTGTCCACTGACCC
>QLTV01002425.1:1266572-1289741 GCA_003457575.1 Thermophis baileyi
ACCCCGCGGGACTGCCTCGGCTCCTCTGGGCTCTGCCTCTGCCAGCGTTTTGAAGCGCTCCTGCCTGCGATGGGACGGCGAGGCAGGGATCGAGGCTCCCCTCCTCTTCCTCGGAGGCAGGAGCACGTTTCAAAAGCTGCCATAGGCAGAGCCCAGAGGAGCCGAGCCAGTCTCGTGGGGTGTGCGTGCACCCGCCTCTCACTTGCTCTCGCTCTCCCGGCCAAAAAAGTGCCCGCCGCAAAAAGAGCGCCTCCCGGCANCAGCATTTTGAAACGCGCTCCTGCCTGCGATGGGGCGGCGAGACAGGGATCGAGGCTCCCCTCCTCTTCCTCGGAAGCAGGAGCGCGTTTCAAAAGCTGCCATAGGCAGAGCCCAAAGGAGCCGAGCCAGTCTCGTGGGGTGTGCGTGCACCCGTCTCTCGCTTGCTCTCGCTCTCCCGGCCAAAAAAGTGCCCGCCGCAAAAAGAGCGCCTCCCGGCATGCCCCCCCCTTTCCCCCGGAAAGTAATGGGGGGGGGCTTATTTTCAGGGGGGGCTTATTTCAACGCATGTCCCGAAAAGCCCTGTTGGGCTTATTATCGGGACATGTCTTATTTTCGGGGAAACACGGTAGGTTTTACACTAGGTATAAGTTCATCTGGATAATTATTTTGGCAAGCTTTCAAGGTTCTGTTACATTATCCTACTGGCATTAAAGATCTTATCCAGAAATCCAAGTGATACTTGTTTTCTAAGGTTGGCAGCTTCAGAGGGATTGGCAATATTGCTGCAGAAAAAATTGCATGGCCTGATGCAGAAAACCACCAAGAATTGAGTACAATTCAAAAACATTATACAATCCCACACTGCAACGGTTGGAAAAGATCTTGGAGATAAGCTACTCCAACTCCCTTCCCACTGGGGTTTCTACTACTACAGCAGAATCTTTACTCTCTTCAATAATGTTACATAGTTGGGAATCCTGGATTTGATATTCAGGATAGATAAAAACCCACTTGACAGACATTGCTCTTGGAATATACATTCCTTATGGGGCTACAACGTGAATGTTTAAAGGAAATTTGCTTTTAGAGATTAAATAATGACTAATCACACGAGTCTGTAATTAAGGATGGCAATGTAGCATCAGTATATTTCCCACTGAATTTCCCAGGCCATCATTTAATCCTTTCCATTTTAAAAAAAGTTACATAATGAAGTTGGTGAAAATATTTCAATACTGAGACCTCAAAGCAAGACAGGAGTCTTCTGTCATCACTACCCTCTTTTCCTTATATCATATCATATCTCATATCTCATATCTCATATCTCATATATCATATCATATCATACCATATCATATCAATCATATCATCATATCATATCATATCAAAGGGAATGGTATACTGCTGAACTTCTGTCCAGCCACATTAAAACTCAAAAACAAAGAGGGAGTGGAGAAAAACAAACAAACAAACCTCCGTGACATGTGGGTGGGGCGGGGACACACAAAAATGTCAAAGAAAACAGTGAGAAGGTCAAAGAAACTGCATGCTGCTCAGATGCCCATATTTAGAGCAAACAGAATGCTGTCAACATTGGGAATTAATGATGTTCCCAAACTTCATGATAGCCTATTTTAAGTGGGTCCCTGGAAACATATTTACTCAAAAGACCCTGGAGACTCACACTAAATTTGATATATTTCTCTATGCATATGAACTAGGGCAAAACGTTTAGTCAAATGTGGTAAACTAGGACATGCAGTCAACTGCCTTTGTTATTGTGCTGCTGATTATTAATCAGAAAAATTGGACATTTACTTTCTTCCTATGATATGAACAACACATATGCTGCCCATAACAGTATCTTAATAAATGATCCTGTTTTGCCTCCTTTGCCTATATAGGGAGAAAGGGAAAGAAGCAGGGGAAGAGAGAAAGAGATCTTTAATTTCATAATTCCTCCCATAACAGATACAAGCTCCGTAAGGGAAAAGGTAGGCTCCTCTGACTGCAAAAATCATGTTTCTTCATTACCCAACAGAAAAAGGGTGAGTGGGACAGAAATCTGGTATAAGCAATCGATGATGTGACGAAGTAATTGTTTTAATTCCTCTCCCCCCCCAAATTCTGCACTCAAACATCCCAGCCTTTCACTGTGTAGCTATTACAAGCCTCCTGCCCCCAAACTCCTTCTCCCTGAGGCCTACTACATAGGCCAGGGGTGGGGAACTATGGCTCTTTTACGATCTGTGAACTTCAATTCCCAGAATTCCTGAGCCAACATGGCTGGCTCAGAAATTCTGGGAGTTGAAGTTCACAGATCATAAAAGAGCCATAGTTCCCCAGCCCTGTCAGAGATCAGGATTTTAGCAGATGAGGGAGGAGCAGCCTTTTCCTGCCTGGGATGGAGGGTGGCCATAGCTCAGCTTTTGTGCTCTGATTAAAGACTCACAGAGGACATTGCTTGTGATGTTGTGGTATCATTGGGGTAGCCAATCTAAAATTCAGGGATTTTTCGTTCTTACTTTTTTCATTTTGAGATGGCTTAAAGGGACAAATGTGCGATAGCAACCAATCCAATTTGGGAATGGGAGGTGGGGGAATTTAAGGAATACAATTAGTATGAAAGATTTACTACATCCATTACAAGCCCCCTTCGCCAACAAAACAGGGTTCAAATAGTTAGCCCTGCCATTTTAAGGGAAATCTGAAGCTGCTCACCCCAACTTGCTAGCTTATTTCTTCTCATAACTGGCTGATGGAATCCTTTTGTATTTCATACTCACAATTTTCTGAATTCCGCCTCGAATCAAGTTCACCTGATTCACATATGCAGCTAATGCATCAAGGTACTGAGAAAAAGTGGGTGCTGCTGTTTGAGGACTAAACGAAAGGAAACAAGGTGAGTTTTTAATAATTTAACAAAGTTGCATTGGAGACAGATACCATAACTGCAATGTATAAATGCCAAATTCCCATTTAATGCTTTTTGTCCAGCTTAAAATGTTTGTTCTTTGAAAAAAAAAAGTAGAAAATATAATCAGACTATTTCAGTGAAGGGTTGCTGCCGGTTTGCCCCGGTTCAGGTGAACCAGTAGCGACGGGAGGCTCCGCCCACCCGCCCGGACGTCATCACGGACGATCTGCGCATGCGCAGAAGTGGCACACGCACATCTCCAAACCGGTAGCAAAGGTAAGTGAAACCCATTACTGGACTATTTGCACCTTTTAGCCAGTAATGGGTTTCACTTACCTTTGCTACCAGTTTGGAGATGCGCGCGTGCCGCTTCTGCGCATGCGCAGATCGTCCGTGATGACGTCCGGGCGGGTGGGCGGAGCCTCCCCCGCTGCTGCTACCGGTTTGCCCGAACCGTGGCGAACCGGTAGCAACCCACCACTGCTTTTAGCCTAATAATCATCATATACAATATCCCAGTATGCCTTCTTCAGTTTCATTTTTTTAAGTTTTTGAACTATCAAATCCAAGCTTAATACTTCTTTTTCAAACAAAAATACCTCCAACACTTAACCTTCCCCTTATACAAAAATTGCCCATTGTTCTGTAACCTCAGTTGATTTATTCATGTCCTTTTTCCAAACCTACAATACCTACCGATTTTACCAGAAATATACATATCATTTCATGGGTAGTATAAATATGGAGTGATTTATCTCAGTCTCTAAGATGTGATATCTAACTTTATCCACAGCAACCAAACATACTGATTCAACAAGCGATCCAGAATTCCAAGGCCTCCTGGCTAGTTACCATTAATTCAAATCCTAAAAGGGGCAGGTTACTTAGGATTTTTGTCTCCTGCCATAAAAGAAATTCCTTTAAACTTCCTTAAGTGAAGAATATGACATTTGGAGTTGTGAATTTTTTTAACTACTCTAAGTAATTTGGTGGGGTTAGCAAATTTACTCACCTCTCTGATAACTCTGACTTTCAGAATATTTATCAGTTATATAGATGTTCCTCAACTTCTTACATGAAACAGCATTCAATAAAAAAATTAATTACTGCCATTCACACTTATCATTGAAAGGTCAAACTGTTACTTACCCAGTTTTTCTGCAAAGGAGCAAGTGAGCTATTTTAAGAAGAACTAGAAGAAAGGATATGTATACAGTTATATACCCATTGTTAGTTACTATTAGTGCTATGATTGAAAAAATAAATGTGAAAACTGTTAAGTGAAAAGAGAATCCTACAATGACCTTCCCCTACCATAGTTCATACAAAACATTAAGAGTTTTGGGTCTTTGGAAGAAGTACAGGTTTGCTGGAGACAGGTGGAGGTGACAAGGATTTTCCCAGTCACTCAGACTTGATCCTATCTTGAGGGCACCCAACTAATTAACCCTTCAAGTATTCCTACATTTGCCCAATTGCAAAAGCTACAGTAGTAAGATTATGGCTGGTTACTTAGCTAAGAATTTACAACCATTCCCAAAAGGACTGAAATATGTACTCTTGCAGGAGACACAAATTTTACTGTTTCATTACTGTTTTTAAAAATACAGTAATGGAAGGGAGAGAATGATAAGAGTAGTCCTTGCTAAATGAGCATTAATTTAGCAACCATTCAAAGTTAGTTATGACTGGGCCAAAGGCCCCGCGGAAGCCGAGTGCGCCAGGCCCAAAAGGCGAGCGAGCCTCGCCATGTCCCTCCGAAGCAGATCCTCGGACGAGCGCAGCGGGTCTTCCTCCCCCCCCCACCGCCAGCGTCGGCCTTACCTTCTAGATCCTCCACCCAGCGTATTTGGTAAGCCTTCCTCCCCTCCCTTCCCCGCAGGCCGCAGCCCTGGCATGCTTGGTGGAGCTGCTGCTGCTGCTCTGGGGCTGAGAGCGGCGGTGGCGGCGTTCCGGGACGGCAAGCGGATGCAGTGCGTATGTGCAGCAGCCCCAGGACATCCGCTTGCCGTCCCGGAGCGCCGCCACTGCCACCCCTCTCAGCCCCATAGCAGCAGCAGCTGCGTCTCCACCAAGGGCCGGCCGCCCACCCACTGGCCTGGCCGGGCTGGATGCCGACCTCGGAAGACAAGCGGGCGTGGGGGACCGCCTTGAAGGCTGCTAGCTCCCTTCCCCACAGCCGGCCAGCCCCGACATGCTTGCCTGCCTTCGCAAGCTGGCCATGGGGACACTGGGAAGGCCGCGTGGAAGGCAGGCAAGCATGTCGGGGCTGCGGGCCGTGGGGAATGGAGTAGGGAAGGCAGGCTGGGATGGTGGGGGGGCAGGGACAGCTAGGTAGGCCACGACTTCGCAGGCTTACCTGGCAGGCAGACCGGTTCGGGGGCGTGGCCAGCCAGCCGTCACTACCGGTTTGGCGAATCAGGCCACATGTCCGCTAACAGTTCTCCCGAACCGGTCCGAACCGGTAGCATTTCACCCCTGATCTCTAGCCTTTTGGCCACCCTGCACTCCACTGAAACCTACCTCTCACTGACCTTTGCCAACTTCTTACTTCTGCTGTTGAGGCACACAAAGCATTGCAAAGGGAAGCAGCTGCCTCGGCTGAGAGAAGTGTGAGGTCTTTTCCTAACAACAGTACAGCCCTCACTTAACCAAGCAAAGGGACTTCCGGAACTACCATTGCCAAGTGGTACGGTCATGTGATGTTTCACCTAAGAAACTGCTTCAATTAGCAACAGAAATTCCGGTCCCAAGTAGGATAATTAAGTGAGGACTGTCTATACATAGAAATTGGGAGATTTCCAGCAGGGAATTTACTTTTCAGAGGAAAAGCATACAAATATATTTTTAAAAAATGAGTTATCAATGGTTAACAAATGAAAATTTACAGATTTAATATATTCATGAGCTGTGAAGGTCAGGATCCAGACATTCTATCTGAAGGCAAAAGCTGCAAAGTGAAAGCTCTAACTATGCTAACCATGTAAAAGTTTTCCTTTCTACAGTATAGGAGAAAATAGGACATAAGCTACTTGGTTGCATCTGAACAAGTGGACAGCATAATTCTATAAAGAGCCGTGGTGGCACAGTGGTTAGAATGCAGTATTGCAGGCTAATTCTACTGACTGCCAGCAGTTTGATTCTCACTGGCTCAAGGCTGACTCAGTCTTCCATCCTTCCGAGGTCGGTAAAACGAGAACCCAGATTGTTGGGGGCAATATGCTGACTCTGTAAACCACTTAGAGAGGGCTGTAAACAACTGTGAAGTGGTATATAAGTCTAAGTGCTATTGCTATAACTGTAAAGCTATCACCCCTTGAGTAGTCCATATCTGGAATTGGACAAAGCCTAAAAAAGAAATACATTAGATTCTTAAAGATAAAGCACATACCTGCTCCACAGAGGAATGCGTCATAGGCGGCCTCATGAGGACACTTATTTATAGCTGAAAGATTTCAAATGCAAAGAAAAGGTAAAACATGGAAAAAGATGTTACACTAGACATATAAAAGAAGCCGGCTGATGTTTTAATAATTAAAAGTGATATATGAATCATAAATGAAGAGAGTAACCAGAATAATTTCTCTACATTGGATTTACAAAAAAAATCTTGTGACAAGGGACAAAGAAAAACTGAAAGGAAATAAAGTTTTGCAACATTATTTGAATGCACTGAAGTGTAAGATTGTTAGAATTGAAAGTAAGGAATATAAAGTTGGTTTATTTGATTAAAATAAAGTTATAAATGTATTATATGATGTAAAAATGCTTAAAAGATTAAAATAGATATGTTGATAAACAAATCTATAAACAATAAAGGGAAGAAGAGATCATTTGTTGTATTTAAGAAGAGGTGATAAACTACTAAATGTATTCATATTTGTTGTGATGAACGTGAAAGTCACTTCTTTATAAGTTTTTCTTTACTATATTTTTACTTTCTTTTCTATTTTTCATTTTCCTTTCTTTTCTGTGCACTCTACTTTTCATTCTTCTATCTTTGTTTAGTTTTTTTTACTTTTATAATTATATTTAATAAAATTATTATTAAAGAAAGAGAAAGTAGATAATAGTCACACTCTATTAAGTTGACCTTGTTATTCTCTTATAGATAAGGAATAAGACAGCAACAGAACAGGTAACTCTGTAAAGAGCAGCGGGGTAGCTGACACTCCCTTTCAAAGCATACCTGAGTGTTTCCTGCAATGAAGCCAACTGAACAGTGTGACAGCTCTCAAATGATGCATATTAATGTGATTTTTTTTCTTCAAGTATGAAAAATCTCTTCAAACTAAGCAAAGGACATTTTTTAGATTTACCAGTGATAATGGTTACATGGTAAGAGTTTCATTCTGAACCAGACGTACCGTATCTGAGACAATCATCCGAGTGAAAGATCTCTGGACAAAGCTGGTCTGTTGGATTCACAACACTGTTAAGAGGCAGAAATCATTTTTAGTCCCTGCATGTTTCTTTCTGACAGTACTAATAATCTTCATTGTCTGGCCCTTCTTGAAAAAACTAGGTGGACTTTTTTTAAATAAATTGAAGCAAGAAAGGCCAGTTGAATGAGTGAATGTATAGTATATGTGTATCCATTCTGCTAGCATTTTATTGTAGGGGTAAGAAACAGAATCAGGCCTAAAGATTCCACCTCCTAACCCCAACTACCAGTAGTTGGGACAAAATTTTAACTGGGGCTTTGGGGAAGTCATCTCTCTCCCAGTGAAATTCTACTGCTGCAATAGCAACTTTCTTTTCTTTTCATGAGGGGGTTGCATCCTTTCCCTCCCTCCCCCTTCATATTCACTCATTTGGCTCCTTTGAAAGAGAGAAATTGAGTGGGACTAGAATTTCTAGAATAGGCCTCCAGAAGTCAGCTGTAAAGACCTCATACCGCTATTTTATACTCTCCTGTAACTTCTCAACCACATCATTTATATAAACTTCCTAAATTGTCAGAAATTATGCATATATCAATCCTATAAAGCAGACCAGAACAAGAAACAAGCACAATGTAGGCCTAAAACTACTTTTAGTAAAATTGGCTACAGTAAGTAGTAAACATGTTCTGCTCAATCCTATTTTGTCCTATTTTGGGGTGGGTGTGTGTGTGTGTGTGTGTGTGTGTGTGTAAGGATGGATGGATGGATGGATGGATGGATGGATGGATGGATGGATGGATGGATGGATGGATGCCTGTGTGAGACATTTTTGCTCCCAGCCTCCAAATCTGGAATTCTGCAACCTTTATCTCCATCAAGATCATCCTCTTGACTGTCAACAGAATTGCATATTTATGAACATGGCATCAGCAAATTCTATAGATGGACTGACTTTAATGTTATCTTAAAATCTGCTGCTTGAGAGGACTACTGTACTGAGAACAACAAAACTTTTGGGCAAAACATTGGTTGTTTATTCCTCTTTCAAATGTCAAACTGAGCAACGTGCCATCTAAATCTAAATAAAAGAAATATTGAAGACAGAGTACAGAACTAAAACACCATTCAATTCCTGAGAGTTTTTACTGGAATAATCAGTCAGTGAAATGCAATAGTTATTAAGATTACTAATCAGATATTTAGTGATTGAACAGGGAAGAGTTCAAGAAAGAGGCAAGTGGCTGACCTGCACAGCGTTTCATACAACTCCAAAAGATAAGAAACTTGAGGAAACTGGAATTCCTGTGTTGAAGGTGGGGGAAAAAAGAAACAAAAAGTTTTTTAGGTGCCATGGATATGAATCAATTGGCAAACCATAAAGTAAGAGTATGGAAGCCAGACGGAAGGTGTGAAACCCACTGTGTTTCTGATTTTTCTTATAACACTATCCTCTGGGTCTTCCCCTCTCACCTTTGTTTTCCTATGAGGAAAATGAGATTACCACCCATTTCACTATTAAATTTTCTATGCTATAAACACAACACCCTTAAATCAGCTTGGAATTTACATGCACCGTATTGTAATTCTACCTCCTCTTAAAACACATCTCATCTTCATCAGCTACCCCTCCCAAAAACGGGAAGCCTGGGGAAATAGGATCCTATGCTGAAACTCAAGGAAGGCCAGCCCTACTCCCGTTCCTACAATGAGGATAAGTATTAACAATGTTCTTAGCAGCCTGCACTGTTGAGATCAGTGTGTGGAACTTACAAAGCAGCCCTCAAACAGGGATCTCAGCACTGTCACTCTGAGCCGAACCAGTTGTTCACATGCTTCCAATTCATTTTTTCGTTAAGTTCAAAAAGAGGTTTCTATTTGCTCAGCCTTAAAGTGTACAACTTTTAATAAATGCAATACTCAGGTTTCCCAGGAACCTATCAACACTTTCTTGCAGTTCCTGCAGCATTGGGTTCATAAGCCTGGGACTTATGATAAAGTAGACCAGAAGCTGGCAAGTCACTTCTACTGAACTCTGGGATCACTGCTCTTCTAAGAAGTATTGAACAATGAAAAACAAATGATAGGCTTTCTTGATCTTTATTAAAAGGGGGAAATGACTATGTGCTCATTTATTTGAATGAATTAAAATAGTTAATTTGAAAGAAAATGTAATATAAAAGTGACAGAGCTTGATCTATTTAGTCTAATAGTCCAGAACCATTCACTTTATGTCAATGGCACTTTATTGCCTCATGCAAGTGTTTTTTTTTTTTTTTTAGCCACAAACTGAGATCCTTCAGCTATTTAAACTGGGACATTAAGCATACTTTTTAAAAAACGGAAGAACTGAACTACAGTCCCTCACTTTGAGAGGAAGAAAGAATTGCAGATGAAAACAAGCTGGAATATTTTTAATTGTGGTAGAGAATGAAAATGACCTTCCAGGTGGCTTTGGCAATGTTCTTCGTATCCAAAAGAACAGGAAACAGGAAGTGGATGTTATCTTTGAATTCCTCATACTTTTCTGAAAATTGTAAGTAAAAAATGGGAAAAGGAGGGAGGAGAACAAATTACTGACTTACAACCGGTTTATTAATGACTGTTCATAGTTACGAAGGAGCCCCCCCTAAAGGTACTTATGATTTGGTTCTGAAGTTCCAAAGGCCTGCCCTCTCCACAGTCAAATGGTCACATGGTCAGCAATCAGCCTGCATTTACTTCTAGTTTTCAGTAAAAACGTCCCGTAGAACAGGACTCCCCAACCCCCAGGCCGTGGACCAGCACTAGTCCATGGCCCTCCAGGAACCGGTCCACACAAGTGAGCAAAGCCCCATCCACACACATGCAAGATCCAAGCAGCAAGCAAAACAATGCCCCCCGCCCCCCAGTCCGTGGAAAAACTGCCCTCCATGGAACCAGTCCCTGGCACCCAAAATATTGGGGGGTGCTGCCATAGAGAACAATGGGTTCACTTAACTGTGATTTGTTTAGTGACCGCCATAAAAAAAGGATTGTAAAATTGGATTGATCATGTGGGTGACCTGCTTTACGACCATCAAAACTTATGACCATAATGGGCAGCCTCAATTATGGTTGCAAGTCGAGGACTACCTATAATGCTTACTTGTAAATTTATTAAGCTAATGCCATTAAACTTGCAAGAGACCAAAACTGCACCAGTTCTTTTTTAATAGCAAGGATCAAGAGCAATTGCTTAAGAGCTGAAAGAGGGATACATCCTATACGACTGGTATTCGAAATGACTTTACCAGGAAGGGGTTTGTAAAATTTCTCGTGCAGATACAGAAGATCCATCAGCATATTGTGTCCCACCAGCGGCTACAGAGAGTGGAAATAAAAACAAAAACAAAACAAAGCAAAACTCGGTAAGCTTGTAGGTTGAACATTGCGATTCTGCATTGCTCCTTTAAAACCACTAAGTGCAATTTGCTTGCTAGGGCTATGCTTTGCAGAGGGGAACCTTCCAAACCCAGGGACAGAGTGATTGATTATGTGTTAGTGTCAACTTTTAGAATTTTTTTCTAAAAACAAACAAAAAAAAGCATTAATTCAAATGCAATGGGATACACATTGTAGGTAAGCCTCCCTCTGCCTTGGAATACTTAGCAAGTTTGTAAGAGACATCCCATGTACAATTCTGCTGGATGCAAGAAGCTTCTAGTTGAGTTTTCCTTTTGCAAGCAGCTTTGACCTTGGAATTTGCATTTCAAATCAGGCAGGCTCCTATCTTAAGCCTTACAGAACTACTGTATATACCGTATTTTTCGGAGTATAAGACGCACCTTAGTTTTTGGGGAGGAAAATAGAAGAAAAAAATTCTGCCTACCAGGTATTCATCTGGCTAGTCCTTAGTCTGGTCAGCTTCAGCACATTAGTTTGCTGGTTTTGAGCAGGCGTGCTTGCTTTTTATCCCCTGGTTGGGGATAAAAAACAGTTTCTAAAACACTTCACTTCTCTCTCTCTTCAGAGAGAGAAACAATGAGAAAAGCAGGCAAAGGAAAGATCGCTTCACTCGTTAGCACCTCGTTAGGGCTGAAAAAAAGGCGGAAGATCGCACAGCTGATTGTCGGAGGAAGCAGCAATGAAAAAAGCAGGCAAAGGGAAGATTGCTTCACTGTTAGCACCTCGTTAGGGCTGAAAAAAAGCTTATTAAAAGCTACATTCAGAGTATAAGATGCACCCAAATTTTCAGCCTCTGATTCAACCCCTTTCACGGGTCGCCCCGCACGCTAGCCCGCCATCTTGGTGCCACCGTCAGCAGGGGTGAAATGCTCCCGGTTCGGCCGTGTCTGCGGGTCGCCGGACAGCCGGTAGCGACGGAAGCGGGAGACTTTGCCCACCCACCCGGACACCGCCATTTGGGTTCTTTTACCCTAGTCTCCCGCTTCCGTCGCTACCAGCTGTCCGGTGACCTGCAGGCACGCCCGCACTGGGAGCATTTCACCCCTGGTGCCACGCCCCCTTTGTCACATCATCGCGGTCAGGGAGGGGGTTGCAGGGGGTCGCGGCATTAAAAAGGTTGAGAACCACTGTACTAAGGGTTCTTTATTGGCCAATTTGAACTGTCCTTAGTTGCGTCTGGCTGGATGGTGTGCTGTCCTCCTTAGGGCTGAAAAAAAGCTTCGAAAAAGCTTCTTTCGGAGTATAAGACGCGCCCAAATTTTCAGGGCGGCAGGGCGGGGGGGAAGGTGCGTCTTATACTCTGAAAAATACGGTAATTATATATTTGGAAATGCATTCAAACTAACTCCATCATGCTGAGAGATCTACCAGTACACTATGCTAGATATGTATTTGGAGCACATATATATTTATTATGAATTAGATTTAAGACGTAAGAATTCTGTCTTTACCAGTCAATAAGGAAAAAAAACGTGTTGTATTTACAGATAGTCCTTGCTTACAGACTGCCTTATGCAAGAGATCGGAGTTACGATGGTGCTAAAAAAAACAACCAACACTTTGTGACCAATCCTTGCATTTACAACCGTTTCAGTGCCCCATGGTCATGTGATCACCATTCTGAAACTGGCATGCATTTATGACCATAATATCCCTCAATCATGTGACCATTACTCACATGTAATTTTTGCTTCCAACAAGCAGATAGTGCAGAACATAAGTAATGTAATGGACGTGAAATTGTAAGTTGTGGTCATGTGATTTGATGGCTTAGGAGCCATATTGCTTCACTTAATGACCGAAGGTTGAAAGCCCAGTTGTGGTCATGAGATTTTCTGCTTAGTGACCACATTACTTAGCAACTGTATTGCCAGTCCTAATTGCAGGTAATACTCAACTTATTATCATAATCGGGACCAGAATGTCCATTGCTGATTAAGTGAATCACACCCAATGTTATGACCTTGTTTGAGGGATCCTCGTTTGGTTGTTTCCTTGCAGATGTTTCATTACCCAAACTAGGTAACTAGGTATCAGTGCTAGTCCAGCCTTGTTTGCCGTGGTTGTTAAACGAATCACTGCACTTGTTAAGTGAATCACACAGTCATTAAGCAAATCCAGCTTCCCCCACTGATTTTGCTGGTTGCATGCCAGCTGGGAAGGTTGCAAATGATGGTCACATGACCCTGGAATGCTGCAACCGTCATAAATACATACTAGTTGCCAAGAGCCTGAATTTTGCTCATGGGACCATGGGGGTGCTGCGATGGTCATAAGTCACTTTTTCAATGCTGTCATAACTTTGAACAGTCGCTAAACAAATGGTTGTTAAGTCGAGGACTACTTATACTATCATAAACAGCCTAATCATTCACCTTAACAATATGCAACTGATGATACTTGAAAATTGCCTGTAAAGTAAAAGTCTGTAAAGGAAGCCCCAGGGTTGTATTCAGCCCAAGAACACTAATCTTTTGGAGTGACTTTAAAAGTTACTACCAAATTTTAATCTGATAGAAGGGAAAATAATTCTACAAAAAACAGATCTATAGGCATGCAAAATTGAAATTAATTTTAAATGCAAATAAAATGAACTTTAATTTTTGTCCATCCTTTGTAAAGTGTGACTTTTGGAATACTATTTAAAGGTCAACTTTAGGTCTTAGCCATGAAAGCTTGTCCACTCCTGTTATAGTTTCAGGTAATAGCAAAAGTTTTGAACATCGTGGAAACACTGTCACTAGAGAATAAAGTATTTAACAATATATCCAAACTGAAAATTAATTTCCACAATCAGAACATGGGATCCAGCGATTTCACAAACAAGATTTCAAGATTATTCTAAATCATGTAGAATGTATGTGTCCTACATAAAGTATGTGAACGTAGTTCCTGCTAGGACAAACCCATCCTACTCATGCGGCAGAGGCGGCTTACTACGGATCCCATTGGTTAAAAAACTCCGACTATCAGGATCCAGAAGAACAGCCTTCTCTGCCGCAGAACATGCTACCCTTTGAAACATGCTACCTTCTAGGGCAGGGGTCCCCAATTCCCGGTCCATGGTCCGGCACCAGGCTGCGGTCTGCCAGAAACCGGGCCACTCAAACAAGTGAAACCCCATCTGTGGGATGAAGGCAGCATGTGAAACCACGCCCCCTCCGGTCTGCGGGAAAACCTCTCTCCACAGAACTGGCCCCTGGTGCCCAAAAAGTTGGGGGCTGCTGTTCTAGGGTAAGTTCTGCCCCTCACCCTCCTATCCTTCTGCAAGAGCCTGAAGACCTGGCTCTGCCAGGTGGCCTGGAGCCCCAATGGGAGAGTTCCAGGCTGGAGGTAGCTGCTGGATTGATGGCAGACTCCACCTTCCCACCTTCCCACCTACCCCCTTGCTCTCTGCTCCCCACACATCTATCTTCTTTGGTTATCATATTGATGTATTCTCATTGTTTTCTTTTTCATAGTTTATTTTATTGTTCTATTATTTCGGTGTTGTTGTCACTCTTTTCATTTCTTCCTTTTCATTGTTGTAAGCCACCTAGAGCACGGGTTATCAAACTCGCTGTGTCACGTGACGTTTCGGGACATTTTTCCCCATTCGTGGAGCTGGGGTGGGCGTGGCCTGCCCGTGACACATCCAGCCCACGGGCCGCCAGTTTTGACACCCCTGACCTAGCGTATCCCCAGGGCAAAATAGATGAGAAGCAAATTTAATAATAAATAAGTATTTTGTAGCTCAGGTTTATATCATGAATGAACTTTCTAACAGAAAATTGGGCTTTACCTTCTTAGCTCTCACAAGTGTCTGGAAAATATTGGTGAAGCCCCTTGCGGAATAAAGAACTTGTTCTCTTTGACATGGATCAAAAGCAGTGTTTTCCAGGACCCAGCGGTATTGTGGATTCATCTTTTTCACCATCAACTAAGAGATAAGAACAGTAGTTGTCAGTAACTCCTTCTCTTTTGTTACATCTGCTTGGGTAAATGTTTAATATACTCAGCCTTTTTAACTGTCAAAACATATTTGTCTGTTCAAACTGATGGTACATTTATTATACAATATTTAACAGAGAGAATTTTCCAGTCTACAGTGACTGCAGAAAAATCTAGGCAATAAACCACTGATTTAGGGGGCAGGGAAAGATTTTTCGCTCTAGACATAAGCATTTTCTGTTTCAACTGCATCAGTTTTCCCCTTGCCACATCTACCAGTGTGTGTGTTTCCTTTGGGCAAAATATAAATAAAAATAAAAATGAAGTTTTCTAAAGAAGAATGAAAGACTATTTAACCAAATGTATATGCATAATTATATCTATATTATTTAGCTCCATTTAGTATTGCATTAATAAAATTTATAGTACACAAATGCTTAGTCTTTTTTTTTAATTAAAACTCTCAAGAAACACAGTATCGGAACATATATAGATGGACTCCAGAGTTTCTACGGAATGAGTCACAAAATAATTCACCTTTGTTATTGTTGCCTGTTCAGTGAAAACAATACCTCTATGCCAAATTTTATTACTTTCTACTCTTCTTCAATCCTTTTTTTCCTGTTCTATTATCTGTTTTCATTTCATGCTAGCTGGTTTCACGGTTTAATCAAGTTCTATTTGTCCAGTGACATGAGTCCCAAAAATTCTTTATAAAATTATACTGCAAATTTTCCCTTAAGACAAATCACTATCTTTATTATTGTTGTATATTTCAAATAGTTGATTATTTCAGTATTCAGTATTTTCACTTAATTTTCCATAAATACATATTCATTTAACATTTCATAATACTGTATTTATTTTAAAAAACCTCCTAATACAATTTCTAGAATTATTCATAAGCAGACATTTCCTTAAAAGTATTGTTCCTTAACAATTAGGCAGGATCTAAATGAAGCTCCATGTATGCCCATGCCTTAAATATAGCATAAGCCGCTAATGTAGCAAGTATAGTATAAGCTGCTAATAGAGACGAAATTTATGTAATTTGCAAAGCTATATCATAAGCCAATTTTGTTCTGTGCCTAGTGATATGGCAAGCCTAATTTAACAACTACTTTTGTATAATCCCAGCTAAACATTTGTCAGAAATCTCAATGTTACAAACATGGAAACCTGTTCAGTGGCAGTGATTCTGAGGATTTTAATACATATACCAATCTTATCTAATATCGTACAATATTAAACTCACTTTTTCATCTTCCAAAGGAATAGTCCAAATATCTGGAAAAGCTTTTCTTAGAATGAGTTGTAGTTCAATCACTTGAAAGCCTGTAAGACAAAGTGTAAATAGCATAATGGAAAGTTGAAAATAGTATAATTACAACATATTTTTCTGTGACTAAAAAGGTTCTTCAGCCTTGCATTAAAGCATTTAAGTGAGAAATTCATCACAGTTATACAATTGAGAGATGTGAAGACACCAAAGAAAAATGTTAACAGAACATAAGAAACACAAATAAGAACATAAGAAACACACATACCAATAGAAATGAGATTCATACACATTTTCTTATCCTTTTTTAAGTATATTATTATTATTATTATTATTATTATTATTATTATTATTATTATTATTATTATTATTATTATTATTATTATTATTATTATGGTTTCAAAGCAAATGTATGCATATGTCCTGAGAAACCATTATTATTATTATTATGGTTGGTCGCACAATCAACCAAATGTTTAGACTGGATTTGGAATTTTTATTCACCTATTGAGTTCTTCCCAAGGCCCTGGGAAGGCCAATGTTGTTGTTTGATGGGGCTAAAGGTATCATCACTGTCGAAAGCCGTTCCAAATAAAGCTTCCTTTTGCAATTGACTGGTGGTGATTGTTTAAGTGGTGCTCCAGATGTTTGGAATTGCACCCAAGGTGCCTATTGCTATTGAATATTTTTGCTTTCTTTTGCCATAGTTGTTCTACTTCTATTTGCAGGTCTTTGTGCTTTGTAATTCTTGTGGTTGGTTGGTTGCATAACTAGCCAGATGTTTTGAGTTACCATTTTTATCTACCTATCAAATCCTTCCAAGGATCTAGGATAGGGAAGGACTCAAGAGGTGGATAAAAATGCCAAATCCAGTCTTATTATATCCCACCTTTTTTATTTATGTATTTATATATTTCTATCATCCCAAAGGTTTCATATCTATCTATCTCTGTGGTGGTACTAGGCAGCAAACATATCTAATTCTCCTGCCTCCTATTTTCCCCACAACAACCCTGTGAGGTAGGTTCAGCTGAGACAGAGTGAATGGCCCAAAATCACCCAGTTGGCTTTCATGCCTAAGGCAGGACTAGCACTTACTGTCTCCTGGTTTCTAATCCAGCACCTTAATCACTACAAAAAACTGTATATAGCAAACAAAACAACTATCAAAACTATAGCCTCCCCCCCCCATGCAAAAAAACCTGCACCATGTCAAAACAGAGTTTGAGGGGAAATCTCATATCAAAAACACTGACCTTTTTGTTGAAAGATTGTACTCATGGAGTTATACTTTTTATGAACTATTTCACATAGATATGTATATTACACACATATTAATAGCTATAGCTCCCTGAAATAGTCTCTCATACCACACTACCAATACACACACCCATGAAGGAGAAAAATTATGCATATTAAGACAACCCGCCCCCTCCCCCGACCTGGAGGGGGGGAAAGAGTTTTGAAGTTTTGAAAGAAAAATGGGATAAAATGTCAGAAAAATCAGAGAATCAAGGCTGGGAAAGAAGAGACAGTTTGCCATTCCCCCACAGCCTGTTTCAAATTTGGAAACAAAGAAAAGCAGAATTCGAGATAAAAGGGGATTTTGTTTCTGTAGAAACGGTTAATATGCTTTAGCCAGGAATCTATACCACATTCTTGGCTTATGTTCCTTTGTTGTGCTAAAGTCATTTTTATTTCTCTGTACTTCTCTTAAAATAATGCCTATATTTATGCATTCTGAAGGCATGTCCAAAATAAAAACTTGCTTTCTCCAGGCTAATACTTCTCTAAGTGTGGTCTGAGGATCACTGGGGATTCCCCAAGACCCTTGCAAGACCTTTTAGGTGGTCTGCAAAGTCAAATAACTAAATAAGTAATTTAAAATTCTCAGGTTTAATTTCTAACACAGTAAATATCGATAGATCTAACATAAATAAACCAAAGCTCTCTGGACACTTCAATCATTTTTAAGAATGCAAAGGGGTCCAGAGACCAAATTGTTTGCCTGTAGACTATCCTTGGGAACTGCAATATTCTCTTTGCTTATTTCAGACCCGAATCAACTTGTGATCTACCCAGAATATTGTATTTCTTTTAGGGATCTTTTTTGTTTCCATAAATTTCTATTTTTTTAAAAAAAATTAACTTTAAATTATGTTTACATTTTATCTTTCCTTCCTTTTAAAAAATAAAGATAGATTTTGTTTCTCTCTTATGGTCTAATTCCTAATTGGGGGTATGGGAAAAGACCCACATTTGCATGCTCTATGGCCACAAAGTGGCTTTGCAGATATAAATTAAACTTTTTAATTTTTATCTCTCAAATACATCTGTCTCACAGTCCAGAGTTTGGGTAGGAAGCCAGGTGAGGCAGTTCCTGAAAGACAAATGGTGGCAGAAGAATTATAAAGATGCTATCAAGAATTATAATGGTATACTTGAATTTGATTGGGGGGATGATTATGACAAGATTATCATCTTTGCAACACATACCATAAAGCAAGTCAATCTACAAAAGTCTTTATTACACGTTGTTCAAATGGTTTGAAACTATAATTAACCCCTTTAAAGTGAATACTGCTCCCTAAACCCAAGAACAATATAAAAAAGATTTTCAAGGCACCAATAAACAAGAATTTTAAAAATGAAAGAAGCTTAATTAATTCATACCATATATATCATGCAGAACCATAGAATCTTCCTCTTCTGCTGAGGTTATCCAGCAAGTTACTTGATCAATCACTTTTTTCACCTTGTCTTTATCAAAACTACAGTAAGCAGAGTAAGACAATTGAATGACACTATTGTCCAACCCAGCCTTTCCAGTACCTTCAGGTTCTCAGAAAATTAATGCTATTTCTCAATAATAAATCTCTAAAAAGACCCAGCTTCTCAATAAGATGCCTTCCAGAGGCCAAAGCAAATAATAACTTAGATGCCCAATGATTTTAATATCATCTCAAAAGTTTCATATCTGTCTGTATCTGTGGATGTATTAGGCAGCAAACATATCTCATTCTCCTGCCTCCCATTTTCCCCACAACAGCCTTTAGTGGTCAGATAGAATGGTGAGTAGATACCAATTCTCATACAACAAGATGCCTTCATAATGCTTCACAATTTTTATTAGTAGCCCGATTACTTTTCTTGATGTAAACAATTAATAAAAATGTTATGTATCTGCAATGAGGAAGACTGAATCCATCTCTAGCAAAATTGTAACAAAAAGGAGAAGGACAGAGCAGGTAGCCTATAGATACGGTAGAAGTGAGAAATATATGAGTAGTAAGCTGCCTAATGCAGCACAAAACATATACTGAAGATGAGAAAGAACAGATGCTGTGAATTTGAAGTTAAATAAAGGATAACAGCTCACAAGACTAGAAAAGCAAAATGGCCAGACATGTGAGAAGGAACACAGACAAAAATTCAGGAAGAACGGCGGACAATTAGAGGAAGACTGTGAGGAGAGGGTGTCTGAAATTAAGCCCATGGTCTTTTATCTATTAGAGAATTGCTTTTTAATTTATCCTAAGGCCTATCAATAAATCTACCAAAGAATCTGAATGTCATACAATATAAACAAAACTTTTTCACAAAGGATTTCTGTATGTTTAGAGGTCTTTTGTGATGTTAATCATCCACATTTTAAAGACTTTAAATGACAACCTAAGTCTCACTTAGACTATTTCTGAATTTCAGTTCTTGTAGAGTGCCATTGGTTGACAGCCACTGTTCTAAGAACAGGATCCTGTCACTCCAATTACTTAAGTGCATAAAGAAACACAGGAGAAAAAAACCCAACATTAGTATAGAAACAATAGTGTGGAAGAGGATTACCTTTGGACCATCCAATTACCAGATAACAGATGCTGAAGCTTCTTCTCTTGTGTTTCATTCATATAAGGGATTCCATCTTTAAGAAACTAAAGGCAAATAGATAGTGTTACATAGTATGGAATTCAGGCATCAAGTTCATTTTCTCCTGACTTAGAGAGAAAATCATGTACAGTGCCGAGATAAGTAAAAAAAAAAAAAAAAAGTAAAGGCTCTCTCAGCTTGGCTTCTAATAACGACATGGACATATTCATATATTAAACCATAAGGTATTCATGACAAATTCAAGATTTAAAAAACAAAACAAAAAATTGAACTATTTATCAACCACTTATACTCTGGTGATAAGCACAATATATCCTATCATCAAGTAATCTAATTAACTCTAAAATGTTGCAAGCTGTTGATTGACAAAAAGGGTGGAGGAAGGAACCATTTACTCCTATAGCTCACATTAGCATAGAATTGCATATATATAAAAGGCTGGTCTAAATTATTCTTAGATAGAATGATAAGAGAATTAGTACGCTTAGAATCCTTAAAATCTCTTACCTCCCATACTAAACTTTCCATCCCATACTAACCTCTACCCTACATTCACCATGGTCTTTTGGGGGGAAATGTTGATGAAGAATCTCAGTCATCCAGATAGAGTTTCTGGAAGTTAAGTCATGGCAAATGGACTTTTCTTTTTTAGTTTGAAACGTTTCATTGCTTATCCAAATAGCTTCTTCAGTTTGAAGAAAAAGCCACTTGGATAAGCAGTGAAACATTTCAAACCAAAAAAAGAAAAGAAGTCCAGTTGCCCTAACTCAGGGGTCGGCAACCTTAAACACTCAAAGAGCCATTTGGACCCGTTTCCCACAGAAAAGAAAACACCGGGAGCCACAAAAACCTTTTGACATCTAAAATGAAGATAACACTGCATATATCGTTTTTTACCTTTATGCTATGTATAAAAAAACTATAGTGTGTTGCATTTATGTAATCAATGAACTGCTACAGAGAAAACAAATTTTTATTTCTGCATGCAACAAAAACATTTTGAACTCCGAAAAAAAAAGATGGGTTGAAACGCTCAATAAATCGCATGCCAGCGGGTGTCGCACATTGGCGGTTGTGATGCATGTTTTGAGCGACAGGGAGCTGCAGCAGAGGGATGAAAGAGCCACATGCGGCTCCAGAGCCGCGGGTTGCAGACCCCTGCCCTAACTCAACTTCCAGACATCTTTCTGGGGAACTGGCCAGTTACAAACCTACTGAGGAGTCTTGATCAAATGCTGGATCTTCTCCCTCCTGAGACAGGAGCCCTGTTCTGACCTCACAGAAAGAATGAAGCAATTCAAGGGGCCCTGGGATATTGACAGTGATAAAAATTAACTATCTATATCATTCCACTGGAAATGAAATGTTGAAAATATATTTTATTATACTGCATTTCAACAGCATTTTAAAGGCAAAGTCCAAATCTGGTTTCTTCCCTAATTAAATTCTTGTCTACTCTATTAAATAACATAAAATATACCTTATTATAGTCAAAGTCATAATGAGACAGAAATTGAATACTAGATGCTTGGCAGGAGAACTCGGAATCCATTCGGCCAAATGTGGCAGGGAATAGGAAGAAGTTATACGAATGCGCGATATACCTGTAAAAATTAACAAAAATAATTAAGGCTAGCTAACTGGCAGGGAAGACCCAAAAGTTATCATCAGGTAAATATAATTGACAATAAAGCAATTTACTTACTCATTTGACATCCCCTTGTAAAATATGGACAAACCTAAAAGAAAAAAAAAGCAGTTCATCGCAAAGCAATATGCTGATTACAGGATCTCCTTTGTGTGTGTGTGTTTTTTCCAACTTCTATGTTAACTAGCATCTTCAGGAATGGATTGTGGATCAGTCCCCTTTGTATATATCAGATATGTTCTATTTGGGAGCAAATGTGTTGGTAAGAGATTTGTGAATCAACATCTTGGGTGAACTTGGGGGTAGTTTATCTGCCATGAGCCTTCACAGGGATTGCTCATTCACTACACTCTAATACTGTATGTAGCATAATTCCGCCCCCCCCCCAGTTCCTTAATAGTTATATCTCAAAATACATTTGGGAAAGAGGAAAGAGAACATGTATTCTTTTAAGATAAAAACAAAACAAATTGAGAAATTAAGATGACCTAGATACTATTCAGATACTATTTCTAACTTTTTATTGCCACATTTTAAACTATCTTAAAACCTATTTTTTAGAAACTAGAAGAGCTCACCAAGTTGATTCACTGTAAACCGCTGAACACTCTGTCTGCCTTTCCGATACCACTCAGCAGGTAAATCAAAGAGACTGGGGAAAAGAAAGATATGAAAGATTTCCATGTTGTTCATCATGTTTCTAACTTCTATGGGGACATCACTAGAAATATATTTATTTCAACATGCTTACCTAGGCTGATTGTCAGAATGCAAACCTGTGAATTCCATATCAAGGCCTGCAAAAGACAGAACATGTGCCTTCCACTATTATTAAAGGATGGATACAAAGCTTTACTTAATTCATATATCTCAATCTTACATATGTAGGTTTTTATGCTATTCATAATAATTCATATTGAGTATATTAATGAGTTGAAAAAATATATATGTAGTAGTAACATGCTCCTAAACTTTAAAACAGGGGTTGAGGGATTTCTTCATGATATATTGTATAGAAATAGAAATAGAAATAATAGAAATAGAAATAAAAATAATAGAAAAAATAGAATAGAAATAATAGAAATATAGAAATAATAGAAATAGAAATAATAGAAATAGAAATAATAGAAATAGAAATAATAGGAATAGGAATAGAAATAATAGAAATAGGAATAGAAATAATAGAAATAGAAATAATAGGAATAGGAATAGGAATAATAGAAATAGGAATAATAGAAATAGGAATAGGAATAATAGGAATAGGAATAGGAATAGAATAACAGAGTTGGAAGGGACCTTGGAGGTCTTTTAGTCCAACCTCTTGTTTAGGCAGGAAACCCTACACCACTTCAGACAAATGGTTATCCAATCTCTTATTAAAGAAAAAAAATCATTTGGAGGGATCTGGTTTAAAATGTATGCAGGTTTTTTTAAAAAAGTTTTAAATCAGATGTAACTACAGAGGTGTGTATTCAGACTGAGCTTGTTTTTTTTGATATAAAAATTTACCTGAAATGCAGCTTGATTCTTATTGCAAATGGAACTCTATACTTATGATTTGGGGCATGTGTTCATTCAGGAATAGACATGACAGATTCTATTCCCCTACTGGGAAAAATATCTGTATTGATATACTAACGTAACATATTAAAAAGCAGATACAGTGCATTATTCATAAACATGTGGCCACAGCATAGCTCTGGTGTATGGAGAGAGGGAG
>QLTV01002425.1:1290135-1303745 GCA_003457575.1 Thermophis baileyi
CCCCCTAATCCTCTTTCTTCCCCTTCCCTGCACTCTTTCCAGAGTCTCAACATCTTTTTTATATCGTGGCGACCAAAACTGAATGCAGTATTCCAAGTGTGGCCTTACCAAGGCATTATAAAGTGGTATTAACACTTCACGTGATCTTTATTTTATCTCTCTGTTTATGCAGCCTAGAACTGTTTTGGCTTTTTTGACAGCTGCTGCACACTGCTGACTCATATTTAAATGGTTGTCCACTAGGACTCCAAGATCCCTCTCACAGTTACTACTATTGAGCAAGGTACCACATATACTGTACCTGTGCATTTTGTTTTTCTTGCCTAAATGTAGAATCTTACTTTTTTCACCATTGAATTTCATTTTCAATTTCAAGATGCTTACAGCTGCAATCCTAAAGTTTTTCAGATCATAAGATTTTTTTTTTGCTTCCCCCATTTCAATAATTTTCTCATCACTCTGTGAGTATGAAATCTAAGTGAAGTTGAAAGAGGTGCTAAAAGGAAGTAAAAAGCCAAAGGATTATCCACTACTATAGCAGCCTTCTAACTTGTTCCAAATTATGAAGTAATTTAGATCTGATTTTTACAAACTCGAGAGATGTAAACATTAATGTTTGTTCAGTAAAGTGTAAACATTTATGATTGTTCAGTAGTGATTTCAGTTATATTTTAATGCACCACACAGATTTTTGTCCATCATTTACAGTATCTTCTCACTTATCATATTCTATACTAATGCATTTAATACACCCTTCAATGTGCTTTATATTTTTTTATCAGTTGGAGTAAAATTCTTGTCTTTATCAATTTTAAACATTAGCAACATTTCTACTATAAACTATAAGATTCAGATATGGAATGCCAGAGGAGGAAGGATGCCAGATCCGAGCTCTTCAAATAATCACACTATGGAAAAAATATAACTAAAGAGTTTATTTTACTGGGGAATAGGAAGTGCAAACTTTACAAATTTGGAGCAACACATTTGCCCTGGGAAATAACTTATTTTTAAACCACAAAACAAGGTAGTGTTTTTGCTCCTCTTGCACAAAGTATCACTGTACTCACTTAGCATAATCCTGGAAGCTTTCTTGGAATTAAATACTTAAGTCTATTAAGGAAATACTGTACTGATCTTGCTACAACTCTCGATCCCATATTGGCTAGGATGGAAATAAAAGAACTCTGCAATGATTTCTCGAGAATTACAAATTATGATCTTTCAAAAATCAGAAGGCATAATCTATATAGCAACATATGGATACCTATTTTCATAACATTCATCATGCTTGCCTACATCCTCCTCTATTTATATCCTTCTTACAACAACCCTGTAAAGTAGGTTGAGATCATGATTGTGATCACATATACTAAACCATGATTTGCTCCATCAGCTATTTAACAAGCCACAGTTGTATGATTTATATAACCATGATGTACAAATTACACTGGCTGGGTGAGTGTTTTATTTTCTATTTATTTTCTATATATCATCTTTTGGCTCCATAACCCAGCCGGGGAGTCATCCAAAGGGCCAAATGGGAATCCAATCAATGATCCAGTCCCCCATCTACAGTAAGCAGATCCTGGTAAGCCCCTGAAGTAGATCCAGCAATTTCCTTGGGATCAATAACAGCTTTCTCCATTTAAAACACCTCCCAAAGTTTAAGGAGGAACGCGCCATCCGTATAGCAGCTGAGACCAAAGTTAGCACGCATAAATAAATAAGGGTGGACATGTGTGAACAACAGGGCTCCCCTCTTTCATAGTTAACCTATTAAAAAAGATGGGGAAGATTTCGCCCTCCATATCACACCCCTGCCTCACCAACAAAGTCGCAGCCCAGGACAAGTTCCTCTAACCGAGGCAACATTTCTGGAAACACTGCGGCCCCCACATCCATCCCGCCCTGGCTGCTTTCTCTCCGCGGCACTCGCCAATTCCTGCCTTTGCTGTTCGGTCAACTTCCCGCTTCTCCTCGGAGGCTGAAGGGGGCGGGACCAGCCTCATTTGCTACTCCGCCCTCCCTCCGCATTTAAAGACTTTTCCCTGACCATCCGCGTTCCCCGATCGCTGGAAACGATTGTCTGAATCCGGTCATTGGTCCTTTTCGTTGTCCGTCTAGGAAAGCAACCCTTGGGGAAGGATTAGAATGCCTAGACTCCGTCAATGATATAAGGGGCTGAGGAACGACTTGAACAAACGTTTATTGGCTAAAATTCAGATCGGCTATTTAGAAATTAACCCACTTATATAAAATGATAAGGGTTGTTTTTGCCTTGTACGTAGCATTTAAGTATGGAATAACACTAAGCTTAATACTGATTGAATTTCTATGCCACATGACTCTCAGCGACTCTGGACCGTTAATATATATTTATATACAGGTAGTCCTAAACTTACAACAGTTCATTTAGTGACCATTCAGTTACAAGGGCACTGAAAAAAGTGACTTATGACCGTTTTTCACAGTTACAACCTTTGCAGCATCCCCATGATCATATGATCAAAATTCAGATGCCTGGCAACTGTTCCATACTTATGACCATTGCAGTGTCCCGGGGTCATGTGATCCTCTTTTGCGACCTTCTGACAAGCAAAGTCAATAGGGAAGCCAGATTCAAAAACCAGATTGAACAACTTGCCTCCAGAAGTTGTGAATGCTCCAACACTGGAAGTTTTTAAGAAGATATTGGATAACCATTTGTCTGAAGCAGTAGTGGGTTGTAAATCCCGTCACTACCCGTTTACTCGTGCGCTCGTGCACGCGTGCGACGCTTCTGTGCATGCACAGAAACATCCCAGGTGGATGGGCGGAGCCTCCCGCCGCCGCCACCGGTTCACCGAACCGGACTGAACCGGGAGCAACCCACCGCTGGTCTGAAGAAGTGTAGGGTTTTCTGCCTAAGCAGGAGGTTGGACTGGAAGACCTCCAAGGTGCCTTCTAACTCTGTTATTGTTTCTGTTTCACTTAACAACCATGTTACTAATTTAACAACTGCAGTGATTCACTTAACTGGTGCACGAAAAGTCGTAAAATGGGGCAAAATTCATTTAACAAATTTCTCACTTAGCAACATAAATTTTGGGCTCAATCATGGTTGTAAGTCAAGGACTACCTGTATTCTTACAGGGTTTTCTCTCCTTTTGTGCTCATAATAGGTATGGGTTTAAATGGTACTGTAAGATTAAGGGCTGCTTAATTACCTTACTGAAAATAAAAACTGCACTGCCTTGACTTAATGTAGTATCTTGCTGAATATAGTGTCCACCCAGTCATTGAGAATGAGATAAAATCATATGTATTTTGTTTTCTTTAACCAAAGGTGCTTTTTCAGGAGTCAACTGGACTTTCCTGTTTTTTCATTGAAGACATTTCGCTTCTCATCCAAGAAGCTTCTTCAGCTCTGACGGGATAGTGGGGAACGGAAGGATTTATACTCCTTGCAGACAGTTGGTCATTTGCCTTTTAGAGCAGGGGTGTCAAACTCGCAGCCCGTGTGCTGGATGCGCCCACATCCACCCGTTTTAGTAAAGGGGGAGAAAGTTGTGATATGTCACGTGATGATGTCGCTGTTTTAGAGGGTCCTTGAAGCACTTGGGAGGTTTATGTGTCCTCGGGGTCAAAAGTCCTCTAAAGACTTTTCCTTAACCAACTTCTTTAGTTGCAGCAATGATCAAGAAGGCCTCTTAAATGATATCTTCTGAGTAGACCAGAAAGCCATGGTAATAAATGATCAGCAATCTAGGCAAATAGTTGAGATTTTTTCCCCCTAAAGAGCAAGATAAAAGTAGTTTGATATGGTGGTATAATACAAATAAAATCTCTTTTCTTTATGCTGAGTATCTCTTTGTTTTATGAGGGAAATGTTTGCTCGAAGAGACAAATGAAGATATTGCAGAGCAGGCCCGTTGATAGTCCTAATCAAGTTTCTATTACAGAGATGAAACCTATTAAGCTTCCAGACTCAGCAGAAAATGTGCCAGACCCTGCTAGAATTTAATTAATCCCATGTGGCTCAAGGTCCAGAATGAATTTTGGAACACCAATTTCCAATGTTTTCCATTAAGTAGATCATAATATATTAATCACTTTTGTGGACCAACGAAAGTTTAAACACTGTCAAAAGAAATGGTATATACATATTTGCAACAAAACGAGGATCAGAGAACAAAACGAAAACAGAGTCCTTTGGGAGTTGGGCAGCATACAAATATAATAAATATAAATATAAAACAATTGTTTCTACCATTAAAAGAAATCACCCATCACAGTCAAGTGGTTTATTTTAAAAAGCAAAAGGAAATAAAAGAATCTTTTGTTACTGCTGGTGAGTGCACACCAGACCTACCATTTATTTTTAAAGAGAAATAATATTGGCTGGTTTATTTATTTATTTTTAAAAAACAAACAGATATAGACACATTGGCTAGGGAACCACCTGTAGCAGGTTATTCTTTTATGCTGTTGTAATATTTTATGAAAAGAGTTAACAAGAAAGCAAACAAAAAACTGTCGCCAGCAGTTGTACATCTGTTGGATTTTTATTTAATATAAAAAGGTATTATGTTTTAAGAGTGGTATGTGATCGACTATCCTCCAAGGATGGAACTGCAGGCTTCTGAGACTGTACTTCCTTGGGCAGCTTCTTATTACCGTACTTATCATAAATTCTTTCAAGTTCTTTCAGTTCAACACCACCTTCAGTCATAGCTTGTTTGAAACGTTTCAGCTATTTGCATTTAAAAAGAAAGACACAACTGTTAATTTTGTCAGTTCCATTAGTACTTTCAGCAGACACAGTGAATTACAGTTCTCTCAATTCCTTTCTCCTCCCAAATAATGCAATTCTCATGTTAAGAGTATATGCCAACTCTGACATTAAGCATTCATTAATATTTACACATTTTTAATGCTTTGGCCATAAAGCCATGCTATAAGTAAACTCTACAATATTGTGGTCAAGAACATAAAACGTAGGATAAGTAGCAACCAAAGTAAGAAAAACAAAATCAACTTGCCCCTTCGCCATGTTTTTCCCATGGAATTATAACCTTGTCATCCACAAAGTTGATTCCAGCTTCGAGACAACGTTGTGCTA
This sequence comes from Thermophis baileyi, assembly GCA_003457575.1. Lineage (NCBI taxonomy): Eukaryota > Metazoa > Chordata > Lepidosauria > Squamata > Dipsadidae > Thermophis > Thermophis baileyi. The sequence goes on from QLTV01002425.1 coordinate 1,295,240, forward strand.
ATACACGCCCCACATTCTCACATGCTGCCACACCGGTTGTTTTATAAAGATGCTTCTTAATAGCCCACTCGCGAGTGGAAGCAGAGACTACAATATGACCACTGCAATGTTCAATGTAGCCTTCCACATGTTTTTGGGTTTTTTCAAATCGTAACCTGAATTGTTAAATATGAAAAACAAAATATTTTCTTTTACTATTAGAGAAATTCACTCGCAATAACAAAAATTCCTGTAGTTCTGTACTTGTAAATCTTATGTCTCATATTTGAAATTCTACATCTCTCAGATTATTTGTATAATAACTTTTCTCTCTCTCTGTTCAAACATTAATTATAAACAGAAAAAGTCTGTATTAGGATGTGAACGATGTTACCTTGAGTGAAAGGTTTGTCTCTGAGAAAATGCAATCTGCACAATCCCCATACTTGAATTTTCTCAATGATGGCCCCCTTTATGTGGAATAGCCTGTCTCTGGATACCTGGACCACAATCCTCTTGTTGGGCTTTCATAGGGTCAAACATATATGGCTTTTCAACATAACATTTGAGGGATTTGAATACTAATCTATCCCTTGCTGATGGCATATCAAATGTTAAATTATGTAATACTTGCTCATTTTATTGATTTTAATTCTATGTGTTGGTGGATGTAAGCTACTTAAAACGTTTGGCAACTAAGTGGCACAAAAGCCATTACAAATGAATTAACATGCATACATGCTGCACTGATGAAAACAGAATCATTCCTCTGGTAAGTATATAATCATTCCCCGCTAAGTATAGGATTTCCTGCAGAAACTTCTGTGATGGTAGATCCTCAAGTGAGCTCCAAGTCTCTTTGCTCTTGTAGATCCCCCCCAAAACAACAGACCTTTATTTTTAAACTCCATTTTTAGTGCAATCTTTCCCCTAAACTATATTTTCCAACCATAGATATCCCATTAGTGCATCTACAAAGAGGGCATAATCAGAAATAGAACTTAAAAGATTCAAGAAAATAAATATAACTTCAAAACATTGTGGCTGAAATAACATGTGGACTATTACAGGTTGTATGTTCTGTCTACTGACAGAAATCTCAAGTACCAACAAATTACCTTTAAACAAACGATGTACAGTCTTGAATTTTGTCTACAAATGTACACTATAATGAAACAGGAATACAGGTAGTCCTCGACTTACAACAGTTTGTTTAGTGACCAAAGTTACAATGGCACTGAAAAAAGTGACATGACCATTTTTCATACTTATGACCATTGCAGCATCCCCATGGTCGTGTGATCTAAATTTGAATGCTTGGCAACTGGTTCATATTTATGACTGTTGCAGCGTCCCAGAGTTATGCAATCACCTTTTGCGACCTTCTGGCAAGCAAAGTCAATGAGGAAGCCAGATTCACTTAACAACCGTGTTACTAACTTAACAGCTGCAATGTTTCACTTCACAAGAAAGGTCGTAAAATGGGGCAAAACTCACTTAACAAATTTCTCACTTAGCAACATAAATTTTGGGCTCAATTGTGGTCGTAAGTCGAGGACTACATGTACTACACTAGACTCCATGCTATGGCAGGTGTCACAGGCTGTGAAAATATTCTATGTTTTTCACTATAACAGTAGTACTCAACCTTTTCTTCACCACGGACCCCACCTTTTGTTGCCATGAACCCTCAAGACTTAACTCAAGATTTAAATCATAACATTTATTCAAACCTTTGCAGACCCCCTGTGATGATATCGCACCTGCCCCCCCATGGGTCCGCGGACCACAGTTTGAGAACCACTGTACTATAAAGCAAGTGCAGAAGTTCCCAGTGAATTAAAAATTCAGTATATTGGTTTCCTATGTGAGTTGCTCTATAACTTGCTATATTCACACAAGGCATTGCCGTCAATAGGCAGAAAAGAGTAGGGAACTGTGTAATGTAAACTGATAGAGGAATAGAATACAATAGCTCTTCAGACAGTCACTCGTGCCCTGGTCATTTCATGGCTTGACTATTGCAATACGCTCTACATGGAGGTGCCCTTGAAGATCAACCAGAAGCTTCAATTAATGGAATGCGGTGACACAAACAATGGTGAGCATATCTCAGTATGCCCATCAACGTTCCCTCTAACAAGGGAAATCGCTGCGCGGCAGTTTGAAACTGCTGCGCGGCGATTCCGTCATGTGCGCGGCCGCGCAGCAACGTTCCCTCTGACATGGGAAATCGCTGCGCGGCAGTTCAAAACTGCTGCGCGGCGATTCCCTGTGACGTGCGCGGCCGCGTGGCCGCGCACCTTAGAGGGAACAGTGATGCCCATATAATACCTCTGCTTCATGAGCTGTGTTGGGGGCCAGTTTGCTTCCAGGTGCTATTCAAGTGCTATTTGCTACTCAAGTGCTATAAAGCCCTACATAGCATAGGGCCTGGTTACTTGAAGGTTCATCTGTCTCCCATAATATCTAGTCAGCCAATTTGATCTGGCAGGGTTGGCATGCTCCAAGTCCTTCAATTAAACAATGCCATCCATTAATACTCTGGAAGTGCACCTTGTCACAGCACCCTTACCCTGAGATTACCTCCGAGATTTGAATGTTCCCCATCCTGCTGGTGTTTCCAAGGGACCAGGCTCTTTATCCAAGCCTTTGGTAATCTCCTTTTATCCTAGGTTGTTTGCTTTTGTTTTTGTTTCCATGTTTCTTCTTGTTTTTATTGTCATCCTCTTCATGTTTTAAATCACTTGTAAACCATCCAGGATCACTGGGCATTGGGCCCAATATAAATTTAAATAATAATAATAATGAAAAGGGATCTACAACTAGTAGTCAAAAAATCTCAAATCTCAATATTGGGAATTTGGAATCAATCAAAAAGCAAACTGGAATTGCTGCAGATTCATATGAGCACTAAGATAGAAAAGATCGAGAGGCCGACAACATCAGTATCACTGACAACATATTTGCCCTCTTCAGAATAGAATATTTGATAAAAAGAATTCTTCAAAATTAAGTTCTATATTATTGAACATAGGTTATTTTGCATTTTTCTAATTTACCTGTACCAATAATCCCGTTTTGGCCATGAGGTTTTCCAACCTAGATCCTTTCTTGCTATAGCCAATCTTTCCAAATTAAGTGGGTTCCTATTTGTGAACTCAGGAGCAACAATCTCATTTTCTCTTGTATCCACTTCATCAGGAAGAGGTATGGGATTGGGAACAGAAGAATTAAATTTAACTCCTACAAGAAAATAAAGAAAAACAAATGTATGCTTAAATGTCTTAGAAAACAACCAAGAATACAAAAAGATTATCAGTATAATATATAAATTAAAATGTACTAGAGTCATCGACTGATGGTGAAGTGGGAATAAGGAACACAGATAAGAATGCTTAATATTGTTAATTTAAGCAAGCTGAATCTCATTAATACATTTTGTATTCCCATTTATTAAAAAAATACCTGGCACTTCATTGTTTCTAATTTGTGGTTTAGAAAGGCTGCAGAGATGTCCCTTAAATGTTTATGTAACTGCAAAATGTTTATTTCTAGATTGGCTATAGAGTATAATCCCCACCACCTACAGCAAAACAAATCCGTCTCCCTTAACTTAATACTCCCCTAAGTACAAACTATCATAATTTTAATCAGCATTTTGCCTGCAATTCAAGTTAAAACCATCTGGACAGTAAGCAGCTAAGGATGGCCGTCTGTCAAAATATTTTGGTAATCGCAGAAGCTGCATTCTTGTGCAGACTTCCAAGAGGGCAGGTTTATTCAACCTCAAAAAAATAACATTACTGTACCAAAAAGACCCATGCAAAAGGAGTTAGAAAAGAGAAAACTCTCTCGCTGACTTAACCGTTCAGTCTCCTTCCCTGTCTTTCTGAATGTCATATTAAAGACACCGATGCTTCTCCATCAAAAGTCTGAATCTCGAAGACTCCCCTACCGTGCTCGGGTTCCCCGAATGTCCTGGCCGCTCTGTTCAGCGGCGGAGCCAACCTCCTGAACGCCATCACGCCAGGAAAAACTAACAGGAAGGGATCTAGCCGGACCTACAAGAAGCTGGGGGGGGCGCCACCTTTTCCTCTGTTGAACTAACATGTTTTTCCCATGATCCATATTAATCTATTTCATTTCCTCCAGAATGGCTCTATAAGCCAATTACATTGCGGATGAACGTGGCTATAGATTTGTAACCGTAGAGCAGCGTTTTTCAAACTTGGTGACTTTTAAGGACTTTAATTCTTAGAATTGCCCAGCCGGCATGTTTGAAAAATGTGCCTATAGACTATACTATAGCAATGTTTTCCTATGCTATTTCCTCTGTTCTGTGCCCAAGAACCCGTCGCCTTAGGAATCCACGGAGATATCTTTAAAAATGTTATTTTCGAATTAGTGCTTTGTTTTATGCGAATGGCCCTTTTAAAGAAATAAAAAAATTGCAATATTGAGGGAGTGATTCTGAGACATAGCATTGCTTCCCCCCCCTCCCCAATATTAGAAAATCATCCAGTGTTATCTTAATCGGGCAGAAATTCGGAATCAGAAAAAGCTGGCTCTGTGATCCTGGCTGGGTCTGTATAAGAGGGTATACAGACCTACCGGTATTGTATACGATCTTACAACTTCCCCAAGAATAACCGTGTCAGCTGAAATTGCAAACATCCAAATATATCAGACTAATAAACCCTTGGGGATCTATTAAGTATGTAACTGTTGGAATGCAGCTTTTCCTTTTTTTTTTCTAAATCTCCGTGAGTTTGAGATTCAAAGGAAACACTTCATTCGTATCCGGTGCAACCTTGAATTGGAGACAAACCACGTGAATGCGCATTTTTTTAACGCGTTATGTACCGAGTTTCTCCGATTTCAGAGTTTTAAAAAGCCTTTAGGGAATGGACCCCTTCGGTCACCTTTGATCAGCTGCTATAAGAAACAAAGACGACATTGACCGTTCCTTTTTATTGACCATTCTTTTTAATTTTGTTTCGTTTTAAACGGCGAGCCCTCCAGTTGGCAGCGACGCTTAATACGCCCTTTGAACGAAGCGACTGCTTTGACCCTCGCTAGAATCTTCTAGAACACATTGACCCCACCCGTCTGTTCTCATTGGTTGTTCCGTGAAAAAAGGGGCGGGTTGTTTGTTGCTCGATCACCAATCGTCCTCGAAAACCCAACGGGCCGAGCAGGGGAGTTCGTTTCCTTTTTCTTCAAATCACGCTAGTTTTACGACAGTCCCGGGCGGCCGATTCGCGTCTAATCCACCGATAAGCTTATAGGTCGCCAAGGGGGCGGAGCTTCCCAGAAGGCCTCGCCTTGCCTCGCCGTCCGCAATCACTGCAGGCTCGTGCGCGTTGCTGCCTCGGTCTCTTTGTCCGGGAAAATGGCGCTGGAGGGGCCTTTGGCGATTTTTGGGGAGCGGAGCACCGGCGAAAACATCCGGACACAAAACGGTAAACTCTCGAAAGCTTCCCTCGGGCCTTTAAGCCGCCACAGCTCGAGTCGCCGGAGAGTTAACGGTTCCTTCGCCGTTCGTCTCTGGCGCGTGGAAAGTTGGGCGTGGGCGCGGGCATCCAACGAGGCCGGCCGTGCTGTCTGAATTCGTGGTCCCGAGCAGGCTGGGGCCGGGTCTGGGTGCGAAGTCGGCCCCGCGGAAGCAGTGGTTGCCGGCCGGCACGCACGTGTACTTGGTTAACCCGAAAGGGAAGAAGGGTGGCGGCGCCTCGTTAAGTTGCCGGAGAGGATGAGGAAGAAGGGGCCGCATTAGGAACAATACGGTCCTTTTTTTTTTGCCTGTTCGGTTCTGGCTGGGCTCCATTTAGACCTGAGATAACTGCAGACCGATTCTGCCCGCACTGCAACTGACATATAGTTATCCCTGATTCCCACGTGGGAGAACTTGAGTCATGCCCCGTATGAATGAGTATGAGGGTTTAGTTAACAACGGCACTGAAAAAAGTGACTTGTGACCATTGCAGCACCCCCCATGGTCACGAGATTTGCATTTGGATGCTTGCTAAAATACTCCACATTTGTGACGGTTGCGGTGTCCTGGGATTATGTGATCCCGATTTGCGACCTTCTGACAAGCAAAGTCAATGGGGGGAAGCCAGATTCACTTAACAACCGTGTTACTAATTTAACAACTGCAATGATTCACTTTAACAAATGTGGCAGGAAAAGTCATAAAATGGGGCAAGGCTCACTTAAATAATTTCTCTCGTAGCAACATAAATTTTGTGTTCAATTGTGGTCGTAAGTGGAGGGCTATCTCTAATACACTGGCAGTTGAGAAGCAGCGTTGTTTATCCCACCTGGATGCAGAATCTCTTTGGGGGGAAGATAAGTTATCAGTTGCCTGTGAGCGTTTTAAAATTACTGTAGAAACCATAGCGAATATATTCAGCAGTTTAAAAGTAAGCTTGGTAGTCAAAGTGTTTGGTCCTTAACTTTTACACCATTTTTTTTTCAGAGTGATACTCCTTTATGTCCGATTAAAATATGTCATGAAGAATGTTTGTTCTTCTGTTGAAGTTAGAGGTGTTTAAATTAAATGTCTTGATTTCTGAAAGACGTTTCAGAGACATACAGTCCTGTAAAGGGGTTTGCCACAGTTTCTACTTAAATAGGGGTATCTGTGTTGCTTGCTTTCTGCTCCTGCAAGAAATAATATGCAAAGCAGGCTATTGTAGAAAATAACTGGACTGGGTTCAGTTTGATTATTAAATCTCAGTATTGTATGGCAGTTAAAGTTCTAAAGTTTAGGAGGACAAAGACAGTGACAAACCACTTTTGTGTTGTTAAGCAAACGGCATGTTTCCATGTGGTTACCAAGAGCCCAGCTGTACTATGGGACTGCTTTACTTATTTACATGTTAGAGAAGAAAACTTCTGTAAATGCTGTCTCTTTTACTCTGGATCCTGTGGCAATGTGCATTTATGCATCTCTTATTTCAGTGTTAAGAGACAATGTAAAAATAGAGTTTGATTATCCAAGTACGCATGAGATTTTTTTTTTAAAAAAAGGATGCTCTTATATTTCAATCTACTGGATTGTCATACATTTATTTCTCTTGTTAAAATAATTCCAGAAGAAATTGCTAGGTGTTAGACATGTCCCATTGTACTGCCTCTTATTTGCACTACAAAATAAGAGATAATCCTTATGGGATAAATAAATGTCTGTCATAGTCTGATGGAGAAGAATGAATATCAGCTTCTTTCTATATGAAATGGCAGAACAAAGCATTACAAAGACAAGCACAGTGTTTCTAAGACTGAATCATGTTGTTCCTTTGTTGGTAGATGCAAAAAACCTGAAGTTAATTATGCATAAAAGTCTTCATAATGGCTTAAATTTTGCTTATGATAAGCTGAATGGTTGGATCACAAACTATGGCCTGTGTATAAAACTCCTGCTTTGTATAAGTTGCAGCATACAGTCTGTTTTCAAATTCAACTACAAAATACTTTTGTGTGTAAATGAGACAGTAGTTAAACCCTAAACAAAGTAGTAATTGCCAGTTTTATTGCCCAAATCTATTTGCTATTTTTAAAATAGTTAAAAGCATATATTTAGCACTTGCATTGCATCAGTTAAAATTTTAAGAAACAATTCTGCTTATGAAGAAAAAAAAATCTGTTTTGTTGAAACAGTTATGGCTGCTGCTTCAATTGCCAATATTGTAAAGAGTTCACTGGGTCCAGTTGGCTTGGATAAAATGCTGGTGGATGACATTGGTGTAAGTAGATCTTCCTTTTTGAAACTACCAGTAGAAAATAATTTGTCTTAATTTTAAAAGTAGGAAGCTGAGTAATCATTCTATTCAAGGTAGCCATTAATATGGTGGGAGGATGGATAGGCAGGGTTTTTCCTCCACCCCAGCATTCTTCTTTATGTCTCCCTGATCTGGGAAAGAAGAAAAAAAATCCCTTACCCCTACCTCTGTACAGTTGCAAGAAAAAGTATGTCAACCCTTTAGGATTACGTGGAGTTTTGCATGAATTGGTCATAAAATGTGCTCTGAACGTCATCTAAGTCACAACAATAGAAGAACACAGTCTGCTTAAAATAATACTATACAAACATTAGATGTTGCCATGGTTTAATTGAACATAACATGTAAACATTCACAGTGCAGGGAGGAAAAAGTATGTGAACCCTTGGACCTAATAACTGGTTGACCCTCCTTTGGCAGCAATAACCTCAACCAAAGGTTTCCTGTAGTTGCAGATCAGACCTGCACAACGATCTGGAGTAATTTTGGACCACTCCTCTTCACAAAACTGTTTCAGTGTAGCAATATTCTTGGGATGTCTGGTGTGAATCGCTCTCATAAGGTCATGCCACAGCATTTCAATCGGGTTGAGGTGAGGACTATGACTGGGCCACTCCAGAAGGCGTATTCTGTGCTGTTGAAGCCATTGTTTTGTTGAATTACTTGTATGCTTTGGGTCATTGTCCTGTTGCATCACCCATCCTCTGCGGAGCTTCAGTTGGCGGACAGATGGTCGT
>QLTV01002425.1:1303895-1315375 GCA_003457575.1 Thermophis baileyi
AGCCAGGAGTGAGCGAACCTTGACGCCAATCAGTGTGATGATATTGGGTGTGTTGCTGACAGCTGTCCTGCCCTTTAAAAACACACACCTGGTTTGGGTTTACTGGTTTCAAGAAGCACTGTCTGATGTGAACCATGCCTCGCAGAAAAGAGCTCTCAGAAGAGCTTTTACAGGACGACCACGCCTAGGGAGAGTAGCAACAGTGCTACACTTTCTCCATTTGTAGACAGTCTGTCTTACCGTGGACCCATGAACATCAAGGCTTTTGGAGATAATTTTGTAACCCTTTCCAGCTTCATGCACGTCAACAATTCTTGATCGTAGGTCTTCTGAGAGCTCTTTTCTGCGGGGCATGGTTTACATCAGACAGTGCTTCTTGAAACCAGTAAACCCAAACCAGGTGTGTGTTTTTAAAGGGCAGGACAGCTGTCAGCAACACATCCAATATCATCACACTGATTGGAGTCAAGGTTGGCTCACTCCTGGCTCCAATTAGCTCTTGGAGAAGTCATTGGGCTAGAGGCTCACATACTTTTTCCTCCCTGCACTGTGAATGTTTACATGTTATGTTCAATTAAACCATGGCAACATCTAATGTTTGTGTAGTATTATTTTAAGCAGACTGTGTTCTTCTATTGTTGTGACTTAGATGAAGTTCAGAGCACATTTTATGACCAATTCATGCAAAACTCCACGTAATCCTAAAGGGTTCACATACTTTTTCTTGCAACTGTATATATGTAGTTTTCCCACAGGTGTCAAAAAAGTCTAGGATACTCAGAAATCTATCATAAATAGCCAAACTAGTAGCTTCTTTTGTTCTGGAATAACAAAAAAAGCCTTGGTAGCAGTTTTTGGACTGCCTCACTAAGTCAACATTTATTTTTAACTTTGTACTGTATTTCTAAAATAAAAAAAATAGAAACAGAATAAACAAAAACAGGATAAATAGAATAAATTTTTTAAAAAATGGCCAATAGTATTCCAGGCATTAGCCAAAGATGGCATGCATGCTCCCTCCGTTTCTTTTCCTTTGCTTCTTTGGCTTCAGTTTGATAGAGGTATTTTCACACTGATGTTTCCATATCAGAAAAATATTTTCCATATCAGGAATATATTTTGAGCCAGTCACAGTCAGCCCAACCCACTTCATGGGGTAGTGGTTGTATGGAAAATAGGAAGAGGAAGGACGATTAGGTATGTTATTTATAAAAATAAGGGTGGGATGAAACTACGAATTCTAGAGCTTAATAAGGACAGTAGCATATTCTTACACATTTTAATAAATTTATATAGCTACCCAAATCACACATAGGTGGTTCTGGGTGGCTTATAAAATTTAAAAAACCCCACCATATAATCCCCTCCACTGCCACCCCCCATGGCATCAACAACACAATCATATCAGCCACTTGATTGGGTCAGTTTCCATTTATAGTCACCAGGCCCATTGACAAAACCATGATTTTTAGGGCATAGATTATGCAAAGAAAGCAGCTATCATTTAGCAGCACCTACTGTTGGATTGTTAGCTATATGATGGTTAAATAACTGAATACATCACTAATTGAAAGGCAATTATTTATTATATTCTGTGATCCAATCGATATTAAGCTACATGAATGATTTTTGTGTATTTGGAATATTAGGATGTGACCATTACTAATGATGGTGCAACTATCCTGAAGTTGTTGGAGGTAGAACATCCTGCTGCAAAAGTACTGTGTGAACTAGCAGAATTGCAAGACAAAGAAGTTGGAGATGGGACTACTTCTGTGGTATGTATGGGTATATTGTATGCTCTCATGACCATATCAACATTGAAGTAGCATTAATAGTATTTAAAACTTACATTTTATAATGCAAGTATGTGAAATTAACCTGTGCCCTTTTAATAATTTATTGTACCAAAACAGCATTATTTCTGGCACTGTCTTCAGTTAAAATACAGTTTCACTTGGTTACAAAGAACTGGTATGATGTATCTTCAGAGACGCTACAATTCTAAATCCATTTTTAGGGCTAGTTAAATTTGCCTCTAAAAGATGAAACGAAAACTTTCCCATTTAACTACCATTTATTTCCTCTACAAAATAAATGGCTATGCTTATGGGATAAAGGAATAACTGCCAAAGTCTGAAGGAGAAGACTAACAATATCTTTTTCCTATATGAAGTGGCAGAACATATTATAGAATAATTTTAACTCTATGCAGGTAGTCCTCAAGCATTTGTTCAGTGACTGTTGAAGATACGATGATGCTGAACAAGGAGAGTTATGGCCAGTTTTTCAAGTTGTGATGGTCATAGAGTCCCCTGCAATTGTGTGATCATGATTTGGGTCCTTGGCAACCGACTCACAATTACAATGGTCACAGAGTTCTGGAGTTACATGATTACCATTTATGATCCTCACTGCTGGCTTCCAACAAGAACAGTCAATGGAGAAGTCAGCAGGAGATTGCAAATGGTGATCATGCTGCAACTGCATGAGATTCACCTAACAACTGCAGCTGGAAATGGCTTTGTAAGTTGGTGTGGTCATGCGAATGTGCTTTTATGACCACATCATTTAATGACAGTGTTGCTGGCCCCAATTACTATAGCTAACGAAGGGCTACTTTCAGAAAAAGAAGGCATGTATTTAATTGTGATGTGATCAACATCACAATTTAATTGTGACAAATGTGAGCAACTAATAGATTTTAATTTCTTGTCTATAGCCAGAGCTTTCTTATTAATCTTGCCACCCTGCTAAAAGAAATGCAAAACCTGAGGACAAGTAATCAATTTTTTTAAACTCTAATGATGGATTAAATAGTTTGTGATGCAAGAATTTAAATCCAGAAAATGTTCTTAGGCTCCCAAGGTAACTCTAGGGTAGTCTTCCCAAGAGAGGTCCCCTTGGGATATTTTTACAAGTATGTGCCAATGTTCTTAGCTATTCTGGCTCAGTCTTTTAGTTGCAGTCAACAGCATCTAAAATGTCAACTAAAGGCCTGTAAGCTTCCTTGCCTTCAATGTGGCAAAATTATTTTCAAATTATTTTTTGTCATGGCTGGTTCATCCTACCTCCCTGGCTTCTGATTAATTTGTGATTATATTCCATGATCATAGGGAATATAATATAGCACTTTCAATGTTGAAAATTTCCAAGAAAATGAGATGTTCTGCACAGCTTCAGGCTCAACAGTATTTAAAACAAAAAGTTCTATACACCTGTAACTTGGACCATGTGTTAGAGTAAATTGAATAGCTCTGCGTCCGGAAGCAAATGCAACTTGTAAGTTTTTCAAGAATGTCTTTGCTGGAGTGAAATGTATGTGGGTTTTTTATTTTTGGTTTTTTTTTTTACTGTTTGTATCAAGGTCATAACTTTTTCACAGAGTAGTTTTAAATTAAATGTTCTCTTTCATAGGTAATTGTTGCTGCAGAACTTTTGAAAAATGCAGATGAATTGGTGAAACAGAAAATTCATCCAACTTCTGTCATTAGTGGATATCGTCTTGCTTGCAAGTAAGACCTGATTTACTTCAAACGAGAAATTGTATAAATATAATGGGAAAATTTTACAATTAAGTTTCAAAAGTTTCAGCTAATGCATTTTTCTTTAATTAATATAGCATTTTTCAAATATCGATGGTCCACATAATTATTTTTCAAATATTGATGACCTCTCCTATCAGTGATGAGGTAACTGACAAATAGAGCCCTTTCACTGAGTTCTATGGTACTGGAGTGCTGTTATCTGCCCCCAATAACAAGCAACTGGAAAGCTAGTTTTGGAGGTAGATGCAAGCAAGTAGGTGTTTATGAGTGAGCATGTAAAAGATGAAGTACACAGTGCTTTGTCAGTACGGATTTTCCCCTTCACCAATGGAAAGAAAGGATTGTTGTTACTGTCATGATGTTTGAGAGCTATAGTACAATTTGAGATTTGTTAGAATTCTTTGTGCTACCTATACCCCAGTTGTTCAATAAAGCATAAGGGTTTGGGGGCAAGTTAGCCAACAATGGTCTAGCTTTCATTGACAGGGAACAATTTTTGTATCATCCCCATTTTATCCTTTGGTCTTTGGCCAAATGAATATTTATCTTTATATAAATCAGTCTATAACTCTACCCCACAGTATTTTGGTCCTGGTTTTTAACTTGGTTCACTTCATATTTAATGTTTTAATATTTTACACCTCTGTGTTTATGATGTTTATAAAGTGCCCAGAGTCATTTGTCAGTGAGATGGGCGGCATATAAATTTAATAAAATTGATCTAGATGTTCTGTTAATGTATCTGTCATGGCAGCATATCTCAATCTTGACAGCATAACAGGGATTTTGCTAGATTTGCTAGTGATATGTTTTAAAATATTAGAAAGCATGGAAATGCAGGGCCATTGAAAATGTAAATTTAAGATATCTTATTTTTCTAATTTGTACACAACTTACTGTTTGGGGGACAAAACATTCTGGTTCTCTTTTCTTCTGGAAAACTCCAAAAGTAAATAGTTGGTCCACTCACCAGAATGGCCAGAACAGTATAGTCTGGAAGAAAATAGAACTTATGACATTCCCTGAAGTAGTAAGTTTTGCACACTCCTATTATATGTATTTTAATCAACATTTCTAAATTGAAAGCATTCAGTTTAAATTCTGATGATTCTGTGAAAATACTGAGTTTCTTTTCCCCAACAGGGAGGCAGTTCGCTACATCAATGAAAATTTGGTTATTAACTCAGATGAGTTGGGCAAAGACTGTCTTATTAATGCAGCAAAAACATCAATGTCATCCAAAATCATAGGAGTGTATCCTTTCACAGAGAAAAATTAGGAACGGGTATTGTGTAGGAATCAGATACTGACTGAAGTATCTAATTTCTGAAGAAAAATGGCATTTTTATTAGCATTTGTAATTCTCAGTGTTGTGAGGCATATAGGATTTACATTTCATGTATTAGATTATGTTAACCTTAACAGTATTCTTGTAGTGACAGTGACTTCTTTGCCAACATGGTAGTAGATGCTGTACTTGCAGTAAAATATACAGATCAAAAGGGACAACCACATTATCCTATCAACTCTATCAATGTTTTGAAGGCACATGGTCGCAGTCAGGAAGAGAGTATTCTTGTAAATGGCTATGCATTAAACTGTGTTGTGGGTTCCCAAGGTAAGATCATCACCCCACCCCATAAAGCAGTAAATGGACATACTTTTAAAAGTTAACCCAGTTTTATATCTGCATATAAACAAGTTTTTAGAAATTGTATTTTTGACTGATAAGTTGGCTAGAAGAAATAGTATAACAGCATAGAGGTTGAAATTATTTTACATATTTGTAATAGAGTTGAGGCAAGTATTTTCAGATATATGGTCATCCCCTTTGGTTGAATGGAGATGACTTTCCTAAATCAGGTTTGTACTTTCCCTATCAGGGTAAGGTATTAGTTAGGTATGAGTATAAGTTTAAACTTAATACTCAGTTTAACATTCCCCCATAAATTGCCTGAAAAGATTTGACCAGGGCAGAAAGTGATATTTCAAAGGCCAAGAAAAGTGATAGGATTCAGAATGGAACACAGAAATTCTTGGTTATAAATGTACTCTCCTATGGTGAACAGAAGACATGGGGGAACTGTTGGTTTCCACAGGAAAAATAATTGTTTTTATACATCTCTTTGGGAAGAAAATGTTCTGGTAAATTGATGATTGTGCAAGATGATATCTCCGAATGTTTAGCTTTGTATTTTAGTAGTAATTAAGCAGAAATATGATGCACTTGATGTATGCAATGATATGCCTTTAAAATCTTGGAAGCTTTGGTGAATTTTAAATATTTTAAGGTGGATTATTCAGTCTAGCCCAGGGGTCTGCAACCTTAAACACTCAGAGAGCCATTTGGACCAGTTTCCCACAGAGCCACAAAACCTGGGTGGGCGTGGCCAACTCAACGTCACTCACTCCCACCCAGTCACATGACATCCCCCAGCCCCGCCTACCCAGGTTTTGTGGCTCCCCGTGTTTTCTATGGGAAACAGAGGTGTGTGTGTGTGTCTGTCCCTCTCTTTCTATCCCTCTCTCCCATCTCTTTCCATCTATCTCCCCCTCCCTCCCTCCCTCTCATCTCTTTCTCATTTCTGTTTCTTTCTCTTTCTCCTCTCCCTTCCTCTCTCCCTCTCATCTCTTTCTCATTTCTGTTTCTTTCTCTCTTTCTCCTCTCCCTTCCTCTCCCATCTCTCTTTCTCCCTCTCTATCTCCCTTCCCCCCCTCTCTCATCTCTTTATCTCTATCCCCCCCTCTTCCTCTCATCTTTCTCTCTCATCTCCTCTCTTTCTTTCTCTGTCTCTTTCTCCCTCTCTCTTTCCCTCTGTGCGAGAGCAGCAGGCAGGCCATGGAGGGGGTATTGGGTCTTCCCCCTGCCCCACTCCAAAAGGAAAGCCAGCCGGGCTTCTCCTCCTAGAAGCCCCCCTATCCTGCTCCCTTCCCCCTACCCCCCACTCAATCCCACTTCAGGACAGAGGAGCGTTTGCTGGAAACGCGTGTTGGGGCGACGTCGGAGCATGCCTTCTGACCCTCTGGCGCTCAGCCCGCAACTCTCCGCGCTCCTCCAGGTCTGGCTTACTAAGGGGGGGGAGGAGCCCTGATGCCTCCGCTGCCCCAGCTCCAGCCATCGCTGCCCGGCTTCCTCAAAGGCGCGGCACATTTCAAAGGCGGCAGCTTGCAGAGGTGCTGAACAGTGGGACAGCTGCGAGAGCCGGGCCAGGCCTCTCCACCGTCCGACTCGCAAATGGGGGCGCTTCTGCTGGGCCAGCCGCCGCCCCCCCTCACTGGGCTTTTGTGCTCGGCCAGGGGAGGGTTCCCCACACTGCCCCCTTCTTTCTCTTGGCCCCACCAATGAGGGAGGAGGAAGGCCAGGCTTGGGGGATGGCCCCCACCCTGCAAGATCCGCCCCCTGCCGTTCTCTCCCAGCCCTCTTTGCTGGCCGCAATGGCAAATGTATGATGAAAGTGGAATGCTGTTGCCATGCAAAGGCAAATACAGGGACTCTTCGCTCGCCGTGATAGGGCGACAGCTCTTTCATCCCTCTGCCGTGACAGGGCCACGGAGCTGCAGCAGAGGGGTGAAAGAGCCGCATGCGGTTCCAGAGCCGCGGGTTGCCGACACCTGGTCTAGCCTCACTGTTTATAATGGAGTGGGACCTCTTTCCCATTTGGGAAAGTATATACAAGTCAATTTTTATAAACTATACTTATTAAAGTGAACAGACGTAAACTGAGGGATACCTATGAAAAGGTATCACTGTGTTTTAGATGCATTAAAGTTTTATATAGAACCTTAAGAGCATTTCTCTCTTTCTTTTAGGTATGCCTAAGAGAATAGTTAATGCCAAAATTGCATGCCTTGATTTCAGCCTACAGAAAACTAAAATGAAGCTTGGTGTTCAGGTGGTGATCACAGACCCAGAAAAAATGGATCAGATTAGACAGAGGTATTCTAGAGACAGCTTTTTTAACTAAAATGATGCAGATGGGCAGCTTTGAAATAGGAAACATAAATAAATCTGTATATTTCTATCATTTGTCCCACACTTACTAAGAGAATGGCATCTTAAATACAAATTTTGACTAAGAATATGACAGTATTCTGTCAAATATCATTCTTTCTATATCCAATAGCTACATTAATCTGTAATTTGCAAGATCTGGTTAAGCTTAATTTATCATTCCTGTGCCTGGTAAATGCATTTTTAAAAGTTAGTAATGCCTCTTTTATTTACTGATAGTATCCTGAAATGTCTCCCTTGAATTAGTCTTGAAAATTAACCAAAAGATCAAATGTAATAATGGAGAAATAGATTTCATCTACACTTGATTTTTGAGGGAGGCATGGTTAAAGTATTATTTTCACACACTTCTTGACTATTTTAATTAAAAACTTTTGTGATTCTCTTGAATTTAAGTGTATAGTTCTATTTAATCAGTGTGCATTTTCTTATGCAGAGAGTCTGACATCACTAAAGAAAAAATTCAGAAGATCTTGGTTACAGGAGCAAATGTTATTTTGACCACTGGAGGCATTGATGATATGTGTCTGAAATACTTTGTGGATGCTGGTGCTATGGCAGTACGCAGAGTTCTAAAAAGAGACCTTAAACGCATTGCTAAAGCTTCTGGAGGTAATTACAGACATCTCTAAATATGATCACGGTTTATATGTCTATTCAATACAGAGCTTAATTATGTAGAACGGGTCCCCAACTCCTGGTTCATAGCCTGTTGGGAAACGGGCTGCACAAGCAATGGATGAGCGTGCCAAGCGCATAAAGCTACATTTGCACAATGGCTGCACGTGCGTAAAACAAACCCCCCCCCCCCGCTGCTGTTGCTGCCTGTCCGCAGAACCAGAAAAGTTGGGACCGCTGATGTAGGAGATTACTACTGTTCCTTCAGACTAGTAGATACATAAAATTGTGGTGATTTTGTCAAATCTTTTTTACTTTGTATTAGCCACCGTTTGTTCTACTCTGGCAAATCTGGAAGGTGAAGAAACTTTTGAAGTATCAATGCTGGGACAAGCAGAAGAGGTGGTTCAAGAACGGATTTGTGATGACGAATTGATTTTAATTAAAAAGTAAGGAAATACCTACCTTATATAATTTGTAATGGACGCATTTTGTTGTAACCTTTGAAAATATTTCCCATTTAATTGCTGCCATGCTATTTTCAAATCGTATGAGCAGTTATACGCGTGGGATAGATTACTTTTAGTCCCCTATAAATGTTGAGACAGTAAATGTCTTGACTTCGTTGATGGACTTGGACACACACAATTCTAGCATTTCCCTACCCTCAAGGTTAGAGATTTATAGTTTGCTAATTATTTCAAAAGGAATTTTTTTTTCTGTCTTTCTGAAACAGTACTAAGGCACGGACCTCAGCTGCTATTATATTACGAGGAGCAAATGACTTCATGTGTGATGAAATGGAGAGGTCTTTGCATGATGCTCTTTGTGTGGTCAAAAGAATACTAGAGTCAAAGTCTGTTGTACCAGGAGGTGGTGCAGTTGAAGCAGCACTTTCCATTTATCTAGAAAATTATGCAACCAGCATGGTAAGTATTTAGTTAAAGTTTAAATTATGTTTTTCTTAGGAAATCAGACTTCTATTAACATTCAGTGCTATCCACGGTATATCTGAAAAGTTTATAGAACTGGGACTGGAGAGGGCCATTTAACTATCAAGTCCTATTTCCTGCTTGCTGCAGACCATATTAAAGCTTTATCTATAGTGTCTATCCAGTCTTCATTTCAGCACATCCAGCAAGTGTAGCTACATTGCCTCTATTATTTTATCATATATTAACCTAAATATTAATAGAATTTTTCTTGTTTAATTAGGGGTCACGGGAACAGCTTGCTATAGCAGAATTTGCAAGATCTCTTCTAGTTATTCCAAATACGTTAGCAGTTAATGCTGCTCAAGATGCTATAGATCTTGTTGCAAAGCTCAGAGCATTTCACAATGAAGCGCAAGTGAATCCAGATCGCAAAAATTTGAAGTGGTAAGTGTGCATAGAATTGATGGCAACATCAGAATATTGATTTGCTTTATGCATTTTTGCTGAATCTTGTTGAATGAATCAGAATTGGGCATGAACATTCAGCATCCTAAGCCAAAATGATTCCTAGTTTTAAGCTGCTAGCATACAGTAAAGTAAGCATACAGTTTAAAGTAAGTGTTGGTGCTTGGTCTTACATAGTTGGCTTATAGCTTTATTTATCAGAAGAAATTGAGCGGTATATGTATTTTGGGTGTGCAAAATCTAGATTTTCATGTGTGGAGTGTTCTTGATAATTCCAGAATGTTCTAGTTTCTTTCCGGATAACGTTAGTCAAATTCCGTGCACGGATTGGCAATTTCCCAGAAGTTAATCCCCCAAACTAGAAGTGGTTTGTTATGTTCTGGACATAGCTTGAGCTTGAAACAACCTTTCCCTTGGGACTTCACAAATAGTTTTCACTTTGGAGGATTAACTTCTTGAAAACAGGTGAAGCTTAGCAGAATCAGCATGCCCTGACCAGAAATGGCCATTGTTGTTTGAAAAATTCCATTTTTTTAATACTTGATTTTACCTATTCTTAGTATATATTACGGCTTCTCCTCTGTCAAACATTCTGGCACCTGAGGTGAGATCTTCCCCCACCTTTATGGCCTTCCGGAATGGCCTTAAAACATGGCTTCGCCAGATGGCTTGGGGCCCCAATGGGGATGCCCTCCACTGGAGGTGGTTTACAGTTTAAGAGAAAACTTCACACACACACCCCTACTGTCCACCCCCTTGATTTAAGTCTTCTTAATTTTAACTGTTTTTATATTTAACTTTTTTACCGTCTTGTAAGCCTCCCAGAGTTGCTTGATCAGTGAGATCGGCAGCATATACAGTTAAACAATAAAAATAAAAAAATATGATAAAATGGATATTTGCAGAGAGAACTACTAGGTACTATCTGACTTCTGTTGCATTTGAAGTTGGAAAATTTGAAGTTGATCTATTGTTTCAAGTTTCAAGTTGGAGAATACCGAAGACATTTGAAATGTACATTCCTGTTTAAAACAGTTTTCTTTTTTTTAAAGGATCGGTCTTGATTTAATCAATGGGAAACCACGTGACAATAAACAAGCTGGTGTATATGAGCCTACTGTAGTCAAAACAAAGAGTTTAAAGTTTGCAACAGAAGCAGCAATTACTATTCTTCGAATTGATGATCTTATTAAGTTGCATCCTGAAATTAAAGGTGAAAAAGGAGGATGCTATGAAGATGCAGTTCAATCTGGAGCAATTGAAGACTAAATGAATTTTTATTTGCCTAAAAATAAAATATTCCAGTGAAATTTTCTCAAGTCTGTATTAACTAGTATGTTGATGAAAGCAAGCTGTCAAGACTTCTGCATAAGTAGCAAATAAATGAAATATGGCCATATTTTGTATTTGTATCAGTATTATAATGCAGAATGTAAAGGGGAGGAGGTTGGAAAAAACCTGAGCGCTTCAGAAGTACCTACCACTAACAAAGTCAAATTACAGCCAAACACTTAGCTTTTGATGCATTTTTTGTAAGTATTTTGCTACTGAGAATAATGCAGCAGAATACAAAAATCCATCCCTTGTGTACACACAAACTAGTCGTAGCTTTATGCTAGTATTGGAGAAGGGGGGGGGAGTTATAATGTAATGGCTGTTTTTCTCAAAGGCAGGATGAAGTTACCTGCAGGGGTTAATATTAGGGTGAGTGTGGATGGTATGTATAGGCTGCCTTCTGCTTCTAAAAGTTTCAGTGGATCCCTTGTCTTCATTAGAAATCTGAGGCAAGAAGAGACCAAGTAGATTGTTGAAGAAAGTTCTATTTAAACTGACAGCAGGATGCTTAGATCTTACCTAGAATCAATATATAGGTATTGGCTAATATTGTTTCTTTATTATTTA
>QLTV01002425.1:1325841-1346372 GCA_003457575.1 Thermophis baileyi
AATAAAACAGTTATTTCTTACTATTTTATTATTTATATCACACCTTTTGGCAAGAGCTCAAGATATTGTATACAACACTCCTTTCTCCTATTTTGGTAGGTTGGACTGAGAGAGAGAGAGAAACTGGCCTGAAGTCCAGTGAATTTTCCTGGCGGAGGGCAGATTAGAACCTGGGCCTTCTGCATCTAGTGCAACATCCTAACCATTGTGCCAATCTGGCTTTCAGTGTGCAATGATGACCTGGGAGAAGCTCTTTGCCTGGGGAATGTGACCCTAAATAGGGCTTCTTTATCTTTACTTTTTTTTCTAGATCATACATGCATGGACATAGGAATAGCAATAGCACTTAGACTTATATACCACTTCACAGTGCTTTACAACTCTCTCAAAGTGGTTTACAGAGTCAGCATATTGTCCTCAACAATCTGGATCCTTACTTTACCGCCATCAGAAGGATGGAAGGCTTGAGCCGAACTGTTGGCAGCTGTCAGTCAGCAGAAGTAGCCTGCAGCACTGTGCCACCACGACTCTTAAGTAGGCATTTCCATGCTTTTACAGTATGTGGGTACAGGGATTCATTGCAATTACAGCTGGCAAGGCTACATTGAAGCTGGACATTGCTCAATATTTTTCCTCCCATCCTTATAATTCTTGCTTTCTGTCCACTCTTCCTTTTTCTGTGAAATAAAGCCAGGACATGCTTTCATCCAATCGTCTTGAAAATGCTATTTTCACGTGGCTTACCTGTAACACCCATGTGATAACAGTAGAAGGCATCTGTCAAGCCATCTACGATAATAGTGTCTTGCAAAGAGGCTTCCCCCATCTTCACCCCACCACGCAGATGAATGACATGAGGAGCCTGAAAGAAAAGCATTCTGACACATTTAGGACATTGAAAGCAACTTTCATTAGAAGTGGATGGAAATAACCTCTGGGGCACCCATTCTCACTGTGTGACCCTTCCATTCATCGGCCATAAGTAAATATAATATAGAGAACGTATCGCAACTCAGTTGTAGAGCACATGCTTTGTATGCATGAGCTCTCAGCTTCGATCCCTGATATTTCCCATTAGAAGAATCACCTGTTATGTATGAATGAGAAAAAGTGTAAGAAAAAAGAAGCTTCCATATTGCTTCCTCCTGGATTCTAGCTGGGATGAAGGTGAAGGCTTGAAATAAGCTAATGAATATTTCACTTTATGACTAGAGGCATATGCAGCTGAAAGAAGTATACACATCCATTATATGCACAATTATCTCCCTGCTATTTTTTATCAGAAGCAACAGTAAGACAAAAGGATCAGAAGAACTGTTTGGCCTCTACCATGGAAGTTTCAGAAGAAATTGTGCCATTCAAATATGAAATGTCAGGCCAATGTCCAAATGCCATCAGCATGAAGCAAAGCCCAACAATGGCATTATTTCTTTCTTGATTGTGTATGTGTCTGTCATGTAAGTCTTTCTGTCTCTGTGTCTCTCTGTGTATGTAAAAAAATAAATAAAACTTACCCTAACCCTATGTACACTCATAAACTTACATTAAACAGATTCTTTCCAGCTATCTTTCTCTCTGACCAAACTACTTTCCCTACTACTTCTACTCATATAGACTAGAGATTCAAAGGAGAGAGTGAGTAAGTTGAATTCATGATAAATCATGGTTGGAATAATTCAGGTTTGTTTAAAACAGAAAGACCCTAGCAAACAAGCTACATATTAGTTATCCAGGGTCATTTAAACCACAGCTGTACAATGACCCCTTACTCCCCCCAAAATGACTTCTTGGATCTATTTCAACTTAGTTTCCCTTCAAGGTTTAGCAATAACCTGTTTTTCCTGTAAAATTATGTTACTCCTGCCCTACAGGTTTTTTGGGGACATTCTGCCATGAATAGCAGCTAACCCAAAGCTCTAAGAGTTCTTACTTGTTTTGGGCTGAGCACAAAGTGCTAATTCATCTGAAGAAATGACATGGTTGAAAGCATGATTACTCGATCTCCTAGTGTTGTATGGAGCCACTCAATTCCATCACTCAAAGTTTTAGATATTGGTGGTGTTCATATATGTTTTCTTTTTTGGCATCGAGTCATGTCCTGTGTAACATCTCAAATTGGGCTGGACATGGTGCAATTATAGAATAATGGGATTGGAAGGGACCTTGGAGTTATGTCAAGCCTCAGCCCACTGAAGCCCAAGCTGTTACGGTTGCAGTTGTAGCTGGTGAGAAAGAAGTTGCTCTTCATAATGGCTCAATGTACAGCTTGTGTATACTTTAATGCAATAATTCTCCCATGGGAATCATCCTTCCATGCCTTTTCAGCATAAGCGTCTTAGGAGCAGCAAGCCTTAACCTCTGTGAACATCAAGCAGCCTTACCTTGCTCATGTTTTCCATACCCCCAGCCACCACAATACTGGAATCTCCTGTCATAATAGACTGAGCCCCGAGACATACGGCTTTCAGGCCTGATCCGCATATCATTTGACAACTCCAAGCTGGTATCACGTATGGAATCCCTGCCCCGACACTGGCCTGTCGAGCAGGATTCTGGCCAGCACCTACAGAAATAAACACACAGGAACGACTATGCTAAATTGTTTTAAGATCGTTCTCCCACCTCATTTCTTAGTGACAGACAGCCGGGTGCCCATGTTGTTTGCCTGTAAATTACTCATTTCAAATTGATAACCCACCTCTTGTTTCCAGGTGCTGCTTTGTAAAAATGAATGTTTCACTCTTCATTTCAATGCCCATGTCTTAATTGTGCAAGTTACTTTAATTCTCAGTTTTCTTAGGTTGACCTTCATTGCCTTTGGGCTATATTTCAACACTGCTGTGGACAGGTGAAGGTAGTGTATGGTTTTGTTTTTTTGCTGTTAACCTTCGGCATAACGTGAACGTTTGTTTTAAGGCTGGTCTGCGTCCATAGGATCAAAATCACCCAAATAGTTTCTGTTTCTGACTGAAGACTAGGTCAGATGGATCTCCTCACTCTTAGCGCAATACCTTAATCACTACACCATACTGACTCTCACAGGGAAGCACATATGCAGGTCATAAAACCGGAGAAGGCTAAATTAGAAGGGGATAAGGCTAATGGGATCTGAAGCAGTAAAAGTATGGGCACCAATACAGGCAGTTAGAACAGACTGTCACGTGGGTGATTTAACACACCCAGAATTGTGAGAAAAGGAAGCACCATGACTTCTTCATTACATTCCTGTCCTTGTTTGCCACCACCCACTCTTCTCTCTGATTTATGCGCGCATACTTGGAAGCCCTTCTGCTGCAACAAGTAATGGGAACTGCAGAAGGAGAATCTATGCAAGAATATGAAGGAAATGTCAAAGTTGTTTCATCTGCTATTTCCAGGAACATTAGACATTGCTACACAAATTGCTAGTTTGGGAGATTGAAACCTTGAACATATGGGAAGAAAGAAAGTACAATTTCCAATAAGTAAAACTAAATAATTCATTCTCTCTCTCTCTCTTTTTCTCTCTCCCTGTTTAGTTTCTGCATAACAAAAATGCAAGAGAAAAGAGGTCATAAATGGGATCCAGATCAAAATCCTGGATAAATGCTTCATCAAGTTCATACCTGCAGCCAACACTTGTCCAAGTATAACTTCAGATACTTCTTTAGGATCGATTTTTGTCCTCTCCAACAATTCTTTAATGACTACTGAAGCCAATTCATGAGCATGCAGGGTTGACAAGGCACCATTGAAGGATCCTAGATAAAATATAAAAATAAGAAATAGGTGTGTTTTAATTCTACTCTATTCCCTCTTTCCTTTCATTCTATTCTTCTTTTAAGCATTCTAGGTAACACATAAAGATTACAATTCTAGGAAAATAAACAAATATACCGGTAATATTTTCATTGGTATACTTAGGAGTTAAGTTATATCTATATTGTTCATTAAAAGTCTGGCATTTTGTTTTATTATCTGGTCTAATGTACTGTCAAACAATTTGAGAACTGATTCTTCAAATATGGTAGCATTTTCTTGGTCTGCCAGAGAGCACTATTCCGGTTGTCATACCTAGTAAACTTCAATAAAAGCATTTTGTGTATCTATTTTTTACCTCCTTATGCTAAATAGAACTCAAAACTATTTGAACGAATACATTTTATTTACAGCTCTTTTAATTAGAAAAACTTGGGCAGTCTAATTTTTAATTATACGTACAAGAGTCTCCATTGCTTTCTTGTTAAATATACTCAGGGATTATTTGTATCTCTAACTATGTCTTACATGGATGTTTAAGAAACTGATTTAGGTAGGGTTTTTTTTAATTCTTATCATACAAAACTCTAGGAAAGGCCTTATAAAATAGGACTGACTAACTGTACTTGCTCCATCAGGAAGGCAAGCTGTAAACCCCATCAGGCAAGGAATTCTGGCTGGTGAGGTCCAGGAAAAGAGCTTTTTTTGCTGTGGCTTCCAGCCTTTGAAATATTGTGCCACTCAAGGTGAGGTCTGCCCCTCCATCTTGGCCTTCTGAAAGGGCCCGGAAACCTGGTTCTGCCAACTGGTTTGGGGGCCCAATGGGGGCATCCCACTCTGGAATTGTTTAGTAGATTAGAAGATCCCACCCCACCCCATTTACGTATTCGCCCCTTTTATCCACCTTTGTTAACTTGTAGCGTGCTCATTTTTAAGCATTTTTAACGCTTAATTTTTTTTAACGTTCTCATTGTTTTAATTATTGTTTTGATAGTGTAAGTCACCCATGGTCACTTGACAGTGAGATGGATGGATTTATTAATAAATATAATAAATAAATAAAACCGTGTGGAAGAACTAATCAGAAGAGAAAAGGATCAAAGAGGATGGGGAACAACCATCCTAAGCTAAGATGCAATACTGTGTTTGGAAGCCAAGTCTCCAAGGCTTGCTCCAAGGTCATCTGCACCTCTATAACTGTCTGGTTTGGTTCTGCAACCCAACAAGACAGACACAGACTTCAGAGGATAATTAGAACTGCAGAAAAAACAATTGCTACCAACCTGCCTTCCATTGAGGACCTGTATACTGCAGGAGTCAAAAAGAGGGCTGTGAAAATATTTACAGACCCCTCACATCCTGGACACAAACTGTTTCAACTCCTACCCTCAAAACGACACTATAGAGCACTGCACACCAGAACAACTAGACACAAGAACAGTTTTTTCCNCTTTTATGTACACTGAGAGCATATGCACCAAGACAAATTCCTTGTGTGTCCAATCACACTTGGCCAATAAAAAATTCTATTCTATTCTATTCTATTCTATTCTATTCTATTCTATTCTATTCTATTCTATTCTATTCTATTCTATTGTTCTGTTCTGTTCTGTTCTGTTCTGTTCTGTTCTGTTCTATTCTATATTCTATTCGCTCTTCTAGATGGAAGACCAGGAGTTGGGTTTTATTCATGGCAGGAAACGAGCCGGCGACCAGACCGTCCTGGTTCTACCGGCCAAGCGCCAATCAGAGCAAGAGGGAATCCTCAGCAAGAGTCGCGAAGCAATCACAGCCCATCTTCACGCGGTGGCTCTATAACTCATGGTCCAATCATTGCGAGAAAAGTACAGGCGAGGGAGGAGCCTTGGGGATTACGCAAAAAACAAACAAAGCAACGGCTGTGAGTAAACCAAGAGATGGGCAAGCAAGCGGGGATCCATTTTTTCGTATCATTTCTTCTGCCGTAGTAGCATTAACCCATTTTTTTAAAAATCGCAAGCCTTCTAGAGACACTTAGGTGGGGTGGGCGGTGAATAAATTTGATAAAGGAACCGGGGCCGGGGGGGGGGGAATTCCACCCAACTTTTACCTGGAGCTTAAGAGTGACAAAGTCTAGATTCCGACACCCGCTCTTGCTAATAATTTCCCGTGTGTTTCAAACTGCTCTCCTAATGAATCTCGATAGTTACTTTGCAGACAAATAAAGGGAGCGAAGAAACGAAGATGCCAAGCCAGCTCCAGCTTTGGGGAGGACAGATTGAAGAAGGAATGTCGGTGTAGTGTGGAGGGGTAAGAAAATACGTGAAAAGCACGATTTAGCCTGCTATTTTGCACACGGCAGCTAAAATTAAATCTTGTTAAACTCCATCGGACTCCCAAAAACACCGTTTCCATTCTGTTATCCGAATAGTTCTTAATAGTTAACTAAGCAGTTAACAAGCCCTATATCCTCCCGCCCTCGCAGTTCTACAGTTCTCCACCCCTTCTCGCAGTACAATTCCAAGCTCGCCTACCACGATCCTACCTCGGTTCATTTTCTTACCTTTCTACCACGGGTAGAAAAAGTACAGGATTTCCTCCCATACCGAGCAGCATAAAAGGGGGACAAAAAACGGGCGAAGGCAAATTTCACCGCAGGCATCAGAATGAATGGACCATTCAAGATTGGGAGCAAGCTGGGTGTCAGTTCACGAAAACGCCCCTTTCAGAGCAATACGAGATCGAGGCAGGAAATGGCCCCAGAAATAGCTTCTACTCACCGACCGGGGTCCTTGCAGCAGCAACGAAAACGACGGCCTCGTCCCCGCGATCCATGATGCTTCAAAGAGGCAGAAACACCTTCGCTCCTGCAGCCGCGCTCTCTGCCGCTGCAAACCGCCTCGCGCCTCCTTTAGACTCAGGCAGCTATGCGCACCCGAGTTCTCATTGGTTGCCCCGGGCTCCGCCCACCTCTTACTTTGTCTGGCAGGGCTTAGATTGAAAGGGCGGCCGTCGTCACGTGACAGAAACTGGGTTGCGGCTGACGGAGGCCGGTTCAGTCGGAGACAATCGGGAGAGAGAAGGCAGGTCATCCAAACGATTTCGGCGTTGATGCTGTGGGTGCTACGCCTGCAGCGATAAGAACTAGGGAACCTGTTTATTCGTAACGAATAATAGGTCACTGTAACGACATAACTATCTCCTTCCCTGGTAGAAAGCACGAGGACTTAAATCAATCTCTATGAAATGTGTTATCAGAAAATCGTTCTAAAGGTTAATGCCAGTTTTCCTACCTGGCACATTTTGTACTGGAGTCTCCCTCCAAAATACATAGTAAAAACCAAATTGCCTAACTTCTTGGAACTCCATCCTGATATCATCACTGGGACTGGAGGAGGTCATTTAATTTTCATTTCTGCTTTTTGAATTGCAGGTGGATTTTGCAAAATGATTCAAGGATTGTGGCTTGGCTCTCCTAGGCCCAGTTCAATACTGCGCGGAATGCAGAACTATCTAAAATGGTTGCGTGAAATTGGCGTAAAGGTTGCTTTCGGCTGTGTAGGAGTGATCCTTTTTTCAAGATTATCGATTTGTTTGTACTTGAGAGTTTTGCATGTTTTTGCCTTCTGAAACAGCCGGAAAACTATTAATGAAATGTTTCAGGAATGACCAATTTGTTCGTAAGACTCATTACTAACAAAATCTTTTTCTACAGGATATGTTGGCCAATACTGCACAAGTAGTTTGAATAACGTTGAAGAACTGGGATTAACTGGGCTTATAATGCTAAGGCATAAATCATGTTTCTCAAACATCGACAGCTAGGTTCACACAACGTAGTAAGTTTTCACAGGTGAGCTTTGACAGGAAGGGTTGTAAACAACTTCTAGAAAGGGTCGTAATTGTTGTTTTTTTAAGCTGATGAAGTTGTGTAAACAAAGCAGCAATGCTTTTAAAGTTTATGTTTTTCTGGAGAAGTCTGCAGCACCGGTTGCGGTACAGCAAAGGGGTTTTTTTTTTATAATTCTACATACTCGTTTATAATTGCACATACTCTTTTTATCATTCTGGTGATGATACAGCAAAATATAAGAAGCCCCTTGCAGTATACCGTGTGATTCACATTATGACTTCTGACAGAAAAATCAGTCCAAATCGTTCCCTTTTATAAAATTAGGGGTTCTGTATACTTTCAGTGTGGTCAATACAGAAATACCCCAAATCCTATTGATCTACATTAAAGATCTTATCAAGTAGGGTTAGCAGATGTAAAATACAAAAATCTAGACAATCACTAATTAGCAGTAAAGAGATTTTGTTTCCTGTATTTTTTTTCACTGTCAACTAATGATTGTCCAGATTTTTATATTCTAGATGCAGTAACTGGTTGCCACCTGAGTATAGTATAACACTATAGCTTTGCTTTCTGTAAACAAGCAAGGATATTCCTCTTTTTAAACATGCCAATTCATTTATTTTCCCCTATTTTTACAAGCACTTTTCTTGCATATTCTGAATTCTACATTTCTAAAATCAAACATTTGTGTATGTGTGTGTAGGCTATAAAGAACAAACTTTGAAATTCAAGTACTGTTGTGTCTCCCTACCTAATTAGTATAAATGCTATTATATGACAGTAAATTAACTCATTTAATTGCTTAGTCAAAATCAATGTGAAAAAATAAAATCGGAAGCTTGTTCAATACATTACTTAAATTAGCTTTGTTATTTCCAAGTAAGCAGTCAATAACATAGTTTATATCTACTGTAATGGCTAAACTATAATGAGCTTGGTGTAGTTTACAGCATAGTGTGTGAATTAACCCAATGTAACTTGTAAACCATGGTTTATGTCTTACGTTTTTCCAACAACCAGTGTTCCCTCTCCCAAGTGTGCTCCACCTATCCTTGGAAGGGACAGAAAACTACACTGGAATGTAATTGACTGTTCCCGTTGCCCATTTTCATCGTGCTTTTTACCTTGAAAATATACATAATAAATAGAACACAAATACAAGTAAGATATACATATAATTCAGTTCAAATTAAAAGCTCAGTCATATATTAAATGCCACAAAGACAATTTTTTAAATAATTTTCATAGGAGCATGTTATATTAAATTATACAAACCTATAAAGGAAAAGTAAATATTACATTTGGATAGCAGTATTTCCATGTATAAACACAAATTTATTACCTAAATTTTAATTTTAATTTAATTTAACAAAGTTGAAAGGGACCTTGGAGGTCTTCTAGTCCAACCCCCTGCTTAGGCAGGAAACCCTACACCACTTCAGACAAATGGTTATCTAATCTCTTTTTTAAAACTTCCAGTGTTGGAGCATTTACAACTTTTATAGCACTTTTATTGTGAAGTTCCTGGATTATTTCATGAAAGGATGAAAATCAATTTCATCTTTTAATAACTCAACCAGTGATGGTTACAAAACAATAAAAATGTGATTTACTGTTACCTATTTCTCTATAAAATGCAATTAAAATATTGAAAATCATATGAAATATGTTTAATAGTATTTTTATAAAGAGAGGGACAAATGAAGACAAAAGTGTTTAGGACACACAAGGCTCTTAATGTCCTGATGGGCAATGCGATAAGACCTAGAGTCCACAGTTGCTCAGCTTACAAGGGTTGAGTTTAAGCCGGGTTCTCCTTACCCATGTTCCCATAGACTCCAAACACTGAAAAGAACTTTGACATCATTTCATTGGCCAGGTTTGGAGACATACCACTGGGTATTATCAGCTTTACTTGAGTTCCACATAAGTGATGGGACGTACTATGTCATGATATTACGTGTTCCCTTTTGGACACCTATGCTGTTGTGATAGACTTCCTAAAGGATCAGAAAGTTAAGTTTTAGGCTATGAATAACAGTGCTAATTAATTCAATCAGCAGGCATACAATAGGTAGTGAAAGTATAATCTATATGATTCTAAAAGATGGAAAGAGAAGTTAATCTTTGTTTTAGCAACTGTCATGAATGTACTTTGGACAGGGGTGGGTTCCACTTATCTTCCCCACCGGTTCGCATCGCGACATTTTGCGCACGTGCGCTCGCTACGCTCACACGCATGTGTGCGTTCCCTCACACAATTTTGCTTATGCACATGCTCACTAACTGCAATCAGCCCGAAACACAGCTGAGGAGCTGATCAGCTGTGCTTCGGGCGAAGGAATAAAGGTCAGTATAAACCTGGTGGCGGGTGGGAGGGCCCTTTTTCAAGCAGCAGAAGAGGAAAAACCTTCCAAACAGTAAAAAAATCGCAAAAAAATCACAAAAAAAGATGGCGGCGCCCACGGACCGGCACTGGCCGATCCACTTCAGTGACGTCACCAGCGGGTCGCTACCGGTTCGGGTGATCCGGTCCGAACCGGGAGGAACCCACCCCTGACTTTGGAATATTCTGAATATTGTGTCTCTTTGCACGTCAGCATTGTAACTGTTCGTGTAAGATACGATTATTTGAACAAGAAGAATCTGAATCTCCCTTAATTGGGGGACACTGTGATTATTTCAACATTTTGCTGGCATTCAGTTCAAAAAGGTTGCTGATTTACTAACCTTTCTAAATGTTTGACTTGTGACATCTTTATACTTTAGAATCAGGTTATATACTGCAAATTGGGACTTTAAGTTGGAAGGCTTTTGTTTATTTAAGGCCTGTTTTGTCAGCAAACTGAAGTACATAGAGTACACCTCATTTTTTTTTAAATATTAAAATAAAAATGGAAAAAAATAATCGGAACATGTCACTGTCAGGTGGCCAATGAACACAAAGGTCACTGCGATGCCAACCAACAATAAAAGTTGTTGGTTCACTGGCCAAGTGTGGTCTGTTGTCTTGGTTAGTATAGGTTTGAAGGATAAGTACTGTAATTATGATTACTACACAAAACATGACTTAGTGTGCTGTTATTTTGAGGCATTATCAATATTACTTATCACCTTGGACAAAAGTATTTCCTCCATATAATCCTTAGTATATCGCTCCTGCTAACCTAAAAAACCTCCAGTTCATTATTACAAATTTGATGGGCCATTTAACTATGAAGTCCTATTTCCTGCTTGGTGCAGACCATATTAAAGCTTTATCCATGGTGGCTATTCAGTCTTCATTTCAGCACATCCAGCAAGTATAGCTTCATTGCATCTCTCCATTATTTTATCATACATTAACCTAAATATTAATAGAATTTTTCTTGTTTAATTAGGGGTCACGGGAACAGCTTGCTATAGCAGAATTTGCAAGATCTCTTCTAGTTATTCCAAATACGTTAGCAGTTAATGCTGCTCAAGATGCTATAGATCTTGTTGCAAAGCTCAGAGCATTTCACAATGAAGCGCAAGTGAATCCAAATTGCAAAAATTTGAAGTGGTAAGTATGCATAGAATTAATAACATCAGTATATTGATTTGCTTTATGCATGTTTGCTTAATCTTGTTGAATGAATCAGAATTGGGCATGAACATTCAGCATCCTAAGCCAAAACGATTCCTAGTTTTAAGATGCTAGCATACAGTAAAGTAAGCATACAATGTAAAGTAAGTGTTGGTGCTTGGTCTTATATAGTTGGCTTATAGCTTTATTTATCAGAAGAAATGGAGTGGTACCATATATGTATTTTGGGTGTGCAAAATCTAGATTTTTATGTGTGAAATGTTCTTGATAATTCCAGAATGTTCTAGTTTCTTTCCGGATAACGTTAGTCAAATTCTGTGCACGGATTGGCAATTTCCCAGAAGTTAATCCCCCAAACTAGAAGTGGTTTGTTACGTTCTGGACATAGCTTGAGCTTGAAACAACCTTTCCCTTGGGACTTCACAAATAGTTTTCACTTTGGAGGATTAACTTCTGGAAAACAGGTGAAGCTTAGCAGAATCAGCATGCCCTGACCAGAAATTGCCATTGTTGTTTGAAAAATTCCATTTTTTTAATACTTGATTTTACCTATTCTTAGTATATATTACGGCTTCTCCTCTGTCAAACATTCTGGCACCTGAGGTGAGATCTTCCCCCACCTTTATGGCCTTCCGGAATGGCCTTAAAACATGGCTTCGCCAGATGGCTTGGGGCCCCAATGGGGATGCCCTCCACTGGAGGTGGTTTACAGTTTAAGAGAAAACTTCACACACACACCCCTACTGTCCACCCCCTTGATTTAAGTCTTCTTAATTTTAACTGTTTTTATATTTAACTTTTTTACCGTCTTGTAAGCCTCCCAGAGTTGCTTGATCAGTGAGATCGGCAGCATATACAGTTAAACAATAAAAATAAAAAAATATGATAAAATGGATATTTGCAGAGAGAACTACTAGGTACTATCTGACTTCTGTTGCATTTGAAGTTGGAAAATTTGAAGTTGATCTATTGTTTCAAGTTTCAAGTTTGAGAATACCGAAGACATTTGAAATGTACATTCCTGTTTAAAACAGTATTTCTTTTTTTTTAAGGATCGGTCTTGATTTAATCAATAGGAAACCACGTGACAACAAACAAGCTGGTGTATATGAGCCTACTGTAGTCAAAACAAAGAGTTTAAAGTTTGCAACAGAAGCAGCAATTACTATTCTTCGAATTGATGATCTTATTAAGTTGCATCCTGAAATTAAAGGTGAAAAAGGAGGATGCTATGAAGATGCAGTTCAATCTGGAGCAATTGAAGACTAAATGAATTTTTATTTGCCTATTCTAGTGAAATTCTCTCAAGTCTGTATTAACTAGTATGTTGATGAAAGCAAGCTGTCAGACTTCTGCATAACTAGCAAATAAATGAAATATGGCCATATTTTCAGTGGTGGGTTTCAGGGGGTTCGCACCGGTTCGGGAGAACCGTTTGTTAACTGAGTAGTTCGGCGAACTGGTTGGAAGAAATCTTCCAACAGCCTTTTGTTTTTCCTACTTTACAGGGCTAATCCTGTTAGGAAGGCAGAAAGGAAACATTCTGTTATGCCTCTGTGTTGTTTCTAGCCTAATCCTTGCTTATTTTTAAGTGTTTTCAGAAACTGCCTCTCTGGTTAAGCCTTGTTACATTGTAACAGCCCTTAATGGTTCTTGGCAGTATGCCCTGACTAGCCTGAGCCACGTTTTTTTGTGTGGTTTTTTTCCTAGAGGCTTGACTTTTTTTAAAGCTTTTTACACTGCTTGGGGTGTACTTTTGGGATATACTTCCAAGAGGTAGTATGCAAGCTTGGCACTTTGATTTTTTTATTGCCTTTCTGGGGGCATGTGATCTTTCCTTAAATCTGGATGATTTCATTAGGATATCTTGTGAGGTGAATGAGACCAGCTGGTATCTTTAAGTGGTGCAAATGGATCTAATGATTGCTTCTCCTGGGTGGGAAACTGTGCTTTGTCAGTTCACTGAGCACAGGAGTCTCTTGTCTATGGAGATTCTTCAATCATCCAGGTCATGGTTGTCCCAAAGATGCTTTTTTCAAGAGTGTTGGAAGAAATACCCATCTGATTCAGTATCCAGGAGAAAGACACTGGAAACATGGAGGCTGATTGGAAAGATAGTTTATTGGTGAACTGGACCACATGGGTTTGAGGTCCTGGGCAGCTGACCAATTGGATTGATGAGTACATGGATTTTTATACAGTTCGTTCTACAGCATTTTGTAATTTAAGAGGCTTGTTTTGTGTATTTTGTTATTTGATTTTAATTAGTTTGTCTTACGAATGACTTGGGGTTTTTAATCCTGTTTAACAAATGTAATTAATCATAGATGCTGGCTTCCTTGGGGTTTTAATCCTGTCTTGAATGGATTACTAAATCTGCATTTTTAAAAGGTGAGCTCAGTTTCTTTGAGGCTATTAAGAAAGACTGAGTCAGTTTCCTGCCTTTTAAGAGCATATTTCTCATTTAAAGAAATATAATTTTCTGCCTTTTTAATATTTCTCAAAATATTTCATTCTTCTGGGGGGTGGGTTTGCTAACTTTCTACAAGAGGCAACTGGACTTTCTTGGTTTCCAGAAACTCCAGTTGCCTCTTGAAAAAGCACCTTTGGGACAGGAGTCTCTTTTCGTTGCTTCAGAGTAGCCAAGACACATGATTCCTCACTGATAGTAATATTTTTTTTAAAAAGGAGGTAGGAGTGTGGATCCTTCAATTTGTTTTAGTTTTCTCTCATGATAAGGCTTAGTAACATGGCACCAGGCTTGAAGTTTATTTAGATATCTGTGGCATGTACTAATTTTATTGTGATCCTGACAAGCTTGGGAGACTTGAACCTGGGTCCCCTATATACTTTGTTAATTTGTCTCTTTAGCTCAGCATTTTGTAGCCCAAATATGCCCACCCACTTTCTGGAGAGCTTAAATGACCTCTCTGATAAAGGGTTTCACTTTATGAGCAAGAGTTGGCTGCTGATAGTTATCACTGCATTTTAACTATTTTAATTCCTCAAGGTGCTCTGGCACCCTGCCTGATTTGTAACTTAGGTTGCAGGTATTGCTGATGAAAAGGAAGGTTTTCGGACAGAATGGTTTAGGTTTCCATGATGGCTGTGGCTATCATTGATCTTCAGTGTGTATTCCCCAATTTCTAATCTAATGATTGGTATTTAAGGCAGCTTTTTGCAAGCAAAGAAGCTTTTTGTATTTTTGTACAGGTAATCCTTGACTTACAACAGTTCATTTAGTGACCATTCAAAGTTACAATGGCACTGAAAAAAATTACTTATGACCATTTTTCACACGACCATTGCAGCATCCCCACGGTCACGAGAGGCCGGGCGAGGCAAAGCACCCCTCGCCGTGAGTGACATCGAGTTGGCCATGCCCATCCAGTCACATGCCCACCCCGCCACGCCTATCCAACTGGTCATTAGGGCAGAGAACCTGTTGTTAAATTATTTGAATCCCACCACTGCATATTTTGTATTTGTATCAGTATTATAATGCAGAATGTAAAGGGGAGGAGGTTGGAAAAAACCTGAGCGCTTCAGAAGTACCTACCACTAACAAAGTCAAATTACAGCCAAACACTTAGCTTTTGATGCATTTCTTGTAAGTATTTTGCTACCGAGAATAATGCAGCAGAATACAAAAATCCCTCCCTTGTGTACACACAAACTCTGGTCGTAGCTTTATGCTAGTTTTGGAGAAGGGGGGAAAAGTTATAATGTAATGGCTGTTTTTCTCAAAGGCAGGATGAAGTTACCTGCAGGGGTTAATATTAGGGTGAGTGTGGATGGTATGTATAGGCTGCCTTCTGCTTCTAAAAGTTTCAGTGGATCCCTTGTCTTCATTAGAAATCTGAGGCAAGAAGAGACCAAGTAGATTGTTGAAGAAAGTTCTATTTAAACTGACAGCAGGATGCTTAGATCTTACCTAGAATCAATATATAGGTATTGGCTAATATTGTTTCTTTATTACTTACTAATAAAGATGAGTCATGTTACAAATTGATATAAAATCAAAGAAAAGTTTCCTTTATCTTTCTATACACATAGCTATGCCCATTCCTCCTCCTATACATAAAGCTGCAACTCCTCGTTTTCCACCTGTTCGTTCTAGTGAGTGCAGAAGTGTAACTAGGATTCGACAACCAGATGCTCCAAGAGGGTGGCCAAGAGCAACAGCCCCACCTTCAATGTTAACCTGCCAAAATAAATAAATAGAACATCAGAAACATATATGTTAAATCTAATGTAGAAGTCTTCCTTTCCTATTTTGGTATTTAATATTTAGAACAAGGATTGAAACCTCTGACAATAGATTTTATAGTGAAGTGGGCAAGACTCCTTTTCATGCTGAGATCAGAGGAAAGTTTGTCTCTGACTGAGCCATTACTTACACAACACACTTGCCTGTTTCTACTTCAAATATACCTTTAAATTTTCTTAGTATTTTTTAAACCAGCACCTGCTATTTGGCTATTCAATTTTTATTCCCAGCCACTAAATTTGTGGAAGGAATGTTCTGCTGTGACCACCAACTTTTCTGCTCACCTACGTAGTACTGGAGCTATCATAAAATGGTGATTATAACTTCTATAACAGTTTTTATTGTCAGAAAAATCACTCTCATATCCAGCCTGAATATTAACCAGTAATTACAACCCACTGATTCTGATTCCGCCCCCTGGGGAAATGGAGAACAAATCCAATCCTTTGTAGGACAGCCCTTTAGGTAAGATGATTATCATACACCCCTTTAATCTTCTCTTCTACAGCCTATATATATCCAATTCCTTCAATCGTTCCACGTAGAACTTTGTTCTCTGAACTTGCTTTAATTTTCTGATGTCCTTTTTGGACTGCAATGCCTAGATATGTTCCTTCGGAGGTGCTGCTAGAAGTCTACAGCTCAACATAACCTTTGTTTCCAAAAGTCAAATTTTATTTGAATACTAACATCACTGAGTGCCAAATTATATCTGATGTTCAATAATTCCTTGTGTGTCCAAAGAAAGTTCTGTCTAACCACTCTTGGCCAATAAAGAATTCTAATATGTCTTTACATTTAACAAGCAGATTTTTTAAAAGTGAACATAAGATTCTGAGAGGTTCTGGATCACAGCACAGAGAGAGATAAGCTTTTAATCACTGAAGTACCAATTTGCACTAGAAGGAATCCCCCATCTATATAGTTTGTCAAATTTCCCCAGATTGATGTCCTGCAATTTATTTCAGATGACAAACTATTTTGAATGTTACCCTTCCCATCCCCCACCTAGCAAATATTGCATGTTTGCATCAAACAAAATATATTTCAGTGCTCTATTCATCTGGAGCAGCATATGCATTCCAGGCTATAAATAAACATTTGGAATATTGGGCTTTTATGGCAATGTTAAACATACTTTTTCTGGCTTCAGTTTTAGTTCTTTTGTTATTGCAACACCTAAGGCAGCAAAAGTTTCATTAATTTCATACAGATCCACTTGATCCAATGTCCAACCAGCTTTTTCCACCTGCAAAAGATCAACAAGCTTGTTCAGTTAACATGGTTAAAAATCATGGCTGAATTCTGTTAGAAAATAATGAGTTCTGTTCTATTCCCCCTCGAAAAAAAATATAATTATTTGCAATACTTAGAAATAAATGAGACTCTGTCTCATTTATATAGAAATACAGTGTTCGTTTGTAAAAAAACAATTCGATGCTCATATCAGTATTTACGATATGGTGCTAAAATAAACTCTAATCTGGAATTTGAACACACATAAGGGGTAGGGCCACCAATAGCTATGATAAAAATGCACAATTCAATTAATTCTTGAGAGTTCAAACTTCACTAATGATGAATGCACTTGTTTTCTTTCCACAAAAGCATATGTGCACAAGTGCATACACAAACACAAACACACAGTTAATATCCAGAAAATATACCTAGAAAAATTCATTAACATAGAGAGAGAATGAAACATTTATTAGCAAAGCTACCATAATTCAACAGGATTGGAACGGGCTATACATATTATTATCTGAATATACTATGCTTAAAAAACAGTTTGATTTTCAGAATTAACACATTAATTCAATGTAATGGACCCTGTTCCCTACTTACAGCTTTTCTTATTGCTGTGAGGAGTGCTGTTACCATAACTGAAGGATCAGTGCCAACTTGAGCCGAAGACACGATCCGTGCCAAAGGAATCAGATTTCGTTTAACTGCTTCTGATTTTTTCATAAGAATGACAGCAGCAGCACCATCATTTATACCTGAGAGAAAAACAACTAAACCTAGCTTTAAAGCTAGCTTTAAACAAAGCTTGATATTTCTCCAGATACATCAGTTTTGCCCAGCTTAATCTTCATGGATATTTCCATCATAAAGCAGTAATTTCCAATGGAATTTTTTCAATTTGGCCAGGATGAAGCATGAGAGAAAAAGAATTTTTTCCTGGAAAAGATCTAAGATCTGATCCCTTAAGCTAACATGGTTTACCTCTGGAAAAAAAACCTCTTAACTTTTTAGGTTAGATATATATCATAGATGCTTTTTAAAAAGTGGAAAGTTCATATTTAATTGAAGAGTACATAATACCAGAATAAAACTTTTGCAGTTGTAGTTAATGATCAGTAGCATGGTTGTTTCCTCTTCTTCTCTTCTCCTCTTCCTCCTCCTCCGCCATTTTGAGGGAGGTGGACTTAGCATTAGATATAATTTTGAATGCTTTTTTGTGTGTTTTTCTTTAATGTAATTTCTATCTGGTCCTTTGCATTCTTCGTCCAAGACCATACTCATACAACACCACACTCCAATAATTCATGTTTCTTCCACTAAATCCAAACTGTACCAATTGAATTTAAAAAATGTCCCCCTCCCCTTATTCTTCATCCTTAATAAAATCAGATTGCTAAAACCGGAACAGATCCGATTTTATGGCTTATCTTTAAATTGCTCAACAAACCAACCTGAGGCATTTGCTGCAGTCACGGTGCCTGTCCCATCGGTTATGAAGCAAGGTTTCAACTTTGCCACTGTTTCTAGGTTGCACCCATGGCGAGGATGTTCATCAGCTTTAACTTCTGTGGGACCTGTCAAAAACGAGTATTTCAGCAGCAGCCATTTTATACTTGGTGCAAAAAAGGAAAGGTGGAATTTTCCTATTAGTAATTCTACTTCTCATGCTTTTTCAACAAAGATATGCACTGCCCTTACCGATGGTATTTTAACATCTGATAAACTGTCAAAAATGTATATGAATGTGTCAAACGTATGTTGGAAATGTAATCAGCCTGAAGGTACCATTTTTATCATCTTTGGTAGAAATGTAAAAAGGCTAAGAAATACTGGGATCAGATATGTACCTTGATTCAGAGAATTCTTGGAACGCAGAATTGAAACCAGATATTTTTCTTTTAGGCTTGATGGATACATGTCTTGAAAAAAATGGGTCTGTTTTTATTTATGATAACATCAGCAAGACTTTTGTATGCCACAGGGATCGAAGGACATACAGATACCAGCAACGGAAGAACTGATGGTGAAATGAATGGAGTTGGCGGAGATGGCGAAACTTTTTGATCAAAGAAAAGACTGTTATCTAACTTTGTTTCTACTTGGAAACCACTTGTGGATTTTTTGCTTGAAACCAAGACAAATGAAACTTTTTGGCATTTGACAATCAGAACTGTTTTATCTGGTTATAGAAGTACTGTGGTGTTACTGTTAGATTTGGAGTAAAATGTTACAGTATGTCACATTTGTATCTCTACCAAAGAAAGTGGGAAGTCGTTTGTTCCCTTGACTTTTTCTTTCCTACTTCTTTATTTTTCTTTTTCTTACATTTTATTCTTTGTTGAAAGTTTAATTTTTTAAAAAATGCATGCCCTTCAAAAGAGAGTTGTAGAGGGGTCATCTGCGGTAGCATTTTATCCTGGATCTCGAATGTCCAGTTCATGAGCTATATGCTTCTTGTTATTAAAAAGTGGTAGCATGCTTATTTCTCCCTTTATATGACAATGACTATTAGCCATTTCAGTGACTGCAATTTTCCACACTCCCTAATTACATGTATTCTAGTCTAAGAGTGATAAACTGAGTTTATATAATTAAGCCATAGAGTTCTACATTGGGGTTTAGGTACAGTATGAACCCAATCTATGTTGCTTGGTTGATTTTGGGTTAGCATAAGAAGTAAAGTCCATCTGCTGTGATTTATTCAACAGATAACTATTAAACTAACTATAGCATAGAAAAATATATTAAACTCATAATAAGGTCCCAAGAATTGATTTAGTATGTCTTGAAATTGTGGATTATTCTTTAAATTACTATTAATACAATTTTTTTTATTAAAAAAAGATGTATTACTGAAAAAGGAAGATTCTCTGGTTCAATCTATGAACCAGTTCAAAACTGACATTGTGGCAGCAGTGAATGATAGATGACATTCTTTCCAGATCTGTAATTATTCTTCTCTGTTCCAAGTCTAGATGTTTATAATTGGCAGCACACAATGGTTACATTCACAATTTTATCTTCATCTAGCAGTAAAGACTAACTAATTATGCCTGAGGTTACTAAGTGTCTCTCCCTCCCCAATACACCAATTATTCTAACAGATGAGGGAGGAAGAAGTGAAGCAAATAAAAATGAATACAAAGATGAATTATTATAGTTAGAAACATATCCCAGCTCCTTGTCCAGTATGTCAAACTGCTAACTGACCTCTTCTAGAAAGTACAACAACAGGTACAATCTCTTTATCAAAATATCCACCCTTCTGGGCATTTTCAGCTTTGTTCTGAGACGTTACAGCCTGTTGGTCTTGTTCTTTTCGAGTAACCTTCCATTGTTTGGCCACATTTTCAGCTGAAACAATTAAAAAAATACAGTAGATACTCTAATCACAATGCGTCAGAATTTAGTTACTATATACTTATTATATTTATTACACTGATTCTTCTAATATTGATAAGAGAATGCTTCGTTTCCAGCATGTAATGTTCACACATTCTCACCAGTTTTGAATTAGGCTTTGTTGGAAATGTACTTCCACTGAATAAATTGAGTGCACAACACCACAGGCAAAGAAATGCAATTCTGAAATCCTGTGAGGTTGATCCTACTTGATTAGGTGATTAGGACAGAAGAAGCTATTGAAAATCAACTGAGCAAGAGGTGCAAATGGCTGCAAAGTGATTTGAAGATTATTTATAACACAGCGTTTATTACATACTATACGTAATATATATTAAACAGAAGTAAAAGTATACAACAGATGCAATTATACCGATTATAGAATAAACTAGTTATTTATTACTATTTTATTATTTATATCACACCTTTTGGCAAGAGCTCAAGATATTGTATACAACCCTCCCTCCTCCTAT
>QLTV01002425.1:1346545-1368613 GCA_003457575.1 Thermophis baileyi
CTCTAAGTACAATTTCTACATTAAGAAAATGTATACCTAAACAACAGAATATAGGAGCAAAAAATCATAGCAATACTCTGAGCTATGCTTTTCTTCTTTAAATGGAAGTACTACCCATTTTAACCAGACATTAAGACTCATTAGTTTGGAATACTAGTATGGCTCGCACTGAACCTTGACAGTACTTGTTTTCCTTACACACTAGCTCAACTTTGTTTCCTTTAAATCTTGCTTTGTTTCACGCCGAGGCTGTGGCGAGCGTGCCATTGGCTCTGTCGCAGGAGAGCTCGGCGGGGCTTCTCATCTTCCGAGCCATGAAAAAACTTGCAGCCCTCCCTCTCTTTCCCTCCAGCCGTTACTGGCCCAGCGCTGGGGCGAGAGGGGTTCAACCCGCCCACTTCGGACCAAGAGCTCCGTTTTTAGGGAAAGAGAGTGGAGGGGGGGGGCTGAGGAAATAAAAGCATCACAAGCAAGAAGGGGAAAGGCACGCCCTGGATTCCGGACTCCAAGCCCTCGTTCTCATTCTTCCCAATCCCTTCCCTTCCCTTCCCACTCCCGGATCCTTCTTCCCCCCTTCCCCACCCCCTCACTTCCTTTTGCTTGAAGCTCCTTTCAGGGTGGGAGGGAAAACCAAATAAAAACGGGAAGGAGGCAAGGACAGAAAATGGTGCATGGCTGCAAAATAGGAGAATCCGAGTCTTCCCTGAGCCAGGAAGCCCTCCTAGTTCTCATTCTTCCCTTCCCTTCCCACTCCCGGCTCCTGTTCCTCTTTCCCCCCCCCCTCACTTCCTTTGCTTGAAGCTCATTTCAGGGGGGGAGGGAAAACCAAATAAAAACAGGAAGGAGGCAAGGACAGAAAAGGGTCCATGGCTGCAAAACAGGAGGAGGGCATTTTTCAGCCGCTTTCTGGGACTGAAAAGTTGAGGGGACCCAAGGAAGCAGCAACCGGCCAGGACTAAGATGACCCCCGCTCCCACCCCCCCACCATCGCATTCTTTTTCTCTCCCCGCCCCCGCTCTTCTCTCTCCCGGGAAGGGGACTAACCTTTAAAAAAAACCGCTGCTGCTGAGCAGAGAAAGGAATAGCTGGGAAAATTGCCCTTCCCCCATTCCTATCCCCCCCCTTTTCTCCCCACCAGTTTCTTTTGGGTTTGGCTCTGGTGCAAAAAGAGAGAATTCTCTTTTGTTTGTGAAGTTCCCCTCCTTTTTTTCCCCACCCAGCTGGAGAAAGACGGGAGAGGGCTGCCGCTGCCCCTCTCAGCCCCAGCGCAGCGACTGCATGGAATGCCAGCGGCTTCAGGAGACGGTAGCCCAGCGAGGGGGGCGCAGCCCAGCAAGCTTCGCAGCCACGTGAAGTGCCGCCAGCAGGTGTGGGAAGGCCTTCTGGGATGCCCCGCCGCCCCCGAGGCCGCAGAGGCTGCCCAGGTAGACTGCGCCCAGAGGAGGAGGCTCTCCGCCCCAGCTGTCTCCTCGGCAGCGGCCCTGCCACTCAGCGCTCCCCTGCTGAGGCCCATGGGAGTGATGGTTGGCCTGGCTGTCCCGCTCCCCGCCGCCCCTCCCCAGCGGGCGCCGCTCACCTGGGCCAGCTCCTCTCGGCGGACGGCGCAGTAGCGGACCCCGCAGAGCGCCCGCATCCACACAGAGCACCGGTAGCAGATGGGGTGCTCGCAGCGGACCAAGGCCACCACCTCCAGCTTGCCGCAGCACAGGCAGCTGCCCGAGCCCTCTGCGCTAGGCCTCCCCCCAGTCCCCGCTGTGGTTGCAACACCGGTGGCTTCGGGAGACGCTGGCAGGCGGGGAGGGGGCCGCCTGGCCTGGCAAGCTTTGTAGCCACATGGCTGCGAAGCTTGCCGGGCTGACCCCCATCCCCGCCACGGCTACAATGCCAGCGGCTTTGGGAGATGCTGGCCCGGCGGGAGCGGGGGGGGGGAGGCTAGCGCGAATGCTTACCTGTGTGGAGGCAGGAGGCAGTTCTGTGGATGCATGTGGCGAAGGCGAGGCAGGGCGAGCGTCAGAGCAGGGACCAGTTCGGGGGCGTGGCCATCCAGCGGTCGCTACCGGTTCGCCAACCCTGGTCAAATCACCGCTATCGGTTCTCCCAAACCGGTGCGAAACGGTAGCAACCCACCACTGAGGCAGACCAATTTCTCAAAGCACTTCATGATGATAGGAGTAAGTGCCACTGGTCTGTAATCGTTGAGGTTATTGATAGGGAACTTCTTTGGCAGCGGAATAATAGTGGAAGCCTTCAAACAAGATGGAATAATGAACAGGGATAAAGACCGATTGAAGATCCTGGTAAAGACTCCAGCCAAGTGATCAGCACAGTCTTTAAGTACTCGGCCAGAGATACCGTCAGGACCGGCAACCTTTCTAGGGTCCACAGCCCTCAGAATGCTCCTCACCTCCTGTTCCTCCACAATGTGGGGGCTACAATGGGCTGGTGGCTGTATTTTAGCTGTCTGTCTCCACTTCAAAGCGAGCAAAGAAATGATTCAGCTCCTCTGCCAACGAAGCATCCCCCTCAGCAGGGATGACATTGGTCAGTTGATGGTTGGTAATTTGTTGAATCCCTCGTCACACCTGCCTGTTATTACTATACAAATTATCCTCAATCTTCCTCTTATAATCAGGCTTGGCCTTCCGAATATCTTTCTTCAGACTAGCTCTGGCAACACTGTATCTTGCCCCATTACTGGACCTAAAGGCCTTGGTCCTGTCACGCAAGAGGTGCTGGCCTTCCTTGGTCATCCAGGGCTTCTGATTGGGATAGATCCTAATACGTTTATCCACTGTGATAGTATTTGTGCAGTGTTTGATATAGCACAGAATAGCTGCAGTGTGCTCCTCTAGGTCAAGGTGGTAAAAGATGTCCCAATTTGTGTCTCAAAACAATCCTGAAGTTGTTGGGAAGCATCTTCTGGCCAAGATTTCACTGGCCAATTTTACAAGTTGCATTGGTTAGTTCACAAACTATGCTGTAAACTACACCAAACTCATTGTAGTTTAGCCATTACAGTAGATATAA
Organism: Thermophis baileyi; assembly: GCA_003457575.1. Taxonomy (NCBI): domain Eukaryota; kingdom Metazoa; phylum Chordata; class Lepidosauria; order Squamata; family Dipsadidae; genus Thermophis; species Thermophis baileyi. Next base: position 1,349,573 of record QLTV01002425.1, read on the forward strand.
CTAAGTTATTGACTGCTTACTTGGAAATAAAAAAGCTAATTTAAGAAATGTATTGAACAAGCTTCCAATTTTATTTTTTCACATTGATTTTGACTAAGCAATTAAATGAGTTAATTTACTGCCACATAATAGCATTTATATTATCTAGGTAGGGAGACTACAGTACTTGAATTTCAAAGTTTGCTCTTTATAGCCTACATGCTTGTAAAAATAGAGGAAAATAAATGGATTGACATATTTAAAAAGAGGAATATCCTTGCTTGTTTACAGAAAGCAAAGCTATAGTCTTATACTGTACTCAGGTGGCAACCAGTTACTGCATCTACAATATAAAAATCTGGACAATCATTAGTTGACAGTGAAAAAAAAAATACAGGAAACAAAACCTCTTCACTGCTAATTAGTGATTGTCTAGATTTCTGTATTTTACATCTGCTAACCCTAGTTGATAAGATCTTTAATGTAGATCAATAGGATTTGGGGTATTTCTGTATTGACCACACTGAAAGTATACGGAACCCCTAATTTTCTAAAAGGGAATGATTTGGACTGATTTTTTTGTCAGAAGTCATAATGTGAATCACACGGTTTACTGCAAGGGACTTCTTATATTTTGCTGTATCATCACCAGAATGATAAAAAGAGTATGTGCAATTATAAACGAGTATGTAGAATTATAAAAAAAACCCCAACCTTTGCTGTACCCCAACCGGTGCTGCAGGCTTCTCCAGAAAAACAGAATTACGACCCTTTCTACAAGTTGTTTACAACCCTTCTCGTCAAAACTCACCTGTCACTTGGCGTACTACTTTGTGCGAACCTAGCTATTGGTGTTTGAGAAACATGATTTATGCCTTAGCATTATAAGCCCAGTTAATCGCAGTCTTCAACGTTATTCAAACTACTTGTGCAGTACTGGCCACCACATCCTGTAGAAAAATATTTTGTTAGTAATGACTCGTACGAACAAGTTGATCATTCCTGAAACACTTCATTAATAGTTTTCCGGCTGTTTCAGAACGACAAAAACATGCAAAACTCTCAATTACAAACAAATCGATAATCTTGAAAAAAGGATCACTCCTACGCAGCGAAAAGCAACCTTTATGCCAATTTCAGATAACCATTTTAGATAGTTCTGCATTCTGCGCAGTATTGAACTGGGCCTAGGTAGGAGAACCGAGCCACGACCATTGAATCATTTTGCAAAATCCACCCGCAATTCGAAAAACAGAAATGAAGATTCGACGCTCTTCATTTTTATTCTGTGTCAGGTCTCCTTCCGCCAAAGCAGCCTCACTCTTGCAGGTGGTTATATAGTACGATTTCGAATCCTTCCGCCGACACCCCCCACCTACCCATCATGCTTTGCAACTGCGCAGCCTGACAGACGGAGGAGTAGACCGACTTGACCGTTTCGCACCTCTTTACCCCTCCCCCCCGAAAATATTAATTATTCTGTCCCTTTTCCCGCGCAACGGCTGTTTGTCTCCATAGAAAGCAACAGAAGGAAACACCGTCCGCGCGCGGCGGAAGGAGGGAGGGGGGGGCGAAAGAAGCGGCGTAGAAGTATAGTCCCGGTGCTAAGCGAGCGCCGCAGCGGCTGCCGCGGAGTCAGTTGCTGCCTGGCTGCCTGGGCCGGTAAGTGAAGAGGAGGCGCGAGGGGGGGAGCGAGGGGGCGCGCGAGTGGTGGCAGTCGGGCGGGGGAGGGGCCGGGGAATTGAGTGGCAGCGGTTGGCTCCGCGCTGCGGCGGCGCTGCCTTCTGGCTGGGACGAGGCGGGAGTGAAGGAAGGGGCGCGGCGGCTTTTCTCATTTCCCTCTCGGGCGCCATTTTGTAGCGCAGCGAACCAGCGAATAAAGAGCGGGCGGGAAGCGGAATGTGGCGGCGGTGGTGACCGTTTCAGGGCGGTGGTTCTAAGCTTATCGATGCGACAGGAGAGACCGTCCTTGGAAGTATCTGGAGCGCCCTGAACACGAACGCCTTGGCGGCGCCGCCATCGGCGGGAGGTGAGTGGTGGCCTACGCCTCCTCTTCCCGCGCGACCCACTGCCGACTCCAGCCTTAACGAGAGACCGCCGGAAAGAACGAAGAAGAGATTGCGAAGGCCGTCCAGTGTGCATCGGGGGATCGGGGCCTCGAGCCCCTTGCGGCAGCCTTTCGCGGGCTCCGACGTCGCCACGCCTGTAGCATCTTCTTGTTTGTCGCTCGCTCGACCGCCCCCGCCCGCGTTTGCTGCGATCCTCCCGAAGGCCCATTTTAGACAGGCGACCTTTATTTTCGGGAAGATCCTGATTTGTTTACCTAGACGGCCATAAGGCGAGGAGGATCTAAAGCGGTTCTTATTACATTCTTCGCTTGCAGATCAGTTCCAAACGTGCGGTTTTTTTTTTTTAATTATAGTCTGAGAAGCTTGAAATATAGATATAAAGTCACGTGTCTGCGTGTTCGTCTAAAAATTATAAAGTCTTCATAAGCACGGGAGTGTCCAAATATTTTGAGTAAATGGGTTGAATTGAGCTGCGGATCACATGCTTATATTTTTAAGACGACCTTAGCTTGCAAAATGGTTTTAAGTTTGTCAATATTTTATGTCTTAACAATTCTTTTAAATAAAAAATAGGATAGGTTATGTTATGTTGCTATATTTTATTAGGAAGTTAACAGTGATTCTCGAGGAAAACATAGTTAGATTTACTCTTAAAACCTTAAACTGACCGTAGATTTCATTATTTTTTACATGCTCTGCTGAACTATTGGTATTTTACTTGGCACTTTTGCCACTGTGCAGACAAAAGTTGTATAAAACCTAAGATGTGATTATTTTCCACATAGCAAATGACTCTTCAAAATGATTTCCTCCTCCTATGTTAAATTATAAATCATATGTTTCTGCATATCCAGTAATTGGTAGAAATGGGAATTGTAGCCCAATGCACTTGCAGAAGACCCAAGTTGGGGAAGGCAGATCAGACACAGAATATTTTTGTTCGTTCTACAGGTTGCTTAGAAAGAACTATCATCACTGATGTGCTAGATTGCAATGAATAGGTTACATGCAGTGGTGATCCAGTTGGCTATGAATAACCTGCCCATATAAAAATTAGTTGTATGTCCCATGTAGAAAGTCGGTTATTGTATTGACCAAGCTGTTCACATGTAGAGTTAATATGTTGATGGTGCCTCTGCCCAGACTCACAATGTACTAAAGGGCAAGATTGCATTTTTTCAGATTATACAGCCAGGTTTATATGAGATGAGGTATTTGTACAACGGTTTATATTGATAAGTGTTTTAACCATAGTTGCTATTATATCTATTTCAGTCCAGTGATTATTATGAAGAGAGGAAAAATATTTTTCACTAAAATAATTTGTTTATTTTTTTTAATAAAGAGGTTGAGAAAAACATTTCATCTTAAGTTGAAATTGGCTTGCTCTATTGAGTATTTATTTGGCAGAGTTTACTATAGCATAGTAATGTCTAACAATACATATTCTAATGTTTTATTATACTCTTACATTTTTGGGGCTGTTATAGGTAAAACTTTGGGGTCAGATCATGTTCTTAATTTTAGGGTTGTACATAAGAGATGAAGGCTGTATGCAGAACAATATCTCAAGTTCCTAAATCTGTTCCAAATACATCTTAGCATGCAAAGAGAAGATAATTATTTTAGAATTAGAAGTCATCTAATATAAAAATAGATAATGTATATTTGCAGTAGAAAAAAAAATTCAATAAAGCTACTGAAAATAACAGATTTACACAAAGTAGTTTGTTATTGTAATTAGTTTGAAACAAATTATAGAAAGTCTGGGTTAATCAAATTTTATGGTACAATAAAAAAAGTGAACTGTGGCTGATCCTTATGGGGGGAAAACCCTTAAAAATAGTCAGAACTCAGTAATTGGATGGAAAACTACAAAAGAGTAGATGGGGAAGTCAAAACATCCTGTGAGAAAGTAAGCCAGTTCTGCAGTGTTGCCAAAAAACCCTACACTGATTTGTCCAGGAATTGAGACTTATAATTCAGAGGTGCTTTCTTATAAGGCAGGTGTCTTCAAACTTGGCAACTTTAAGACTTGTGGACTTCAACTCCCAGAACTGGCTGGAGAATTCTGGGAGTTGAAGTCCACAAGTCTTAAAGTTGCCAAGTTTGGGGACCCCTGTTATAAGGTTCCGTAAAATTGTGTTTAGGGGTGTTTTTGTTTTTTGCAATTTATAAAAAATTAATAAAAAGATTATTAAATTATCTTTGCTGATAATTTAAGTAAAGCATTATTTATAGGGTCCTCAGATTGAATTTATATGGTGCTATATAAAACAACAGAATAGTTAATTGCTGCATGCTTGTTGCCATTCTTTCATCTTTGCACTGGTCCTGTTAAATAGATCAGCCTGAAAATTAATGACTGCCTCATCTTGTAAAACTAAAGTTTCAGAGTTCTGGTCTGATACTGATCATTACAACTATCAGTGTTTTAAAACTTTGAGCAAAACATTTTCTCTACTATATATTTAAAACATATTTGCCCATCTTATAAACAATAGCTTTCTACTAGTTGTGGAAAATGTTAGTATTGAATTACCTATGCGGAGCAGAAAAATAGTAATATTTTAAAGTCAATAAATATGATCCTGGGTTGATTACTTCCTGAAATGGCAAAAACCATAAATCTAATAATACAGAGTTATCTGTAAGTGGATGAATCTGTATTGCACAAGCAGTAGTGAGTTTTCATATATATTCATGCATTCTCAGAAATGATTTAAATGTTCATTATTGTTGAAAATAAATGTCTTAATTATCCACAAAATGAACATAATTTTAAAATATAGAGTTCAATAGGGCTTAACTGATACATTTTTCAAGAGTTACATTGTTGAAACTAAAGTTTTTACTATTTTCCAAAGCTATTATAAAAATGTATTACATATACTCAAACTGATTGGAACTTTTGTACTTTAAGGTGTATACACATTTAGTTACACTTGTAAGAGGGTAAAATAGTAATAGTGTTATTTCTTCTACAGAGTTCACAATGACTAATGAAGAACCACTTCCAAAGAAGGTAATCTGGAAACATGTATTCTGCTATTACTTTTCCTTGTCAATGCTAGATGAAATAATTCAATGAAATTATTTTTGTGCAGGCCCGCCTCAGTGAAACAGACTTCAAGGTTCTACCTAGAGAGGAATTGATCTTAAGGTAAAATAATGGTCTATCTCATAATAGCAAAAATTCATTTCTCATATCTTACATAGAATAATTTGGATCTTCACAATAGCTTATTGAATAAGAAGGACTAATGAAGAACCATTTTTGCATATGAAAATGTTTAAAAGTTTAATTAAGCTAAATCAGACATTAAAGGCTTAAGATACCAAATTTTGTAGTTGTGATTTACTGAGATTCAAAGAAAATTTCAGAAAAACGAAAAGTAAGTAATCCCATTATTTATAGGCAGTCCTTGACTTACGGTCACAATTGAAACCAGAATCTTTGATCATTGAGTGAAGTGGTCGTTAAGCCAGATGTCATGTGGCTGTTTTGCTCAATGACAGTACTCCCGGTTGTGGTCATTGGGCGATCTCTTGGGTGCAGAGAAAGAACTGCCTGCTGAAGGGAGATGACCTGATATGGGATCAAAATCTTCCAGTGGGCAGTACTTTCAGCTGCCCGACAGAGGGACTTTCCCCACATGGGTCTGAATCTGTCTGATGGGCAGCCCTTCCACTCTCAAAGAAACTGGTTGAGAAAGATGTTTGCAGCCAACTGCCAAAGATGAGGACATCCTCGAATTTCTGGGGTCTGGCTGCAAATGCGCCATGCTGCAAATGCTCTGTGCTGAAACCCTGTTTGGATCTCAGGGCAGACCTTTTTTAGCCCGCCCAGAGAAACCAGGGGGAGTTCTTTTAGCAGGCGGTAGTGGCTTTCCCTGCCAGCTTCCCTGTTGACTTTCTGGGGAAGCTATCACAGAAGTTTGCAAATGGCGATCAAATGGTTGTGAGGTGCTTGGCAACCTGTTGTAATTGAACGGGTTGCCAAGAGCCCAGATTGCAATCGTGACCACAGGGGTACTATAATGACCATAACGTCAGGTACAGCTCATAAGTTACTTTGCTCAGCACTATCATAATTTGGAATGGTTGCTGAACCGATAGTCATTAAGCAAGAATTACCTGGGGTTTGATCCAGACCTCTACTATTTTGATCATAAGTGGCCCCTAGCTGTTTTTGGCTAATCTCTCAAAAAAAAAAAAATCAGTGTTCATAGGATTCAATTTGGAAGAGGTCCTTTGAAATGTGGATTCACAAATTAGGATCTTTCTGCAATTTGTTAAAGCAGCTATGTTTTATGAGTTTGTACAATTGCTGCGGGGACGCTTTTGAAGTACAGGCCTGAAAACAAGCATATTTTGGAGCACTTCTAAATCAAATCTGAAGTGCTGCATAATTCTGGTTAATATTTGAATTGAAGACTGTCAGGATAGCTAAGAGCTATTGCTAGATGAAGACTTTGAAAAAGGCAACTTGGAAGAAGACAGTGACAAGCCACTTGCTAAAGAACACTGTGGAAGTGTCTATGAAGTCATCAGGACAGAAGCATTCAATCAGATCTTTACCCATGTAATGGATATAGGGTCCACATATTGCACTAGGCCCGTGATGGCGAACCTATGGCACACGTGCCAGAGGTGGCACGCAGAGCCCTCTCTGGGCATGCGCGCCGTCGCCAGCTGCTCTTCCGGGTTCTGTCGCACGCATGCGCGCCGGCCAGCTGGTCTTTGCGTGAAGAACCGGAACCCGGAAGAGTGCAGCTGGCGATGGCGATAGAACAGCTGTCCGGTGCGCATGCGCGCGACAACCCGGAAGAGCAGCTGGCCGCCATGCGCATGCACACCGGCCAACTGCTCTCTTCTGGGTTCCGGCGCTCTGGTGCGCGCGCACCAGTTTCAGTACTCGGTGCCGAAAAGGTTAACCATCACTGCACTAGGCTATTGTTTTTATTAATCTGGATTTACATAACACATAATGATTTATCATGTATCATCATGTATGAGATTAAAAGCAGTTAACAATTTCACTGAGCCATTGAAATCTATTAAATATAGTTTGCAAGAATAGAAAAATATGGGGAGATAAGGCAAATGATTTTGTTATACGTTATATTCATCTTTTGATTTTCAGTTATGTCTTCATTTTACTTTTATTTTCTTACTCCTTTTCTTCATTTTACATTATGTTGTTTATCCCCTGAAAAAGAATAGTATGGTGGGTATGTATGTATTTTAAAAAGTAATTAAAATAGCCAGAGATGAAAATACTGAAAAAGATAAAAATTATTAAAGAAAGTTAACTGTAAACCTGTTCAAACAATATTGCCTCTACCTTGGCTCACACATAAGGTAATTAGGTAATTTGTTTTTGAGTTAAGATGATGTGCAAATCCACCAAAAGAAAGGATTATTTTTGAAAGCAGACTACAATTTGAAGTAGGGGCTTGTTGGTGTATGTTTTCTGTAGCTGCTAAGGGTGTTCTTAGGTATTAAACTATACATATCTTATCATGATAATCAAAGTATTTAATGAAAGCTGTAAGATGGGTTTAATCGTATGCTATTTTTTTTATCATATATGCAATTCAGAAATGTTTTTCTTTGTTAGATGGAAGCAGTATGAAGCATATGTGCAAGCTCTTGAGGGCAAATACACTGATCTAAACTGTAAGTTGAAAATCAGCTGAATATATAATTAGACCCTGCCATATTCTTTGAAAAATAGAATAATAAAAAATTGAGTTTTTAGGAAGTGAATTATTGGACAACATATGGACATAGCAACTAAAATATATATTCCTATAGTATCTACATTTTTAAGTAAGCTTGAACCTGTTCACAAATTGGGAACTTGGTATTTTTATCACCTGCTTGAGGAAGATTATATATTAATGCCATCAGGCTAGTCGTCCTATTGAAGTAAATTGTAGTAAATTGTTTTTATCTGATCTCTATCATTCAAAGTAATGATAAAACTAATCCTAAAACTAATTTAGAATCATATACAATTAAAAGGATCAATGATTAGAAGTTAATACCTGAACTATCTCCTTTCTTTTGTGCAAACTTTTTTAAAAACTTAATGGCAAAAGGAGATAAAGTATCTAGCATAAAACTGATACAGGCAGTCCTCGCTTAACAACCATTTGTTTAGTGAGTGGCTGTTCAAAGCTACGACAGTGCTGAAACAAGTGACTTAACGAAAGGTCCTTGTATTTAGAACCATTGCACCATCCTCGCAGTCACGTTATTGTGATTCCAGTGCTTGGCAACTGTTACACATTTACAAATCATGTCATCCTCTGGTCACGTGATCATTTGTGACCTTACCAGCTAGCTTCTGACAGGCATAGTCAATGTGGGACTGGGGGTAGGTCACAAGTTGTAGTCACTTGATGTCTCACTTAACCATCACAGGTGATTTGCTTAATGTCCGACAAAAAAAGGTTGCAAAATCAGGTGCGGTCACGTGATGCATAACTTAATGATTGCACTGCTTTATTATAAATTTTTTGGTTCCGATTGTGGTTATAAATTGAGGACTATCTGTACTCAATCTCTAATAATACATTAAAATTTATACACTGAATCAATAATTTGTGATATGAAATGATGGAAGGCTTTCCCTTGGGCATATTCATTAGGCTATATATTTTTTCTATAATATTGTTCAGTTCACCAGTATGTGTAAAAAACAAAACGCAAACCATGTTACTCTGAATACATTTATTGAAGCAGGGCTTTGTCAATTTCAGATATTGGCATATTTTATCAGTTGACGTGATAGATGTGTACACAGTAGTTCACATAATTGATCTGATTTTACCAATTGTTTTGCGATAATTGTTAAATGGAATTGTGTTATACATAGCACGTTTTTAAATTTCATTATTTTATTAGTTAAAGCTTTTTTTGGATTATCCCTTTTGGATAGTCATTTCTTTATAATGTATCCATGAAAGCACTACCTGCTTGATAGTACATTTTAAATGTGTTGTAATACATGTATTTTCATTAAACCTGATTTATATTTCACTTTCTAATTCTGAAATTGATATGGGGCAACTTTTATATTACTACTTGGCTCCTATGTTTTTTATTGGACGAGAGCAGTGATACATTATTCTTGTATAGACAAACTTAATATAACAACAATCAACAAGAAACCTTCATAGAATAATGAGCTTGTTAAGCTGTGCTATATCGTTGGGATTTGAGTTTAGGTTATTTCAAGTTACTCATCCTTGTCCCAGAACTATCCCTTTAGGGAGAAAACATTGGCTTCACCTGTGCCCTGGGATTAATACTGGAAACAATAATTAGGGACGGATTGTGTTTGTAGCCATGCAATGCCTCTAGTGTTTGACAAATTACTATTTTATGTACCAAAGAAAGTTGCTTCCTTTTCCTTAATATGAATCTGTTGACAAAATTCAAAGTAAAATGCAAGTAGAAGAAAATTCTGGCAGCATTTATTATTGATGCTTTTGTGCTTCATGTAGAACTGATAGGTGCAGATGAGTAAATTATAGTTTGTAGCTCTTCACATTCTCATACAACAGACATGTCCAACCTCTTGGCTTGCCTGGGCTGTACTGAGTGAAGAGGAATTGTCCTGGGCCCTATAAGAAATATATAGTTGATGTATATAAATGCACATATTAATGTTAACAATTAACGACCCTGTATATTTGTAAGCTCCCTTTAAAACAGAAGCTGTTTTTTCCCCATGGGTGTAAAAGATTACCATCATACATTTGTAGGTGATTTTAGGACATTAGGACTGAAAAGGAGGATTATGACAGAGTCATATAGCTTGTATGATACACTGTCATGCCATTACTATTTTCTGTTATTTTGTGAACTGTTAAAAGACCAATAGAAAATAGTCATAGAGTGAATTTTGTTGGGTGTTACCTGTGTTCTCATAGAAACTATATCTTTCACATTTCTTTCCAAAAGGGAATGTATTTATGAATCACATTATTTTGTCTTTGTTTTGTTTAGATACCATTTTTATCTTATTGTTTATCTTTTTATCTTACTATTTTGAAGGTTTCCAGTAATAAACCTTGTAATTTCTTCCCTTTTTTACACTAGCCAATGATGTAACTGGATTGAGAGAATCAGAAGAAAAACTGAAGCAACAACAACAAGAATCTGCTCGAAGGGAAAATATCTTGGTGATGCGACTAGCAACTAAAGAACAAGAAATGCAAGAGTGTACTGTAAGTGAAATTAATCAAACCATTTGAGATTGTCTCTGTTGAAATCTATTGATTTGCTTTTGAATGCTTTAAACAATTCTATTCATTTGTTGTGCTAATTATTCCTACTATTTAGCATGGTTTGAAATTTTATATTTTTATCAAAAGCCTGTTCTAGTGATGTAAAATATATTGACATATTACTAATTTTTCAAAGTATTGTGAGCTACTACAGTTCAATAGCAACCCTTAATATGGATGAGACAATGATTACAAAACATATTCAATACAGAGTTCCACTAGATTGATCACTAACATTAGAGAACCTATAAATAAAAACCACTAATTTGTATTACACAATTCTGTTGCAATGTTCATATAAATCTAAAACTAAAGCTTGCTTTTTCTTTTTGTTTGAGATGGTAATGTGATTGTGTGCAGCCCTGAATCTCAAGTCCTTGAAGTCACCCCCAACTACACCACTAAAATTTGCTATCAAATTTTTGTGTGTTTTCTCTGTCCATTTAGAGGCTACTGGTAGTCCCAGTGTAGCAAACACAATTGGGGCATGCAATTCTGTCAATAAGTGAAGCGGTCACTAAGCTGGAAATCACATGACTGCACCTATGATTTCCTTTTCTCCACTCCACTGCCTTTTGGAATACTCGCCCAAGTGACTGTAGTATAGGGGGCTCAATACTGAAAAGACTAATCAGTTTCACACCCTCCACTTTTGTTTGTGTCCTAACCACTCTCCCATACCCTGACTGAGAGGCACTGGGAACATTTAAATGTGGGTATTGGTCATAATTTATTTTTCAGCACCATAACTTTGAATGGTTTATGGTAAATTCAAATTAGCCTTAGTAAATTCAAGTTACCGTATACAACATTTGGCACATCTATTTCCAGTCTAAAAATGTACCTTTGGAACAGGCCTAACTCTGGACTTTTGATAGATAAATGCTGCTCTTGCTACCAAGATTGCTTACCAGTAGTAGAAAATAAAGAGAATGATATCCATATGTACTTCGGTAATATTACTGATGTTCCAAATAAAGTGTTGGATAATGTAGAAAGATACAGGCATAGTAGTCATTCATTTGTGCGTAGTCATTCATTTGTGCATTCATTCATTCATTTGTAAAAATTCCATTCCTCTTAATGAAAAACTTCACATAATTGGTTTTATTTAATTAGTGGTCACTGGGATATATCTGTAACAATTCAGAAACAAGATTTCCTGTCCAGTTAGTGAAATACGTTAACAGAAAAAACTGGAATAGCTTTTGGTATTCCATGATAGTGCTAGCATGGAGATTTGTTGCCAATGATTCTTGTAGAATTTACCATACCATTGATTGGTCTTCTAGTCAAAGCTGTATTTTATTATTGTTGCCAGTCCACTAATCCATTATAATCCATGATCCATTATTATATTACACACATGTATGCACAACTCTACTGCATTTCATATATTTGTTGAGCATCCTTTCACATTTTCACAATAGATGCTTACAAGCATTCACATTTTTGTTGCAACTGTATCATACTAGATGAATATAGCTCACTTTTGTTTATAGAATTATCTGAAATCTCATGTTTAAGCGAAAGTTCTTGATGATTTTAGTTGGTTAGAATAAAACCCTACTGATAGCATAATGCATCTGGTAGATTGTGGTCTGTGTGTCTCTTGTACCTTAATTGCTGTTCTGTAGCATCTCAAAACTATAAAATTGAAATTCAGCAGCAAAATGGCCAATTTGTAGTGTGTGTGTGTGTGTGCACGCGTGCATGCGCACGCGCTCAAAAATAATGGTGGAAAATGGAGTGGGACACTTCCTAGCTGTGTGTCCCCTCACCTTCATTGCTGAAATTCTACCACTGAATTTTAGCAGCATACTTGTTTTGGTAAGAGTTGGGTAATTTTTAAGAATGGAAATGGAACAGCTTTCCTGAAGAGGCTTCCCATGCTCACCATAACTACTGTCCTCAAGGCCAGGAAAAGCTGAAAAAGTTATTCTGGCCCTTTTTGATGTCACCAACTTTTCAGTGATACCACTTGCAACCCTCTAGCTTATTTGGATAGTCCCAAAACTGGACAAATGAAGATATAATTAAATCCACTGGAGTTGCTTGGGGTCATCTCTTACTATGTTTAATTCTCTTGAGTTTCCAATCCTCAGCAACTGTAACGTTGAGAATTTGTGATTTTTGAGGACAAAATTTATTGTATTAGTATGTTTCTCTAAACATTGTATTTTCACTATAATAGCTTACTGAATAATAAATACTGTATATACTGGAATAAGTGTAATTGGAACTCACCATTACAATAATATTTATTCTGTCTCACTAAAATCAAAGCTTACATTTCTTTCCTCGCAATATGTAAGAATTAGGTTTTTCAGATTATGAGATGTTGCCACCACTAAAAACTAATCTTCATAAAAGACTGTAAATTGCTCAGTTTAAAAATTGTTTAAATGATGTTAATATGTATTTATAAATCTGATTTTATAAAATTACAAATAATATATATAAAAATATTTTATAAAATAGTATATATAAAAAATGGAAACATTGCCCTCATACAATCTGCCCCTTTTGCACATGTGTTAATACTGCATGTACATGCAGAAGGAGGGGAACTGTATTGTAGTGCCATTTCTTAAATTTGTGATTAGTGCATGCATGGTTGTATGAATTGTTATGGTGTTTACAGCCCCCTATATAAATTCTCTCAAATAATTTCACAGTTCATTTTTATTTTCTATTATCAATAAAAAAGAAAGGGTTATTTTTCAGATTGTGTGGACCTATGATAGTATATATTGACTTAATATTTCTTTCTTTCTTTCATGCAGAATCAGATACAGTACCTCAAGCAAGTCCAGCAACCAAGTGTTGCTCAACTGAGATCAACAATGGTGGACCCAGCCATCAACTTGTTTTTCCTAAAAATGAAAGGTGAACTGGAACAGACTAAAGACAAACTGGAACAAGCCCAAAATGAACTGAGTGCCTGGAAATTTACACCTGATAGGTAAACAAAACATACTCCCCAGTCAAGACTTCCCTGACAGAGAATGCTTTGGTGGGACAACCACGTACTCATTTCCACACCAAGACTCAGACGTTTTGAGCCAAAAGCTACATTTTATTCTGTCCAGCTTGTATTGCTTAATGTAAAACTTACCAGATGAACCTTGTGTTTCAGCTTTTTCCCCCCCTTTGCTTCAGAGGCCTGACAGCGTCGGACTGTTCTGAAGAAGTGGCCACCACAGAAAATGTGTACTTTCTAGAACATGTAGACACTTGCAAAGTGGTTCTGTTTGAAGAAAATGAGGGAGAAGCAGAAGTCTAAAGTCTGTGGCACACTATGTCTACAGACAAATTGGAGGAGAACCTAGAGATTTTAAATCATGAATTGATCATATCAAATTCCAGTAAAACATATAAGTGGAATGTGCTTCGCTCTTAATCCTAAACCTAGTGATGTAGAGACTGATTAAGTCAGTTTTGCCATTAAGACTGTGGACTTCCTCCTTGTTCACTGAACTGCTGGGTCAAAACTCAAATGAGGTGAATTTTGTTTAAATCACATTTTTTGCTAATCAGCTGTGAGAACATACACACACTCAAGTGTTGGTTTGCTTAGCATTTGGGCTTTATAGGAATTCAGTGAAACTTACCGTGGTTTGGATTAACAAATTATTCTGTGGATGGCTGGTAAAATGTAAATTCCTAAATCTAGTGCTGTACAAACAGATGCAATTTAATTACCAATTTTTATATTGTTGAACAGTTGTATACATGTGAATCTCAACTAGAAAATATAAACAAAAACTAGTTGCGATTCCTATCCTATCCTTGACAGTATAAAATTGCCATATATATTATCCTGAGAAAATATACACAAACTATACAAGGCATACCAGTTGCCTATCTAGCATGATGCATTTGTATATTTAGTTTCATATAAAGCTGCACTCTTCCTTAAACTGCTTTAAAATAAGTAATGTCAAGTAATTGAGAGACACAGCTGGCTGAACCACTGTATGAAGCTCCAGTGAAATATGAACATAAAAGAATGGAGAACAGGCTGCTACCATGTTTTATCCTGTTCTCTGAAAGAAAGATAATGTCAAAGCTTATTGCATACATCCCATCGGTTTACAACAGTTCAAAATCATTGGTACTGTCTGGCGCCATGTCACGTCTAAGTGATTTCTAGGAATAGTTTTATCGGACATTTCTGTATTCTCAAGATTATAGTGGAAAGGCTTCTAAAATTACTTGCTTTGTCTTAATACTTGTATAGTCTTCTCTAGTAGGTTGACTGAAAAAATTGAGGACTATTGCATAGGATATCTCAACTGGACATAATATAATAATTCCAGCATTCCACGTTCAGTAATTAATCTAAAACAACTATTTTATGAAATGCATATACCTGTGATAAAATTATTTCAACATAAAAACGTGATAGTATACAAATCATGGGTATTTCATCAAAAGGGAAAAAACATTCACACTAATTCAGGCTTTTGGAGATCATCTTGGTGGGATGGTATGGAAGATCTTTTAAAGGTCTATCAACAGAACTGAGGTAAGATTTCTGCAGAGAAAAGTATCCTAAAATGTTACACCTGTCTTTGTAAAACTTGTTAAATGTATAATCAGAAAACCATTCTTCATAGGTATGTTTTAATTGTGTCATACAAATTGACTGTGAATTCCCAACTTGATTAGATAATATTTAGAAGGAAAGATAGTGTTTAGTTTCTACCGTGTTTCCCTGAAAATACGACCCTGTCTTATATTTTTTGAACCCCGAAATAAGCGCTTGGCCTTATTTTCGGGGAGGTCTTATTATTTTGGGGAGTGTGCCGTCTTACCTGATTTCCAGCTCTGTCTCCCTAACCTTAACCAGAGGAAATGTTATTTTCAGGTGAGGGCTTATTTTCAGGGAAACACGGTATATATATATCCAGTTTGTTTATTTTTTTTGCACTTAAAATAGGCACCTGCCATTTAAAAAATGGTTTCAGAATTTGTAGTCTTAATTCAATCTTTGATATGCACATACTTAATCAGATTAATAGATTAATCAGAAGATAAGTGTGAAATTGGTACTTTAAGTACTCAAGTAGTTATACTTACTTTCCTTCATTGTTGTTTTTATGAAATTGTAAGACAGTGTTCCTTAAGCTGTTGGCTACCAGATGTTTTGAACTGCAATCCTCAATACCCCTAGCTACCATATATCAGAGATAGAAACAAGTTTTTTGAAACTTTAGAAACAAAAAACTCAGAGGCTCTCAGATTGAAAGCGTTTGGTTCAAGAGATGAGTGTTAATTTATTGTTTTTAAAGTATTTTCCTTAAGTTGTTTGTCTTCTGTGTTCTGCCATAATTTATTTCTGATCTTATGCTTCAAAACGGTAGTGTATTTCTCTACACTGTGAAAGTGATTCTGAAGTACTAAGGAAAGAATATTCTTGTATCTGCGTATAATATTTTGTGGATCCTATGTCTTTGCAAGTTTGTGCTCAAAATCTTATCTTTTTTCAACAGTGTTTTAAGAATTGTATTGCATTGCCCTTGTTTACAGGCTTTTGAACTGCAGCAAGAGAAAATCATATTACAGTATGAACATGAATAGGAATAAGATACAATATTGGTGTTTCATTAGATAACAATACGTTTTGAAATTATATTTGTTTAGTTTTTGAAACTTTTAAGATAGTCTTTCTTGGCATCCTCCAGATGCTTTGGACAACGTGAAACTGTATTGCCTACATTAATGTGTTTGTTTTTTGCTTATCTCAGTCATTTATAAATTAACTTATATAAGTTAATATACATAAAATCTAGTTCAAATTACAAGAGTTAGAATGTTGCCCCCTAAGTTATTAAAAAAAACTTTAAAATGTTATTCAGATTCTAAATATTCAGCATTTATGTATTTTATTAGTGGTAAATCTATTGTAGCCAAATTTCTTATAGGCAAGAATCAGGATCCAAAGAATCATCCACTTAATTACAGGAATTTAGGGTTGGGATATGTCTTTTTCTATTAACCTTCATAAAATGCTGCTTTTAAAAGAGTGTTTAATATTCAATGAAGGTTGCTATTAAAAATAAATCTAAGGCATATTCGAAATCTTGACATATCTGAAATAGCTTTGTGGCAACTAGCCAAATTTTGGGTTCACTTACTTCATCCAAGTTGTTTATGTATGAGAAACAAATAAACAAAAAAGCTAGATGCGCTGTAATATGTAATACACATATTTTTGGAGGCCAGGATTCACAATGGGTTCCACACATGTACAATATATGCACTGTTGGGCATTATGCTATATTTATAGTTTTCCTGTAGAAAAATAATATATGTAGGAAACTACTTTGTATGATATCTTTGTGTCAGTTTACTAGAAAGTACTGTTGAATGTGTCAGTTTTTTTCCAATCAGACAAAAAGCTGGATAATTTAATAATTCTGCATTGAGTTACAATTTTGAAACAGGTACTTACTAGATTTGTTTTAAAAAAAAATCCAATGGAAGAATGCTGAAATTAGCTTTCTTAGATTATGTGATCAAAACTTCAAATATATTTGCTAAGCTCAGAAAATAGGCATGATATTGCAAAGTATAACTTCTTAACATAGAAAAAACCTAAATTGGATACATGTACCCAGTTTTTGTGTTTTCTTTTGGAATTTTAATTCTGGCAGTCTGTTAAGCCACGTTTCTCTTTCAAAATGATATGTGTAAGTTATCTTCCAATAGTTGTAATGTGCTTATTATGTTGAAAAGGTGCTTTCTTGCATTATTAAGACTTTTAGGATAGGCGTTTTGCCTTCTAATGGTGCTTTTGGCCAGATCATAAGAATTTTTATTTATATTGAATCATACCATTGGTTTACCCAGTTTTTTAAATTAGTTTAAATCTAAAATAATTTTGCAAATGTTTGCTGCTTTACTACTAAGCTGTCACTGCTTTACAGTTTTTTTAAATATATGTAATAAACTAAAATAGTTTTGTCAAATAGAAATAGTTCCAAGTTCCGATACCACAATTCAAGAAGGATGTTGACAGATATCTACAATGAATGATAAAGTTGATAAGCAATACCAAAGTTTCATGAGGACAATGCTTTTAGCCTAAAAAGGCAATGTAAAACATAAGTCATTTTCCCATGTTTGAAGGACTTTTATATAGGTCACATTTTCAGTTACTCTAGAGGTTTAGGCTTGAACCAACAAGTTCAAATAATAATCCAAGAAAGATTTCAAACATTAGAAATAACTTCCTGATTATATAAAATGTTAAGCTCTGAAAGGTACATTACTCTTAGATGTTTTAGGGCAGAAGCTGGAGATTTATAGGAATGGATTTCCTGGCAAAAAAAGCAAGCAATGAATTGTAACTAAAGCAGCAAGTAACTAAATTGGTCTAGGGGCAGCAGTTAACTTGTATACTATTGGCAGAGATTACGTCTGCATTTAGAAAGTTTATTACAACTTTCATATTGGTCTTACACTAGCCTACCGCAGTGTGACTGTCTATTCCTAGATAGCTGACAGGCATATAGGTGGGTGCTGCTGCTTCTGCTAGCATAGGCTGCTTACGCAAAGTAGCGAGTAGCTCAGTGTATATAAAAGGGAAGTGCAGAAGAGCTTTACTTTGCCAGAAACACTGCTTGTAATTGCTTGACACTGGAGCAGAATACCTGGCATGAGGCCAATAGAGAGATGAAATCTTCAAACTTTCTTTTTTGCAATTCCAAATTTGTATAAATTCAAAGATGGAGTTAAACTTACAGACATGACTAAGCTTTTCATTATGTAAATCCGTTTTGTTTTTCTGTTCCTAGAAACAAAAAATTGAATGTTGCTGTTTTCATCATTTCTGCCCACGCTTTCTTATTGAGTCCAGTTTCTACTGAAATTGTCCAGTCAGAAGATAAAAGCAATAGATACCTTTTGATCATAATTATAGTTTGATTATTAAACTGTAGAAACTTGCCTTTCAGCTTGGCCATGTGGGGCCAGAAGACCAATAAACAATGTTCAATGGCAACTGGCAGCAAGATACTATAGAAAGATGTGTTACAGAAATAGTGCTCCCAGTGGCAGCTTTTATCAAGGGAGATGAAAGCAAATTGTCTTCATTTTATGATAGATGGCTCTTTCCTTTACAGCCAAACAGGCAAAAAGTTAATGGCGAAGTGTCGAATGCTTATCCAGGAGAATCAAGAGCTTGGAAGGCAACTGTCCCAAGGACGTATTGCACAACTTGAGGCAGAGTTGGCTTTACAGAAGAAATATAGTGAGGAGCTTAAAAGCAGTCAGGATGGTAAGGGATTTTTAAAAAAGAAAATAGAGAATTGTACTGTGTTTGTGTAAGCTTCAAAAGTCAAACATTGTGGGTATTATACATTTCTACTATGGAACACCTTTAAAATGTTCTGGAAAGAATTTCAAGCTTATAAAACTTGTTATAGTTAACCAGCACAACTAAATGGTAATGAGAATTAAGCATGCTTTTTTTACACAATTAACTATAGTATGTTTAATTTTAACTTGTATGATTATGTTCTCCTTTGCAAAAGTGTTCTTTTTCACTGAGCAAAATCATAATACAAACTAAGCATGTTGTGGTTATTCTATAGTGTTTTGATTTTTTTTTTTTTTTTTTTTATTTTTAAGTTCTTAATTTTTTGTATTTTTTTAACTTAAATTTTCTTTTTCTGCCCGTG
>QLTV01002425.1:1378150-1409174 GCA_003457575.1 Thermophis baileyi
TTTGTTCCGCGGTCAGATCTAAATGCTTTAACAGGACCTCGGTGGGCTTGGAACCTTCTTAAAGCATTGATAAAGGAGGAACTGTCCATGGATTCGATGACTTCGATGTGGACCGCTCGAATGCTAAGACAAGTGAAGAGGACAGCCCATCGCTTGTTGTGAGCGTGACCGCATCTGGTCCTACGGGCAGACACTAACCACGGGCCAAAGACGTCTAGCCCTACGTAGGTAAATGGTGGTTCTCCTGGTGAAGTCGGTCTTCTGAGCTGGGGCTCTGAAGGTGAAGATGTCCTTCTTCAAGTCCCAACACAGGCCGAGACTTCATTGAACAAGAGGGGTTTCGGTGGTGAAGTCGAGGTCTTGTAACCCTTTGGCATGGTCTTCAGGGTCGAAGGCTTTGAGCACTTCTTCGCTGTTGGACGCTATTTTTGTTGCGGAGATAAATAATTAGAGGTGAAATGAATCTTGTTTCCCTGCCCTCAATCCTCATGAATAAGACTGGAGTCCAGGAAAGAATAAAAGTAATATATTTGCATAACAAAAATAAGAACACCTAAGTCTGTGTCTGAGATGACCTTGTTTCCCTGCTCTCAATTCTCAATAATAAGACCGGAGTCCAGGAAAGAAGAAAAGTAATATATTTGCATAACAAAAATAAGAACACCTAAGTCTGTGTCTACATGGTGAAGAAACAAAGAGAACAAAAAAAGATTAACACATGCGCAGTACAGGTATCACATGAGAACTTCATATCAGTATACAGTGTCATTTCAGAATAAGAGTCCTGCTGACAAATTAAAATGAACGTAGTGACAAAGCAATCGTATCATAAGAAGCTGAAGGTGGCCATTTTGTTTTCTGGTAAATCCATGTAACCACACCTTACCATGCTAGGTCATGTCATGCATTCAAACTTGTAGCTATTTTCCACCATACCTACTGTAGCTTAGAGAAAGCCACCAGAAAGACAAAAAGCAAGAAAACTTAAGGGAGATGTTTGTGATTCGAAAACAGCATGCAGCCAAAGATTGCCTACATTTATAAATGTATTTATTTTATAAATACATTTAAAAGCCTGTTAGGCTGATGGTCGTTACTAAACTGTAGCAGCAAATTCCAAGTAATTATAACTTATATAAAATATTGTTTTGCTATTGCATTTCTCATAAGTTCATTTAATTGTTTGATCTAAAGACAGGGGTTTTTTTTCCAACTGAAGTCACAAGCAAATTTGAGAGCCATCACACTCACTCTGTCTAGACAGCCACCTTTTGTCTTGTCCAGGCAGAACAAGGGCAGAGTCTGGCAACAATTCTGTTGTGCATTGCAAACCAGGTTGTGCACCCAATGCAAATCACTGTCAGAA
The DNA here is from genome assembly GCA_003457575.1 of Thermophis baileyi. NCBI lineage: Eukaryota > Metazoa > Chordata > Lepidosauria > Squamata > Dipsadidae > Thermophis > Thermophis baileyi. The sequence goes on from QLTV01002425.1 coordinate 1,379,517, forward strand.
TGTGCTGCCAAGGGCAACTTCAACATTTACGGTGTCCATGCTCTCTTGCTTTGGATATGCCTTCATGTTTAAGTCACTTGCCTGACCACCAAGCCACACTAGCTGCCCTCACACATCTTATTTGGCCTTTCTGCTCTGCTTGAAGCCTGCTGTCTCTATATACCCAGTGGCATTCCTCCGCACGTAACAGGCAAAGATAGGGAGGCAGCAGGGTGGATGGAGTGAGATTGGCACTGCTTAGGACCTTGTGTTCCATGGCTGCTATCACAGAAGACAGAAGACATGGCTGCTTCTGTGGTAGAGTGCAGAGCTGAGAAGCAGCGACAGCATCTCAGCAAATCCTAGCAAATTTGGCTAGGAGAAAGAAAATGGAATGATATCCTTGTCCAGGGAACAGAAGTAAGGCTGAACTCCCTTGTCTAGCCTCTGTCAGTTGCGTTTGCTACCATGTAGCAAAACTGTATTGCCCACAGAACTCTCCCATAAGAGATCATCCTTATCTGTCTCCCATGAACTTGTAGAAACCCAGAAATGACTTCAAAATTCTGCTACTAAGGACTATATCAATATTGTTTCACTTAAGCTTGTGGAGTCTGTTTCTTGACCTGGTCCATCAAATTTGAAAACCTGATTGTGTTTTCTTTTCCCTGTCTCCTATACCCCAGCAAATTATGGTGGAGCCAAACTGAGCTGCTTTATCACATTTCTTCTATTTCCTAAAGTATGCTTCTGTTTTTATAACCATTTTTGTGTATTTCCTCCAAGGTCATTCATGTGGTTCATACTGTACAGAACTACACTTGGATGTTGACCCTTGTAAAGCAATGACCATCTTCTTCCTGATGCTAAATTACCATCCTACGCACCCCAAAGGAGCTGGGCCCTGTTTTTACCCTACACCAGCGGTTCTCAACCTGTGGGTCGCGACCCCTTTGGGGGTCGAACGACCATTTCACAGGGGTCGCCGCGTGCATTAGCCCGCCATCTTGGTGCCACCGTCACTGCAGGCGTAAAAAGGTCCCGGTTCGGCCGTGCCTGCGGGTCGCCGTCAGCTGGTAGCCCGGACGCCGCCATTTGGGTTCTTCTACCCTCTGCGCATGCGCAGAATGCCTTGCGCATGCGCAGAGGGTAAAAGAACCCAAATGGCGGCGTCCGGGTGGGTGGGCGAAGTCTCCACACTATCAGCTGTCTGGCGACCTGTTTCGCCCCTGGTGCCACGCCCCCGGCGGAGTGTGTGTGTGTCACGGCAGGGGGTCGCGGCGGCGGCGGGGGGGTCGCGCCATTAGAAAGGTTGAGAACCACTGCCCTACACTAATCATTTCCCCCCCTACAACCCTAAGAAAGTCTAGCTGCACTAGAATTTGAGCCAATCCCTATTTTTGCCATGTTGACAGATCTGAGCAGAGCTGGACCAGCTGAAAGGATCTAGAACTCAGATTCAGAAATAACTGGTGCCTGGGATAACTCTCCTGTACTGGGTAAGTTTCCATGTCACCTTCTAGCAGTCCCCTAATGCATTTGTGGAAAGTTTGCCTTGCCCTCTAGAGTGGATCAGATGGAGGTTTGAGCCTGATGCTCAATCCTATACACTGGGATTGCCTGCATAGAAGGAGCAACTATGCTGGTAGGAAAAGTTATCTTACTGGCCTAGACTCCCCCAAGTCATTCTGGACTCCAAAAAGCGACCTCCAGAAATGGTGAGAGGGGCTGTGGCTGTCCTGTCAAGTCAGCTTGACTTTTAACTTCAGATTGTTTGTTGCCTATTATTTTAAATAGGACCAAAGTCTTCATTATTTGTTATTTAACTATCCTGTTGATTTAGGAAACAGCACTTCCAACAGACTCCAAGGAAGTAACATCAAAGAGATACAGGACAGCTTCACACAGTACATTTTCTGAGAGGTAACATAACCACAGTTTACTCAATCCAATTTTACATTATATCGGAAACCATTAACTAACAATACTTGCTGGGATGCTTAATGCATTGTGGTATGCTAAAATCAACTAGTTTGGAGTGACATTTTTGATTCAATGTGCTTTGGAAATTCAGATAGCTGAGTTAATTCAGTAACCATAATTCAATTAGCCAGAGAATGAGAAAAAAAGGAATTGTGTCTTCTTCTCTAGCTTTTTATATAAAGCAAATGTCGCAGGACTTGATGGATCGACTAAATTATGTGCCATCAAGTCTTTTTTGACTCCTAGCCACCATATAGTCACCACACTTATCAATGCTTTTAGAAAAAAAATTGCACATGGACACACAAAGATCCCTGCACATCTGCTTGGATTGTGAGAGAATAAAAAATTCTGCCTGGTTTGGGGGACTTTGGAGAACTATGAAATTTTTTATTTGCCAAATGAATCAGTGCTGCAGTAACGTTCAGAAATTAGGGCCATTAATTTCCATTATTATAGAAACTTGAATTAATTTCTGCTGTTACCTCTGTGCGGTGGGAGTGAGCTGCATTTTAGTAACATTTATACAGCAAAGGTAACATGAAAGAACTTCTAATGTATTATGAAATAGTTATGCTAGACACTGGACAGTTTTGCTACATTATCATTATTTAGTTGTCAGGATGGAAGTAGTCAGTTATTCCACTGGTCAGGTAGCTCTAGCCCAGGCTCTCCAAATTTGGCAACTATAAGACTTGTGGACTTCAACTCCCAGAATTCCCCAGCCATCTTATAGTTGCCAAGTTTGGACAGCCCTGCTCTAGGCCAGATCACAAACCATTTAGTTATAGCAGGCAGGGTGTGGACGGAGTGAAAATTTTTACTTTCTCCAGCGCAAGTTGTATTGCCACAACAGGCTACCACCTGGTTAAAACGTGCAAAGAGCAACAAAGATGATTAGGGCACAGGAGGCTAAAACATAAAGAACAGTTGCTGGAATTGGATATGTCTAGTTTAATGAAAAGAAGGACTGGGGTGAAATGATAGCAGTGTTCCAATAAAGAAGAGGGAGTCCACCTATTCTCTAAAGCACCTGAGGGCAGGACATGAAGCAATGGATGGAAACTAATCAAGGAAAGAAGCAACCTAGAACTAAGAAGAAATTTCCTGACAGTGAGAACAATTAATCAGTGGAACGGTTTGCCTCCAGAAGTTGTGGGTACTGCATTACTGGAGGTTTTCAAGAAGAGATTGGACAGCCATTTGTCTGAAATGGTATAGGATCTACTGCTTATGCAGAGGGCTGGACTAGAAGACCTCCAAGGTCCCTTCCAACTCTGTTATTCTGTTAACTGAAAAGGCCTAGTACAGTATTTTTCAACTTTAATAACTTTAAGACAGATAAACCTCAATTCCCAGAATTCCTTAGGTAGCTTGGTGGCTGGGGAATTCTGGGAGCCGAAGTCCATTGTATCCTAAAGTTTCCAAGGTTGAGAAACACTGGCCTAGTAAATTGCGTTCACAGCGTGCTGCGCCACAAGCAAAGAAACCTCCCTTTTTGCCTTGGCGACGGATAGCAAGTGCCGGCTGCAAATAGCGAACGGCAGCAAAGAGACCCGCAACACTTCGTGTCACGATCGTCCAAAAGTCTGCCGCCCAGGACTACTGTATACCTTTACTTCAGTGCATTGTCTAAACTCAGCCAATGCATCTGCGACGAGAAGGCATCCAAACGGGTCATTGCTTGTGAATAAATAAATAAATAAATTAAAATAAATAAATAAATAAATGCCCGAACAAATATTTGGAAAAGAAACTCCAACTCGGTGGAGAAGCAAAGTCAGCCACACCCATCACCCAATTCCATCCAGGCTACCGCTTCCCCCTCTGAATCCGGCACCTCCCGTTATAGGCCCGATAAGAGAAGAAGATGCCCTCCGCCGAAGAGGAGGAGGGCGAGGCGGGGCTGCGCAGGCGCCGTAGTGAAGAAAGGGGGCCCAAGGCTCGCGCCACGCCGAGAGCAGCGCGCACGACGTCGTCCCCGCGCGGAGGTTTTTTTTATGTGTGTGTGTGTGTGTGTTCGCCGTCCTTGCTGTCTTGCGAACCCCGCGGCCGTCATGCTCTGCCGCTTGGCTGTCGCGGCCGGCCGCAGGTGAGAACCTGGCGGGGTCGGAAAGCCCTTGAATTCCCGGCCAAGGACGTGACGAGAAGCGGGAGATTAGGAATGGGCAGGACGCGAGGGCACGAAAGGGGGGATTGCTTGGGAGGAGGAGGAGAAAGGGCGCTGCTGGAAGGACGCTTGGATTCGATAGAAGGCGGCTGCCCCTAGCGCTTCCACTTATATACCGCTTCACAGTGCTTTACAGCCCTCTTTCTAAGCGGTTTACAGAGTCAGCCTATTGCCCCCAACTATCTGGGTCGTCCTTCATTTGAGTTGCAGGCTTATCGTCCCATTGAAGGCCAGTATAGCTGGAAGGGTCTGCATTGGGCAAAGCGTGAAGCTACCCCTTTAAGTTTTTGCATATAGCTTTTATTCTGTGTCCAAAGGAACTGTGCAGCTTAAATTTACTGTTATTTGTCCCTGGCACTGTCGGTCCGATAATGAAATGCTTTACAATAATTTTGGAACCGGCTTTGGCTATTGCACATTAAACTTGTTAGATAAATTATTGTCATTGGCCAAAGTCATTGGTTCCTCCCTCTATAAATGGGAGTTTTTTTATTCATTGAATTTGTATGCCACCCATGTCACTGTTAACGGTGACTCTTAGTGGCTTACAGAGTAATTAAAAAGTAAAAAAAAAGATAGCACAAAACACTTAAAAGTAGGAAGATTAAATAAACTAAAAAACCAAGAGGACAAGCAACCCGGAGGTGGGGATCTTCTCTCTATCTCACCTCCAGCCTACAAGGCCCATATTGAAACTCCAGGCCAACTGGCAAATAGGTAGGTTAGTGCCCTTTGATTATGTGCCCTTGGACATAGATTTCCATGAACATGCTCTTCTTTAATACTTGCTTTTTGGAAGTTCCCACCCCCAGAGTTAAAACCAGTTTTCTGCATGTGCTTTCATCTTGTGTTAATCTGGATTTAGAGGCCAAGTATAGTAACCCTGTGTTGACAAAGTTTTTCTAGCACTTTCCCCTTTGACAGTTTATTACATTAAACATTACATATATTCTTCCATGAAAGAGAAACAAAAACAATAATTGCATTTTATAGCTTAACTTTGGTTCCACATTTTAATGTTTCTGGATATATGTATGTTGTTTTATTATGTTGTTTTAACTCTTGGCTGGGAACTACCCAGGGTTTGATATAAGATAGGCACCTATATAAATGTTGAAAGAAAAAGAATGAATAAATGAATCTGGGGATGGGATTGCAACAGCTTTATTTACTGATTAAAAACATAGTTTTGACTAGGAGCATGAAAGAAAACTTATATCAATTTTAATGAAAAATAATTTTTGGCAGTAATAAGTGATAAGTGATAGTGCTTAGTGCTTCCAATCCATCATGTGCATGATACAGTCCATAGAAAAGACATTTAAACAGTAAAACAAATATTAGATGTAGTTCAATTTGAAAGAAGTGTGTATCAGAGTGCAGAAGATATGAAGGAATCTCCCATGGAGAGGAGGGCATGTCTTACACTCTTGGTAAAATTAGAAGAAGCTGTTGCAAACAAAGGAATAAAGGTAGTCCTCGACTTACAAGCATTTGTTTAGTGACCATTCGACGTTACAACGGCACTGAAAAAAGTGACTTATGACTGGTTTTTACACTTAGGACCATTGCACCATTCTTCTCTTACGTGGCAGCTGGCATGTATTTATAACAGTTGCAGTGTCCCAGGGTTTTGCGACCTTGACAAAGTCAATGGGAAAGCCAGATTCACTTAACAACCATGTTACTAACTTAACCACCGCAATGATTCTCTTAACAACTGTGGCAAGAAAGGTAACATGGGACAAAACTCACTTAACAACTCTCTTGCTTAGCAATGGAATTTTTGTGCTCAGTTGTAGTTGTAAATCGAGGGCTACATGTAAATAAGAGACTGCTGGAGATGATATCTACAGATGGCTGCAGAGCTTGGAGATCAGTTGTTGCTTGTTGAATTTAATGCTTATGTTCCACTTTCATTGCGATTGTTTTGTGATTGAATTGTGATTCAGTGATTGGTCTCATTCAAGACAACGATGAATCTGCAAACAGACGGGAGGTTGAACAACTAGCCTTGTGGTGCAACCAAAACAATCTTGAACTAAATACACTCAAAACCGTAGAAATGGTGGTGGATTTTAGAAGAAAACCTCCTATACTACCACCTCTTACAATACTAGACAACACAGTATCAACAGTAGAGTCTGTTTCCGAACTTCCGGTTGGGCTGTTTTTAACCTTTCCCAGGCTTCAGGAAAGCCTCCTGAAGCCTGGGGAGGGTGAAAACGGCCCAACCGGAAGTTCGTTTCCAAACTTCCGGTTGGGCCGTTGGGTCCGTTTTTCGCCATCCACAGGCTCCGGAGGCTTTCCTGAAGCCTGGGGAAGGCGAAAACGACCCCGCCCTCCGGAAGGCCAAAAAATCAGCTGGAATCTGTTTTTCGCCATCCACAGGCTCCGGAGGCTTCAGTGAGTCCTGTGCGCATGCGCGGGGGGGGCAGTGCGGGGGGTTGTGCACGCATGCATGGGGAGCATTGCATTATGGGTGTGTGCACGCGCGCACTATTGCGCACGCGCACGTCCTTTTGGCACCCGAGCAAAAAAAGGTTTGCCATCACTGATCTATCTCTTCCCACTTATTACTATAACCATGTTGCTTGTATCTTTCAATTGTATTTTTATTTGTTTCCTAGTACGATTTGATAGCTTATTAGTAACCTTGACTATCACTAAGTGTTGTATCTTTTTATTCTTGATGAATGTATTTTATTCTCCTTATGTACACTGAGAGCATATACACACACCTAAGACAAATTCCTTGTGTGTCCAATCACACTTGGCCAATGAAGAATTCTATTCTATTCAGAGAACAGTTACCTCTTTCCCATACCTCATCTCTATCTCAGGTATGAGTGTAAAACGATTGAACAAATTAATTGTGTGATATTAACATAAACCATACTTAGACTGATCCCTATATCCCTGTCATTGTCCTGGGCTAGGTTTTGTTTCTCTTCAGTTCACAGGTAAATGGAAGTAATGATGATATGGGTAATTGTGGCAATAAGTGATAGATGATAATGATTATGAAAATTTTAACAACTAAATGTATTAGGTGATAGCAAAAAAAAATCCTACAAAGTGAAAATCAATGCATTTTTATTATATAATTTATTTATTGTCTTTCAGAAATAACACTGCGCTGATTACATCTCTTGGTTGTCTGGCCTCCAGAAAAAAGCACACTCTCCCTGACTTGCCCTATGATTATGGTGCTTTGCAACCACATATTAGTGCAGAAATTATGCAGCTTCACCACAGCAAACATCATGCTGCATATGTAAATAATCTGAATATTGCTGAAGAAAAATACAAAGAGGCTTTAGCAAAAGGTACTGGGAATAATATATCACTGTACATCTTTCTGGTTTTATTCCTGCTAAAACTGACTCTTTATGACTGTTCTATGTACATTTGTTTCCCCTGTGCTAAGAGTAATAATTATTCAAGGTGAAAGCCATCTTCTTTGGACTGTCAGTGAGTCAGACTCTCACACATATTCTTTTGAATTCTCAGAGGAAAACATGGGATATAAATGCAGTAATTGTGTTCCTATCTTCTCTTACCCAACTGGAGTGCAATAGGGGCCATTGTAGAGTCCAGGATCCACATGTCAAATTTGAGTTTAAAAGACTAACATAAACAATAATGAAACCAATTTGAGGAGTTGTATGCAAAATGAATATGTTAAAGAGAAGGCATTGTATAAAATCAACTAGCAGTTGATAGTAGCCTTAATATATTTGGATTATGAGGAAATCACAGTTGTAATTTGTTGTCCCCTTGGCTGACTAGCACAAGTAAGCAGAGGAGGCCATTTGTCGTTTGTGCCTTCCACTGTCATGAGATTGCAAACTAATATAGTCATATCAGTGGAGTTAGCTAAACATATATACGATTGCCCTCATGTTATTGAGGATTATGTTGTCCCAGATAGTGCTCTTTTTGGATTGTAGTCTATGTTATTACATTTTCAAAAGTATTTGTTATAAATGGTTTATGTAAGTTATTGAATATAACTCTCAATCCTAGCCGTTTGGAAGGTAACTTAAGTTTATAAGTTTGTTTCTAAGGTACCTGCATACTATTCATGAGGACTTTGTATGATGTTTCTCAACAATTGCTCATAGAAGCTTTACAGATAGAATAAGGAGAAGAGATATAGTCCCTAAGAGTTTAATAATTAAACTGGGACAGGAATGCTTTTAGTTGATGGTTCCAAGAAAAGCAAATATGGTTATCCAAAAAATCTTTATTCATAGGATGTAGTCAAGCATTGTTCTTGGTGTGTGGTCTAGAGATAAATCAAAAGAATCTTATTCAAACTGCATGAAACAGAAAATAAAAATCAATTTGCATAAAACTAGTTTATGTTTGCATCCATTGTATTTCAAGTTGCATTCTGTGTTTCATCAGAAGAAAATTTGATTAGTCTGATGATTCTTTTTTTATCGAAAGAAGCTTTCAACATAAGAGTTTTCCCTTTTATTATTATTTCCATTTTAATTTCTAATTAAAGATACATTCAAGAAAAAAGGCTGGGAAAGCAAGTTTTGTTTTGTCTTTCCCCTAATTCAGATGTGGGTCAGGAAGCAACAATTACAATTCCTTGAAACTGGTATGAGGAAGCATGGATTTGGAATATTGGAACCCAGAGCTAAAGGGAGCCAGGTTAAGTTCCTAACATTTTAGAGATTTTGCTGAACTGAAGAATGTCAACACATGTTTTAACTAGGATGTGCATGACAGTACTTGAATACATGTGTGAATTCTTAAATGGAAGGCACTTGCATAAGACGTTTTGTGTTTAGTAGTTCTGCTTTTTCTCTGTTCTTTCCATCTTCAGGGGATGTAACAGCGCAGGTGTCTCTTCAACCAGCTTTGAAGTTCAATGGGGGAGGTCACATTAATCATAGCATCTTTTGGACAAATCTGTCTCCTAAAGGTGGAGGAGAGCCAAAAGGTTTGTATTTGAACTGGTTTATAGTAGTTTTTAGTAATATTGGTACAGGCTTAAGTAAACTTTGGGTTTATTTTAGAAATTTTACTTAAGTTTTAAATAAAACAAATTGGGTTCTTTATCAGTGGCAAATGAAAATCAGATCTGAATGCTTGATCCACCTCACTCCAAAATGCTTATTAATGTTTGCAATGTGGGTGTCCACAGGGAGGATCAAAAGTAGCAAAATGGCAGACAGGCTAGATAATTAAAATCCTTCCCCTTTTTACATGAATATAATGTGTAAAAAGGGGGCACAATGGCTCAGTGGTTAAAGACATGAGTTTGTCAGCTGGAAAGCTGACAGCCTGAGTTTGGGACCAAAGTGCCGTGGGATGGGGTGAGCTCCCATTCCTGCCTCAGCTCCTGCCAACCCAGCAGTTCGAACGCATGTAAATGTGAGTAGATAAATAGATACCACTTTGGTGGGAAGGTAACAGAGTTCCATGCACCTCGATATATAGTCATGCTGGCCACATGATCATAGAAGGGTCTTCAGACAACACTGGTTTGCTTTCATAAATTCTTTTGGTCCAATACAGCAATTGATAATCATGAAATAAACCAAGATTATGGCTTTCGCCAAAAGACCGAAGCTCTGTTTATGGAGCATTAATGGCCATATAATAAAACAAGTGATTAGCATTAAGTATTTAGGAGTTGTCATGCATGCCACTGGTTTGAGGAAAACCCATGGGAATATGTTGCTGGTACTGGACAAAGATCTGCCAGCCCCATCCTTGTTTTTCTGATCCAAAGGAGGCTATTATGTTCCAGCCGCACTTCAGCTCTTTCAGGCTAAGTTGCTAGCCCAGCTCTTTTATGGGACTCTGGTTGGCCCCTCCAGCTTCATGTTTCGCCTCTCTGGAGAGGGTACAATCTAAATTCATCAGAGCAGCTCTCCAGATACCATGCTGTGTCTCAAACACACATCTGCAACTGTAGACAAGCAAGATAAAAGCTGAGTCAAGAGTGCCCAACTTCTATAAACCTTTGGTTAAAACTCAAGTTACATCTTCAATAATTAGCATCATTAATTCGTTAGGACAATTTTCAGTCTGCAATTTTCAACCTGCATGGATCAAGGCTGTTGAATCTAATGTTTTAAATCTAGGCTAAGTCTCCCTCCTCAGTTTTTAAAATGGAATACGATCAGGGAAACAAACCCTGAAGCAAGGGATAGAGGATACAGAGAGGGAAACAGACCTAGAGAAGGCCCCAGGCTTCCTGTCACCACTATGCAACAGATATATTGTCGCTTCTGCCACCTACCTTACATGGCTAGAAATACCCAGCCATCAGAAAATGTTCTTGCTGATGTCATACTCTCCCTCTGCAGTATTGGATGGTAAAGATCAAAAAGTACCAAGACTCTGCCCCTGTGATTCCAGAGAAGTGGAAACTACAAAACATGTTCTTCTTCATTGCTTCTTTTATGGAGATATTCACACCAGATTTATACTGCCTCCGATTAGTAGATATCCTGATTTGCCCAAATTTGGCTTTTGCCCAGATGCTGCTCATAGATATAGTACCCCTTGTTACAGGACATGTAACTGTGTTTTGTGCAGCATTGCGGAAGTTCTGTTGAAGCCTGATGGACCAATCTCCCATAATGCATTCTTTGTAACTATAATTCATTTAAATTTTAGTATTTGTTGATACTAATAGTTTTAGATACTATTACTTTGTTGTAAATTTAATATAATTTTAGTGTTTACATTATAATTTAATATGGGCTGTATCCTAGAACTGATCTATAGGTATCAGTTGGATTGTTTTACAAATGTATTTTAATTTTGTCTTAAACTTTATTTTGTTTGTTATCTGTCTTTGGAGACAACAGCATAAATAAGAGATCAGCAGTTGCAGAATCACACAGAGCCTACATATCTAGTGAATCCCTTCTTTTGCAAGCGTGAAATAGCTCTTGACTTTTGCAGCTTACTGTTCTGGTAGCTCAGCATTACAGTAGCAGCATTGCTAAACAATTACCATTAACTAGCATATCTTTCTCAAATCTTGATTAAGAGGCAGCCTGATAAGTTACAATCATCCTGATGATAATGGATGCCTTGCTGTGATTAATATTGCATTGAATTGATGGGAGGAACATAACAAAATGTGTAATTTTTTTTAGGCTGCTTCTATTTTCTTCACATTGGTTAAGATTATGTTGATTTCTTATTTACACCAACTCTCTTCAGAATTAATCTGAAATAGTTCTTTGGACTACCTGATGAAAAAAAACCAACATTGATGTTCTATGTAAATGCAAACTGTTTATATATTTCTCGTTTTAAGGAGAGCTTTTGGAAGCCATTAAACGTGATTTTGGCTCATTTGCAAGTTTTAAGGAGAAACTCACAGCTGTTTCAGTTGGTGTCCAAGGCTCAGGTTGGGGATGGCTCGGTTTTAATAAAGAATCTAATAGACTCCAGATTGCTGCCTGTTCCAATCAGGACCCTCTCCAGGGAACCACAGGTGAGATTCTCTAGGTGGAAGTTGACTACGTCTGTTAAAGACCATTTTTAGCTGCAGAAGGAATGAAGCAATAGCAATTAGCATTTAGACTTATATACTGCTTTATAGTGCTTTACAGCACTCTGAATGGTTTACAGAGTAGCATATTGCTCCCAACAGTTTGGGTCCTCATTTTACCGACTTCGGAAGGATAGAAGGCTGAGTCAACCTTGAGCCGGTCAGGATCAAACTCGAGGCAGTGGGCAGAGTCATCCTGCAGTACTGCGTTCTAATCACTGCGCCACCATGGCTCCAATATGAGCATTGATGATTCTGCTTTGTATTTCACTAGTGAATGCTTTTGCTTTACTCATGAGACGAACTAGTTTCTGACAGTCTCACTTGCATAGCAGTTTGGATAAGAAAACAAAAGAGTAAATCAGACATGAGCAATGTTTGTAGACTAAAGGCTAGATCCACTGAAGCATACTCTTAAGCCTCCCAGAAAGTTTCAACAATAGGATGTTCAGACATTGATATAAAATAATACCTGTTGGTGGAAAAAACTTCCAAACTGCTTCTGTCCTTCCTCAAATCTCCCCTGCAGGTAAGAAATAGCTCAGTATCTCTTTCCAGCTTCTCATTTCAGTCTTGTGGTCAGTCGAGGTGGCGCAGTGGTTAGAGTGCAGCACTGCAGGCTACTTCAGCTGACTGCTAGCTGCAGTTCGGCGGTTCAAATCTCACCGGCTCAAGGTTGACTCAGCCTTCCATCCTTCCGAGGTGGGTAAAATGAGGACCCAGATTGTTGGGGGCAATATGCTAACTCTGTAAACCGCTTAGAGGGCTGTAAAGCACTATGAAGCGGTATATAAGTCTAAGTGCTATTGCTATTGCTGTTGCTATTTGGCGAGGACAGCTTTCCTTGAACTGAGTTTTGTTTTGAATAAGAATATATTGGGAAGTATTTTCTTACCTCTGTATATATGAATGGTCACTAAATGAACTGTTGTAAGTCGAGGACTACTTGTACTTCCTTCCAAGAGGCATGATGGGTATGTAATGAGAGTAATTAAACCTGTCAGGAAATCGGTTTATTTTGAAAAATATGTTTTATATTCCCTTGAAAAAAGCTAATACTAACTGGCTGGTCAGTGTTTATTTGGGCAATAGTCCTATAGGCTTTATTTAAATTGGGATTGGGGGTATGTTTGTGGCAATAACTTGTTAAAGTTTGTAGTATTTTAGCAATATTTTTCCTCTTTTTTTAGGACTTACTCCTCTGTTGGGAATTGATGTATGGGAACATGCATATTATCTTCAATATAAAAACGTTAGACCTGACTATCTCAAAGCTATCTGGAATGTGATCAACTGGGAAAATGTATCTTCAAGATATACAGCTTGCAAATAATAGAACAGAAAATCTTATAGAAACAAGACCTGTTTTCCTCAGATTATTTTCATAATATGTAGCAGTTCAATTGCTAATTGTTCCATCACTGAAAATATCACATCACCAGAAAGTCCTCTATATCAAGCTAATTTGTACCTAATTGTGGTAAAATTGTAGGTTCTGAAAGTGCTAATTGTCTCTTTTAAAAATCGGGTTATCTAATTTTCTGAAAGAATGTAAATTTCTAAAACTTAAAAATGGATTACAAATGAAATTCCTTTTAGTAACGTGAATTTGAATGCTTTTGAATAATTTCTTGCAAATTGAGGAAGAGTCCAGGAAATAAAATTTAGAGAACATTTAATAAACTAGATTTCTTGAAAAGTTATGTATCAAGAGCTTCATGGTACTTAAATAAGTTATAATGTTATACTCACGTTAATGATAAAAATTTGGCATGTTCATTATAAAGATTCAAAATCTGTGTCAGTTGGTAAATATAGAAAGTTCAGTTTGTGAAATTTGAGCTGCTCAAAGGGAGAAAAAGCAGTGATACAATATAGTGTACCAAGTATATAAGATAAATTGGTTGGATTAAAGGTGTAATTTGCACTTTGTCTTTGAGTGAAATATATCCATTTATTGCTATGTCTACTATATATCTCACTATTGTATATGACGTTCCAAAAATAAAAGTGCAAAATGACTCTTAAGTCATTAAATAATGCTAATGGACCATTTTAAAATGAAAGAACTTTAGGATTAAATGCGAAAACTACGGGGATTGGTGTATTGAGTATGCCTGGGAAAATGGTTGTTAAAAATTCAGAATGTCACATCTCATATACGTTCAAAGAGCAAAATATGGAAAAAGTGAAAATGAGAAAAATGTAGATTTATTTAGATACAAGGTAAACTGAATAGGCTTAAATTATGAAACATTGCATATAAATAAGAGATTGAGAGTTGGTTGCAGAATACAATAGAATAAATAGAATGCCTGACAAATGGTTCAGCTCTGAGCAGGGAACAAGCCAAGGATTTGTTTGTGTAAGGAATATTTTGATACCAGAGATGTGTTTGGGGACATGAATACGTGTGTATTTCTGTATGCAGATCATGCTGTGTTGTTGGCCGAGAACCTAAATTTGCAGCAGATGTTAGGGTAGATAATGCAATGAGTATGGATGAAAAATATAAGATCAAAATAAGTATGTTTGGAATCAACAGATAAGTTATAAATGTAAACGACAAAAAAATTAGAGCATGAAAATGATTCTGTGCACCTTATAAGGATCTTAAAAACATTTCATCCATATCACTTAATGTATCAGCAGCAGGGAGGGGATTCAGTTGCCTAGGAAGTACAAGATGTGGATTTTGTGTTTTATAAGTGTCCCTTAAGTCATTTCTGTAAAGCCATGAGGGTGAATGAGTACGAAATGTTAACTCAAGTGTTCATGCAACCTGATCATCAAATAGGGAGGCCATGGCTATGTCTTGCTCTTGGATTGAGTATAGTACACTTCCATCCAGAGGTGGGCTTCACATAATTTAACAACCGGTTTGCCCAGAATCGAAAATGTGAGTGTGCGCGCACGCTTGCTTCACACGTGCACTGTCCACACATGCGTGCGGCATCAAAAAAACATGGCAATTCGCTTGTGCGCGCCGTCCACGCATGCCTGCGGCGTCACAAAGCACAGCGATATAGGACGAGATTGCGCCCCAGCGGGTGGGTGGGCCCACCCGCAGGTTGCCACTACCGGTTTGCCCGAACAGGTCCGAACCGGCTGAATCCCACCTCTGCTTCCATCCCTTTGAGAACTTACAAATCAGCATATGTAGAGATAGTTGATTTTCTATTATGTAAAGGTAGCAGGAAGTCTTTAATATTGCCACTAGATGGCGTTGCTGTACCATACTTAGAAATTCTGTTTGGCTAATGCAATAAGTTATTGGTATATTTAAATACTAACTAATTTGTTATGACATGAGCTTCTATAGGCTAGAAAATATTTCAACAGATGTAGAAAATGTTTGCATAAGCTGGAAGAAGAGTGAATATTAGTTATCCAACTCAGCAAATGGAAAGATACAGTATGGGAATTATGGCAAGAGACCTGTTAAAGACTAAACTGTAGGAAACAGGTTTTATCAATTTTTTCTTTTAATGGCTTTCGATCCACTCCCCATTGCCACTAACTGACGTAGCTAAGAAGAAATATCTTATCTCAAATACTTTGGCCACCAAATGAGAAGGAAGGACTCACTGGAGAAGAGCCTAATGCTGGGAAAGACTGAGGGCAAAAGAAGAAGGGGACGACAGAGAATGAGGTGGCTGGATGGAGTCACTGAAGCAGTAGGCGTGAGCTTAAATGGACTCCAGAGGATGGTAGAGGACAGGAAGGCCTGGAGGAACGTTGTCCATGGGGTCGTGATGGGTCGGACACGACTTCGCAACTAACAACAACAAAAGAAGAAATATCTATTCCAGAATTGAGGCTGGTATACAGCAACCTTATTTTTAGACTTACTAGGGAATGGAGGAGCTTTGGATCCAGAATATCCAAAGATTTTGCCTAAATCACTGCCAACAGCTGGTTCCATCCACAGAGATTTCTCATTTCATTCCCCATTCCATTTCAGCTAGCAGGTCTGGCATAATTAATAGAGTAATTTTTTGAAATGATCACAGAAAAAAATGTAACTTGCAACCAAGCACAAGCTTTTAAATTTTTTTTTAAATGGGAGAGAGATGGTTTTCAATATCTTTCCTTTTTTAAACAAATGAAGTTTTCAGTAAATGGCTGCAATGAAAGTTCTCTTTTAGTGTTGACAGCATAAGCACGGCAGAAAAATGGGAACATGTCTCGTCTCTGAAATCCTCTTGGAATTGAGGGTCTCAAGGGTGTATCAGGTGTGGCTTCAGCCATAATAGCACTGAATCTGCGAAATTGGAATTTCTGATTTTTCTAATATTTTACCCAGAATATTGATCATATTTAAAAAATATTTTTAAAATTCATGAATGCGCTTTGCTCGCGCGTGCGGCTTGCACACATGCGCGCAGCTTCAAAATGTGCCTAAATAGGATGGCATAGTGCCGGGGTGGGTGGGCGGGGGCCCCACCCGCAGGTCGCTACTACCAGTTCACGCGAACCTGCTGAATAACACCTCTGATCCATTACAAGCACAATAGGATCCATGTTTATTTAAAGTGTATTCTTTCAACTGATGTTCCGAAAACAAGTCTGGTAAACAGAAATGTATGATCTCATAAGTTTAAACCAACTGAAATACTAATGCCCCATTGGGCTTTTGTTGCAGAATAATTTACAAAATACTACACATAAATTCTTACCTATGTTTAAATTGAATAAAATTGCAAATAAATTGACTTATGGCAGCAGTCTTCTGATCCCTGGAAGTAAGTTCAGAGACTAAGATATTTCAGAATTGTCTTTCAGAGGGTAGAGATTCAATTCAAAAAATGCTAATGTGGCACATCCCCTTTTAGGGTCACTGAAACTTTTGCTGTCAAAGATTTGACAGAATTGGAGATAAGCAGAAGATATTTCATGAATGTATGGAGATTCCCTAGAGCAGGGGTGTCAAACTCAAGCCCCACGGGCTGGCTCCGGCCCGCGGGGTGCTTAAATGTGGCCTGCGGGGCTTGTCTGGAAATAGCAAAGGACTGGCCCGCGATGCCTCTGGCAGCCAAAACGGGGTGGGGGGGGCCTGCATGGGACCACGCTGCGCCCCGTTTTTGGCCTGGATAGCCTCCTGCAGCACTTTGCTGGCCAAAACAGGGCATGTGAGGTGGCGCAGTGGTTAGAGTGCAGTACTGCAGGCTACTTCAGCTGACTGCTAGCTGCAGTTCGGCAGTTCAAGTCTCACCGGCTCAAGGTTGACTCAGCCTTCCATCCTTCCGAGGTGGGGAAAATGAGGACCCAGATTGTTGGGGGCAATATGCTGACTCTGTGAACCACTTAGAGAGGGCTGTAAAGCACTGTAAAGCGGTATATAAGTCTAAGTGCTATTGCTATTGCTATGTGGGGGGTGGGGTGCACGCAACCGCACCGTGCCCTGTTTTGGCCGGCAAAGTGCTGTAGATAATAATAATAATACTGTAGCCTTTATTGTCATTGTACATCATGTATACAACGAAATTGGTTAATTGAAAAGGCTGTTCAGGCTGAAAATGGGGCACAGTGCGGTCGTGCGTGGCCCCCTGCGCCCCGTTTTGGTTGGCTGGGTGCTGCAGGAGGCGTACTTCCCATCTCCCCCCCCCAGCTGGCCCGTGGAGGAGAACTACAATGCTGATCCAGCCCTCGAAGAAATCCAATTTGACACCGCTGCCCTAGAGAGATCCCCAGAATTAGAAAAAAAATACATGACAGCTCTGGAGAATTCATATGTAATTGGGAAAGGCAAATGCTTCTGCAATTCAGAAAAGCAGGTGATTCATCTTTGATCAGTCCTTTCACTCATGGGATTCTTTTTCCCAGAAAATTAAATCAACAGTTGTGTAATACTTTACCACCTGAGATAATGCACATGCTGTTATTTGAAAGCTTCACCTAGCAAAAAATGTATGCAGAATCTGCATAGTCAAATGTATGAACTGCCATCAGTAGAGGGAGTTCTTTAGCTGATTAAAGTCATCTAGCCTGGATATTATAGCAGCTTGTATAAATAGCTCATATGTCTCTGGATATTTTTCTGTTTGGGGGTGCACACAAGCTTCCTTCTGCTGTCATCATGCATTTCTTTCCATGTTTATAACTATTTTTAAAAACTGAAATTTCCACACCGTCTAGCACAGTGGTGAAATCCAAATTTTTTTTACTACCGGTTCTGTGGGCGTGGCTTGGTGGGCATGGTGTGGTGTGGCTTGGTGGGCATGGCTTGGTGGGCATGGCAGGGGAAGGATACTGCAAAATCCCCATTCCCTCCCCACTCCAGGGGAAGGATACTGCAAAATCCCCATTCCCTCCCCACTCCAGGGGAAGGATACTGCAAAATCCCCATTCCCTCCCCACTCCAGGGAAAGGATACTGCAAAATCCCCATTCCCACCCCACTCCAGGGGAAGGATACTGCAAAATCTCCATTCCCTCCCCACTCCAGGGGAAGGATACTGCAAAATCTCCATTCTCACCCCACTCCAGGGGAAGGTTACTGCAAAATCCCCATTCCCACCCCACTCTGGGGCCAGCCAGAGGTGGTATTTGCAGGTTCTCTGAACTACTCAAAATTTCCGCTACTGGTTCTCCAGAACCTGTCAGAACCTGCTGGATTTCACCCCTGGTCTAGCATATATCATAATTAACAATTGTGAGACTTCAGAAGCTTTAAAACAGGAGAGAGGTAATTGAAAAAGGCACTGAAGATCCTAGATCCTTTAAAAATATGCATGTGCAGAATTGGTATACATGCAAATATATTAAAAAAGCATAGTGCTGTCTTAAACCAAATCAGTTTATCTGAAGATCTAAATTAGGGATGGGGAATTTCTCGGCCTCTATGTGGTGACCAGTCCAACTTGTGAGGCTTAAGGCAAGGTTTCTTTCCCTATGCAATATCCTTTATCAATATCTTGCTGTTCTAGTCCTGTTTATACTTTTACAAGACTATTAGCAGGTTTGGGTTGGCTTTGGCTATATTCTGTCTCTCCCTCTTTTAGATGAAGAATGAAGCAAGGGCCTTTGATGCTGCTTGAGGATCATAGTAGGTCATGTCAAGGTGAACTGCTTTTCTAGCCTGTGGTCTTTTTCATTTAGGAAGAATCCTGTTGGAATACTCTCTTGTATTCCCTGATCATGGATCATGCTGAATAGGGCTCTTGGCTGAGTCAAATCTTATCTTTGTCAGGGTTCCAAATAGCATCCAAAACTAAATCAGAGTCCGAGGCAAATTGTTCCTTAAAATTCCAATTTATTAACAGAGCCATGTTGGCACATCTGGGAGAAATCCGAATCTGAAGCCCTCGGGTTTCTCCACCCAGTTGAAAGTTCAAGCCCATGTCCCCACACCCCCAAGTCCATCACGTTGACCAATCTTCAACTGCCAACTTGGCAGCATCCACCCATCTCCTTCCGTGCAGGTGCAGGAGTGCGAAGACAAAGGATGACCTTGACTATCTAGAAAGAATTTGTTATGGCTACATACAGACAGCCCTCATGCAATTCCCCCTCCCAAGTTCCCACAGCAAAGAATACATATTAAAATAGTATAAAGTGTGGCAGGCCAAAGACTCCAACTAAAATGGCTTCGGCCTGACAATCTTTTGGGGCAGCCACATGAGATAGAGTGATGGTTCCACTTCCAGAGACATAGATGCCCATCACAAAAATGAATGAGTGATGTCGGAGATTGGTTTAAAGGTGTCATGGAGTGATGTCAATCAAACCTCATTCCCTGATGGCATGTAGGCTGCCAATCAAGTGAGGAGCTGCATCCAGGCCTTTGGCCACATCAGTTTTCCACCCAGATGTACTTCATTATAGTCCATTCTTTTGAGAGGGATTATGTAGGTTTTAACAGAATAACAGAGTTGGAAAGGTCCTTGGAGGTCTTCTAGTCCAACTCCCTGCTCAAGCAGGAGACTCTATATCATTCCAGACAAGTGGCTGTCCAGACTCTTCTTAAAAGCCTCCAGTGATAGAACACCCACAACTTCTGAAGGCAAGCTGGTTAATTGTTCTCACTGTTTTGAAGAAGAAACGTTCACCTCTTCTATTTGATCCTTTCCACTAGAACCTGAGGTTTTCTGAAAACAAAAATTGTAGACACATTTTTTTTTTGCTGCTGCATTTTATTATTTTGGCATATGAAAGGATTTTTTTAAAAATATGATGAATTAAATTTTAAATTTGATGAGACAGGACAGCATTTGGTGGGGCCCACAAATTCTCAATCACTTTAACTCGTCACCTATCAATGGTATATATGCCATCTCAATCACTAAGATAACGGGGCAGATTGGGGCAGATTTAAGGGTAGGAATGATTCACTTTTTGCTTTTATCAAGCAGAGGCACAAAAACGTGCTGCTGATATCAGACTGTTTTGATAAACACTTTGGCGAAATGTCAGATTCCTCCTGGGGTTACAAATTGCAGGATGAAGCCTTCATGTGGTCCCTGCCAGGGGTGGGTTCTAACTTACCTCACCGCTGGTTCGCTTCCTCCCATGCCGCGTGGCTGCGCACGCATTGTGCACCATGTGGCTGCGCTGTGCGGGCGCATGCATGTGCAGTGATGAAATTTCACAAAAAATTCCCCCCCCCAAAAAGCCAAAAACAAGATGGCAGCACATGCGCAGTGCCGGGGACTTGGCTTCTGCGCATGCGCAGAAGGAAAAAAAATAGAAAAAAAAATCCAAAAAAAAAAAATCCAAAAAAAAAAGATGGCGGCGTCCACGGACCGGCACCGACAGAACCGGCTCCGTGACGTCACCAGTGGTTTGCTACCGGTTCTATAGAACCGGTGTGAACTGGGAGCAACCCACCTCTGGTCCATGCATATTGCCCTCCTGTGGAAATATTGAAGAAAAGACAGAATAAAGAAGAAACAGTAGAACTAAAGATGTATCTTTGTATGGCTCTTAAAGAAAAGTAAGCAGGCCAAGAAGTTGAACATTGTACTTATAGTCAACAGAAGTCCAACCTGACTCGGTGACAACTGTGTAGTGATAGAATCATTTCCATTGTATGCAATTAAAAAAAGTGACACCAAGAATGCTACTTGGTTTCCCTTGTAAGTGATCATAATGGAATTTTATACATGCTAGTTTCTAAACCAGAATTCTGGAAGGATACCAGATTGGGGGGGGGGAAAAACTAAACTAGTCAATTCCTGTGAACTATTGTAGTTTTATTGTATCATGAGATCTTAGGCTAAGAGTCTTTCTGGTGAAAATATTTCTACTTTCTTAGCAGTCTGCATCTCAGAACCAACGAACAAGATAAGTATATTATATATTTGTGTTTATTATGTTATTTATCTGTAACATTCCTTCCTATACAATGAGCACTAATTTCCTTGGTCCTGTTGGTTTGATAGGAGCCTAGTCCAAAAGACAGGTCCTTTCCACCAAAAATATGGCTTGTAGAACATGAGTGTGAAATCCATCTGACTAACAAGGGCCATTTATAGATAGGAGTGGTTGCCAACATCAATATCACAGAGTACTTGAAATATTTATGCAAAGCAAAATTTAACCACTGTCTTGGAATCTTAGTGCAAACGCGAGGGACATATATGGAAGTTTCCATACACGTGAGTGCCATTTCTAGACTAATTCAGCTCAATCAGTTCAGTGCTTAGGAATTTGGGACACTGAGAACAAAGCAAGTCTCTTTTCCTAAAGCTACTTAGATATACACCTCTCAAAAAATCTTGCAGTCTTTATGGGAGAAACAGTTGTTCAGCATCCAAACTTCTTTTCTCCTTTTCCTTGGAAAATAACTTACTCTGCCTTTTGTAAAGTAAGCCATAGTAACAGTCTGAAAATACATCAGTAGCTTCCACAAGCCAATTTGGAATGAAACACACTCTAGTATGGTAGCCTGGAAAGTCAGCAATCAGTGCCAGACATCAACGTACACCATCGTTACAAGCTGCAACCTACCTATGCAGTACACTCCAAGCTTGTTGAAATTCCTGAAAGGGCCAAACGTGTGTGTCATTTTGGATCAGTTACAGTAACTCCCCACATCGTGAATGAACAAAGCAATGGAATAACTGCAAGTGTTTGGCATGTTAACCCCTGAGAAGTTTGGGTTGTATAAAAGAATGAAGTATTTCACCAATTTCTTTAATTTAACTTTATTCAGAGCGAGGAATGGATTTGTAATTAATCATAGGTTAACAACAACGTTACCCACTCCATCTCTTTTTTAAATGCCTTTCTGCTAAAATGAATGTAGGCAATGAGGTCAATTTGATGTCATGGTTCAAAGCATCAGTCTGGGAACTGGCAGACCATGAGTTCTAGTCCCACCTTAAGACATAAAGCTAGCTGGGCAGCTTGGACCAGCCATTCTCTCTTGGCCCTAGGAAGAAGACAATGGCAAACCACTTATGAAAATATTTCCAAGAAAAATGCAAGGACTAGTTCAGACACTTGTAAGGAGTCAACACTGACTTGAAGGGAGAAAGAGAGAGACAGAGAGAGAGAGGGAGAGGGAGCGGGAGAGAAAAATCTGGACTGAATAGGAGGTAAAGGAGTGTGATGCAGTGTGAGCTAAGAAGTGAAAGTTGTGTGACAGCTTTTTAGTCTATCCAAGGGTGTCAACCTGGTGGCCCGTGGGCCAGATGCGTCATGCGCAGGCCACACCCACCCCAGCTCCGCGAATGGGAAAAATGTCGTGAAACGTCACGTGATGGCAACGTGACGCAGCAAGTTTGAAACCCATGCTCTACACCGAAGCTGCAGAAGGAATTTTCATTTGGTGAAAAACATGAACATTTTTCAACTTTTGTATAATTTTTCCAGGGAAAAAAGAGAACATTAAAATTATATTTGGTATCAGTTTGCTTGTTTGCTATTCTGACCTCTTTCACATTGCTGTGCTATATATTTACATTAATTGTTTGGTTTCTCCCAAAGAATCCAGGAATGATAGCTAGTTGAGGGCACTCAGAATAACTACATTTCCCTGGGGGGAAAAAAAGGAACAAACCAATTTAAGGGCACAATGAATATCTTAAAGAAATGCACCATTTTGACTACATTACTTGGCTTATAGCAGTGATGGTGAAGCTTTTGAGCTCTGTGTATCAGAAAACCCTACCTTGACTTCTGCTAGTGTGTCACATACACGCACACCCTGGACAAAAGAAAAACAATTCATAGTTAAGAAGAGTAATGAATTAAATTATTTAAATTATTTAATACTTACATAATTGAGAATATTTTTCAAAATGCCTATCTGAGGCAGCCCCAGGTTGCATGAGGCCTAGAAGAGAAGGTATAAATTAACATTTAAATAAAATCAGGGCTAATGGATAGTCAATTAGAAAAGACTCATTGATGATTGGTTTTTGTATATGGTATTCACAGCCAAATTATTATATGCATAAAGATAAAAGAATATAGAAATATCTACAATAAAAATGGATTGTGAAGATGGTAGAACGTGCAGAAATGGCTTATTTGGCTTCTGATTTGGGAAGGAACAACTACTTTTATGAAAGACTGGAAACCCTTTATGGACTTTTTGCTGGAAATGGATAAAAATGAATTGGTGATTTCTATATTTACCATTTAATAAGGGTTGAATAAATGGAGAAGGGAAACACATAATTTAGAAGGGACAACATGGTTTCAAGAATGTCTATTACTGCTGTAAAAAAGATCAGAAGATGCTTCTTTAAGTTTTTTGTTTTATTTATCTTTGCTTTCTACTGTTTTTGACACTTTTTTCTTTTTCTTGCTTGCTTCTATATTTTTGTGTTTATCTTTTAACTTTGTAAACATAAACAGACAGACAGACAGACATAGTTTTACAAAGTTAAAAGATAAACACAAAAATATAGAAGCAAGCAAGAAAAATAAATACTTCAACAGGAATAAAACTTCTTTTTTATAGATCCAAGGCAAATACCTGTTCCTAGACAACTGACCAAGATATTTTGGCCTTGGAAATATGTATTAAACATCAGAGCTAGCAATGATGATGGTAGATATCAGAGCGAGCAGGGTTAGTGCTAGACAAAGATCCTAAGAAATGATTATAGGAATTAAGTAACATATAGCTTACCAATGAGCAAATCTAGAAGAGGGGAAAGAAGATTCCAGAGAAAGCCTCATGTTCAAAACAAAGAGCCCGACTGCCTTTGATCAAATTCCCATAATGGATTCCCATAATGGAACAGGACAAATGGCTCAAGAGTATATCCTAATGGCTTCTTAATTCCCAGAGAGATTTTGATTGAATTAGATCTGTTGAAATATTTATGTTAACAGGGGAGCTTAGCAGCATTAGTCTAAATAATGATAGATAATGCTCAGGGGTGCGTTCTAACTTACCTTGCTGTCGGTTTGCTTCCTCCCGCGCCGCATGGCCGCACCTCGTGGCCGCACGCATGCTTCACACGCGCGCGCATGCGCAGTGCCGAAAAATCTGGAACCCCCCCCCAAAAAAGCCGGAAACTTGGCTTCTGCGCATGTGCAGAAGAAAAAAAACCCCGGAAAAAATTCAAAAAAATACATAAATTAAAAATAATAATAATAAAAAAGATGGCGGCACCCACGGACTGGCACCAACCGAACCGGATCTGTGACGTCACTGTGATGTCACCCGCGGGTCGCTACCGGTTCAGGCGAACCGGTCCGAACTGGGAGGAACCCACCTCTGATAATGCTTCATAGTAAATGTTATTGCATGCTGTATGGGGTGTCTGTGTTTTCTGAATATCAGAGAGTTTCTCCACTCCACATTAATTTGGGCCAAGATGAGTTCTTCCTGGCTTTCTAATCCATTTTCTTCTGAGAGGAAACATCTGCTAAAGCATTTCTTTTTCTTTGAGAGGTTCTGAACAGTCCTTTTGTAATAAATACACTTTCCATGTGATTTTGATTTAAATACAAAGAATGATAGTTCTTTGCAGCCAAAAGACTTTCTCACGTGTGTGTTTATTATATATGTTTTTAAAAACTATCATGCAAGGTCAAACAACAAGACATTATGGAATCTCTTGAATTATGTGAGAGGTTGAATTATAATTTTGGAAAACAGAACAAATGGAAACAGTTTAAAACACATTTTATCACGCTGCACTAGGTGTGTACAGATGTGCTTTGAAAATATGCTTTAGTTTTTAAGCCAAAAACTTTTGTCTCAAAATTCTAAGGCAATAAAGAAATGCTAAAGTATGTAGTTAGTCAATGGCACATAATATTACCTACTCCATCAAAAGCAGTTTTAATTCGGTTGACTTCTGATTCTTCTGTTTCAAAGAATCTTCTGTTTCAAAGGCTTAGGAGTTCAATCAGCTCTATAGATAAGAACCATAAGGAGTGTTCCAGGGGTGAAATGTGAAAATTTTCCCTACCGGTTCTGTGGGTGTGGCTGGGTGGGCGTGGCTTTGTGGACAGGGTCATGTGACCGGGTGGGCGTGGCCAACTTGACGTCACTCACGTCACTCACTGTTAGATCCAAGAGCTGCACATTCTGAAGCACATTTCTGCCCTGAAGCCCTCAACGCTTTGAGTTTCCCTCCGCCATCTGACTTGACTGCCCAAGCGAACCTCGGAGCCTTCTCTTGCCCCGCTCTCCATCCCGGAGGGCTGTGCATCCCCACCGCCAATCCTCCATACAAATGGCCCACCCCATTTCTGCAAAGGCAGAGCCCTCCCCCTGCAGGGTGATCCAAAGAGGGGAGGGGGATGCTGTAGAAAAGGCAGCCTTCCACCCGTGCCTCCCGTGCTGGCTCAAAACACTAGACAGCATCACAATGATTTTTCATTTAAAAGGAAAAAAAAGGGGGGGAGCTGTACTTCGGCCGGTAGACACCCCCCCCAAGCCGCAGTCATCCTCCTGAAGAAAACAGCCGTTCCCTGAGCTAAGAAGGCAAGAAGCTGCAGCTCGGCTCACCCAATTCCTAGGACTATTCCGAATGGTATTTGGCGTGGAGAGGGCGGCTCCCCCTCGCAATCCCCCTTTCCCTTGGCGCTTTGACTTCCCGTGGCCCGCCGGCCTGAACACCGGGTTGGACCACTATAAGGCCACTTCCCCACTTTTCAGTGGTGGCTGCTGTGCCAGCGACCGCAGGACCCTCCACCTCCTCCTCCTTCCCCAACTTCTCCCTCAGCTTTCTTCCTTCTCCCGCTGCGAAATGAAAGTGAACAGCAGTGGGGTTACTTCGGGCAGGCGGATGTCTGCAGCCAGGCGGGTAGGGAGGGTGGCGAGAGCGGCGGCGGCGGTCCCTTCCATGCACAGTGCATGGAGGCGGTGAAGGCAGGCAAGGCGGCCCCGGCACGCTTGTTGCTGGGGAGGCACGGCGATCGCTCGGCCAGGGCAGCCTCAGCGGTGGCTGCATCGGCCACTCCGCCCACGCCATGTCCCGCTCTGGCCGGCTGCACGACTACAAGTGGGGCGACCTGGCGAAGATGAAGGGCTACCCTCACTGACCCACCTGGGTAAGCGCTGCTGCCCAGGCCGAAGGGAAAGCTCCACGGTGGTGCATCCGGGCCTGCCCTGGCCCTCTCCCCGTGCAGGGGGCTGCTGCCCTGCTGGCTACCAGCAGCTTCCGCCCCTCTCTCTCCGCTTCTTTGCCAGCGGGAAGTGGCGCCGCGGCTGAGCCTCCTTCCCCGGAGCGCCGGACTCCGCAAGCCGAGTTCCCGGAGTGGCACTGGTGGTCAAAGAGAGCAGGCAGGTGGCCGGGTGGGAAGCCAGTGGGCTGCTTCGGAGCCCCAAGCCTCATGGAGCCGGCATGGGAGACACGCCGCCCCGACATGCTTTCCTGCCTTCCACATGGCATTCCGCTTGCCTGCCTTCGCAAGCTGGCTACGGGGAAACCGGGAAGGCCGTGTGGAAGGCAGGAAAGCATGTCAGGGCTGCAGGGAAGGGAGTAGGCTGCTACCTCCCTTCCCCGCTGCCCTGACATGCTTTCCTGCCTTCCACGTGGCGTTCCGCTTGCCTGCCTTCGCAAGCTGGCCACGGGGAAACCGGGAAGGCCACGTGGAAGGCAAGCATGTCGGGGCTGCTACGAAGGGAGTAGGCTGCTACCTCCCTTCCCCGCCACCCCGATATGCTTTCCTGCCTTCCAGGTGGGCTTCCACTTCTTCCTCCCCCCCCCACAGCCAGCATCGGCCTTACATTCTGCTGCTGCTGCTATGGGGCTGAGTCAGAGCGGTGGGAAACGGCAAGCGGAAAAGGCCCAAAAGGCCGGAAATGGCAAGCGGATGTCCCAGGGCTACTGCACATGCGCACCGCATCTCCCGCAGCCTTCTTCCGGTGCGGACTTGCATCCTACCGCATGTGCAGTCCTGGGACATCAGCTTGCAGGGCGAGCGAGCGGCGACAGCCAGACCGGTTTGGGAGTGTGGCCAGCCAGCCATTGCTGGTGGCTCGGCGAACCACCGGCGGCCATCGCTACCGGTCCGCCCTATCCGGTCCAAACCGGGAGCATTTCACCCCTGGAATGTTCTGACCCAGCCTTAGCAGAAACAAGAAACAGACTCCTTGTTCCGAAAAACCCCTCTTTATTATCTCCTGTGAATTAATGGCATTCACACACCGAAAAGTCCAGGCAATAATCCTTCAAACAGTTAACTGCAGTAACAGACCTTATCAGTTCCTTGAGATAATTGCCAGGCTGGGAGCTTCCAGCCGCAAAGCTGTAAATTAAGTTCTGGCAAGCAGTCTCTGAGACACGAAACACGATGAGCCAAATCTTCCGAAATCCGAACGGTTGTCTCCTACAATCACCACTCCCCTTTCCTTCTATTTATTCCCCAGCCAGGGAGGGGCCATTCAGTGTCCACGTGTGCCTTGCTTCCCGAGTTGACTCCTTGTCCTAAGTTGTTCTCCTCTCCTAACAGCTCTGTGCATATGCGCATCTGGAACAGGCCCCAGCTGTTCTTCCTCCTCACTTATCTCAGCTTCCGAAGGCAGCTGCCTCTCCAGTGGCTGGGAAATGTCGGACGGCCCTGGCTCTATCTCTGGGTCTGACGCAGAGCATCCATCAGAGCCATCCTCAGACTCCAGAACTGGCCCAAGTTCCTCCCCAACCTCCTCATTGTCCGAGTCTGCCGCCAGCTCTGCTGGCAGCTGGCGGGCCACAACAAGGAGGGAGAACAGGACCTTAAAAGTTTATCCATTAATAATTTAAATAGATAAATTAAATAGCAAATGTCTCAAAGTGTGCAAGTTCCTGGGCAAGAGGAGAAACTTCCCCACTAGAACAAGAAACAATGTGCATCATATTTACCTCTCTCTACTCCTTAATTAAATATCAGTGATTACAACTAAAATATTCCTGGGTCATGATATTTTATTAATCCATTTAGAGGGAAGAGAAGTGGGTGTCTTTGCAGTGTTTTAGACATTGTCCATACTGTACATTGATGCATATATAAAAACAGGTGTTTTATGCTATAGAACAAATACCATAGGTGAGTGAAAATAACGAAATAATTGAAAGACCTTAAGAGCATTATTTTTTAGTAAGTGTAAAAAATGCAAAAAAGAAAAGAAAATAAGAAAAAGAAATATACTGTATACAGAAGTAACTTCTGAGTAAATATAAACAAACTTAATAACTCTTCACCCCAGTTAAGTATACAAACAAATCTCTCTTCTTCCCATATGCCATCCAGTATCTACCGTGTTTCCCCAAAAATAAGACCCTGTCTTATATTTTTTTGAACCCTGAAATAAGCGTTTGGCCTTATTGCCATGCACTCAAAAGCCCGATTGGGCTTATTATCAGGGGATGTGTTATTTGGGGGGAAACAGGGTATATACAAATCCATAAATCATCAACTTTTCAGTCTTGGTGTCAGCAAAAAGTCCAGTAAGTATTATCAGAACATTATAGAAATGCCAGTTTGGTCTAGTGGCGAAGGCATCAGGCTAGAAACCAGGAGAGTGTGAGTTCTAGTCCTGTCTCAGACATGAAAGCCTACCAGAGTTCCAGAGGTTGCTAAAGCATCCTGGCGCAGCACCAGGCATGTAGTCTTTAATGCATCTACTGACATTCAGTTGTTTTTGGTCAATTAAGTTTCTTTTGTAATTTTCCAAATGGTTTAAAAAACAATTAACTGACTAAGTGTAACTATCCCATTCCCAACCCATATTTTCCCCAAAATATTTTTCCTGCCCAGTTGGACTTAGAGCAAGATTATACTAATAAAATAATAGATTCAAACACTACTTCAACTCCAGTCACTAATGTTCTTATTCTGTTGGGCTTGTCTCTTTAGGTCCCGAGAGACAGAATGCATGTTGGGGAGTTGCATCCCTGCATGCTTGAATAAAAATTGTACAGTGCTTGGTATAGTGCTTGGTCTGGATGGGAGTTAACAGGCTCAGACTTAACCCAGACAAGACCGAGTGGCTGTGGGTATTGCCTCCTAAAGACTATGTCGACTGTCCATCCTTGGTTCTGGGGGGGGGAATTGTCCCCCTCAGAACGGGCTCGCAATTTGGGTGTCCTCCTAGACTCACAGCTAAAATTAGAGCAACACTTGGCAGCTGTAGCTAGAGGGACCTTTGCACAGGTTCGCCTGGTGCACCAATTGTGACCCTACTTGGATCAAGAGGCTCTCCTCACAGTCACTCATGCCCTTGTCACCTCACGGTTAGATTATTGCAACGCGCTCTACATGGGGCTACCCTTGAAGAGTGTTCGGAGACTACAGTTGGTCCAGAATGCGGCTGCGCGAGCTGTCATGGGTGCACCTAGGTACACCCATATTACACCAATTCTCCGCGAGCTGCACTGGCTCCCTATTGGTCTCTGGGCACAATTCAAGGTGTTGGTTATTACCTTTAAAGCCCTATATGGCTCAGGGCCAGGTTATCTTCGAGACTGCCTTCTACCACATAGTTCCCAGCGACCAGTAAGATCCCACAGGGTTGGGCTCCTCCGGGTCCCGTCAGCTAAACAGTGCCGGCTGGTGGGCCCGTGGGGGAGGGCCTTCTCTGTGGCTGCCCCGGC
>QLTV01002425.1:1409207-1423283 GCA_003457575.1 Thermophis baileyi
CAGATTTAATTAACAGCCAGGAAAAGGTGTGTATGGGTTTTTAATTGTTTTTAAATGTTTTTTATTATGTAAGCTTTCTATATAGTCCCCTTTTTATATTTGGTGGAAGCGGCCCAGACACATTTAAATAAATAAATAAATAAATAAATAAATAAATAAATAAATAAATAAATAAATAAATAAATAAATAAATCCAGTTCAGTGGTTCGAATCCCTAGTGCCGTGTAACAGGGTGAGCTCCCGTTACTTGTCCCAGCTTCGGCCAACCTAGCAGTTTGAAAGCACGTAAAAAATGCAAGTAGAAAAATAGGGACCACCTTTGCTGGGAAGGCAACAGCGTTCCGTGCACCTTTGGCATTTAGTCATGCCGGCCACATGACCACGGAGACATCTTTGGACAGCGCTGGCTCTTCGGCTTTGAAACGGAGATGAGTACCACCCCTAGAGTCAGGAACAACTAGCACATATGTGCAAGGAGAACTTTTACCTTACTTTTTAACATGGATGATTGGGCCATCTTCT
Source organism: Thermophis baileyi (assembly GCA_003457575.1). Classification (NCBI taxonomy): domain Eukaryota; kingdom Metazoa; phylum Chordata; class Lepidosauria; order Squamata; family Dipsadidae; genus Thermophis; species Thermophis baileyi. The sequence continues at coordinate 1,409,730 of QLTV01002425.1, forward strand.
TAATCATTCATTGGAAATGGTATACAGGTAGTCCTTGACTTACAACCATTGATTTAGTGGCCATTCAAAGTTACAAAGTGATTTATGATCAGTCCTTGTGTTTATAACTGTCACAGCACCCTCGCAGTCAAATTTGGCTGCTGTACAACCGGCATATATTTACAATGATAGCAACATCCTAGGGTCATGTTTCAACCTTCCCGGCCAGCTTCTGAGAAGCCAAGTCAACAGAGGAAGCCAGCTTAATCACTGTGTGATTCACTTAACAACTGCAGTGATTTGCTTAACTGGGGAAAAAAGGATCATAAAATTGGACACCACTCACTAACACCCGCCTTGCTTAGTTATGGAAATTCTCATCCAGACTGTGGTCGTAAGTCGAGGATTACTTGTAGGTGGATACTTAGAGAGTCACAGTTAGCCCAAGGCCATTTGAGGATAAATATGAAAAAGGCACTTTGCAACTCACGCTGTCTCTCTCTCTCTCCACTCCCTTATATATCTTTGCATTTCTTCCTAGTTTGTTTTGTTTTTTCTGGAGATCTGAAACAGATTGAGAGCAGTACTAGGGGTTTTTTGTTTATTTATTTGAACTTTCATTTTGACTTCTTCTTCTTTTTTAAACAAAACATGCTTGCTTAATGCAAAGCCATGAGTCAAGCCAAGCTAACATGCAGAAACAGCACATAGATAATTTCCCTCTCCTAATCCAGCATTTTTGGTTGAATGTGACTTCAGCTCTGCTCACCACAAACAAGCCTTGAGGGTATATAAAATAGATTTATTTGGCAGCAGCCAAACTGTCTTGAACCCAGTTTAATTCTAATTGTCCTTTGGGCATGTTGTTTTAGTTATTTCAAAGCTAATAAAAGCAATGGGGAGTTGATATGTACTGAATATTCCTAGTCCAACTACACTAATTGAGGAGATGTTTCCAAAAGTCAGAGACAATGTGACAAGAGGCAAGAGTACTACCAAAAGAGGTCCCCTCTGTGAGCTATTCTGGTTAAGTGTTTGATTTATCTAGCCCAGGGGTGTCAAACTCAAGGCCCGCGGGCCGGATCCGGCCCGTGGGGTACTTAGATTTGGCCCACGGGGCCGCCCTGGAAACAGTGAAGAATCGGCCCGCAGTGCCTCTGCCAGCAAAAATGGGCTCCCAAGCTCCATTTTCGGCTGCAACGGCCTCCTGCAACCCTCTGCCAGTGAAAACCGAGCTTGGGAGGGAGCTCCGTTTTCGCCGGCAGAGGGTTGCAGGAGGCTGTTGCAGCCGAAAATGGAGTTCGGGAGTCTGTTTTTGCTGGCACAGCGCTTGGGCCACCACAGGCACCCCTGACACGAGTGATGTCGAGCTGGCCACACCCACCCTGGCTACGCCTACCCTGGTCCCCCAAGGTCAAACACAACCCTGATGAGGCCCTCAATGAAATCGAGTTTGACACCCCTGATCTAGCCCTTTCTCTTGTCTTTCCATGGCTTTGTACTTTCTGACACTTCTGGGTGAGTGAGAAACTACTGTTTCTATTATTTTGAACATTTAATCAGCGTCTGCATTTTTGTACATTTATTATTCCATGTCTTTCATTCTGGAATGATGGAGAACAGGACTTAACTTCCTTTCTGGATGCTGTTATATGTTTGATGACCCAAAGAAAGTTCAAACCTGTTATGTGTCTGTTAATTGTACTGCTCTCAGGCTAATACTTAATTAGCTTACTAATCAGATTGTCATGATGCATTTTGTCAAACATTTTGCTGACACCAAGAAAAAATAATGTACAGCTTTCTCACAATTTACTAAGTAAATTACCCAAAAGGGACATGCAGTGTTCACTGGTTTTGGAATGGAACTTCATTACATTTGGTTTCCATTCTAGACCATGCCAAAACTCCCTTAAACTACATGGTTCTGGAGGTATTTGTGGTGTTTCCAGAATCCAGTATCTCCCATTTAACAATTTCTGAATCTAGATATCTGCTGTTTATATATTTAAAAACTGGAACATTGCAGAATGTAGATCAGTGGTGGGATTCAAATTTTTTACTACCGGTTCTGTGGGTGTGGCTTGGTGGGTGTGGAGTGGCTTGGTGGGCGTGGCTTGATGGGCGTGGCAGGGGAAGGATACTGCAAAATCTCCATTCTCACCCCACTCCAGGGGAAGGATACTGAAAAATCTCCATTTCCTCCCAATCAGCTGGGACTTGGGAGGCAGAGAATAGATGGGGGCAGGGCCAGTCAGAGGTGGTATTTACCGGTTCTCCGAACTACTCAAAATTTCTGCTACCAGTTCTCCAGAACTGGTCAGAATCTGCTGAAACCCACCTCTGATATAGATCAAAAAATTGAAATATGTGACAGATTAGCAAGCTAGAATGATGCAAGGGTATTGCTGAAAGGGAACTGATGACTCCCAAAATTTGATATCTAACTTGAAGCATAGTTATTGTACTTCCGACATCTCTTGAAGGCATGTTGACTGTTTTGGGTAAAAAACTTCTAAAAAGATTCTTGAAGCAGCTTATTTTTAAGGTTCTGGTCTAATTTATGACCCTCTCCCAAAATCTGTTCAAATTTTCTTGTGGCCTTAATAGATCAGTCTGAAAGGGAGGGTGGATATACAGAAAACAATCTTCCCCCCAAAGAGCCACTGATAATAATAATAGCATTACCTTAGAACAGTCATTGATCAGCTCAAAAGACAGAAGATTTTTTTTTTTAAAATCTTTTTTAAAAATAAAAACCCCAGCAAATAAAAACCCCAGGAAATAATGACTAGGGTGGGGCAGGGAAGGTATGCATCAGGGGTGAAATCCAGCAGGTTCTGCCAGGTTCTGGAGAACCAGTAGCGGAAATTTTGAGTAGTTCAGAGAACCGGTAGCGGAAATTTTGAGTAGTTTGGAGAACAGGCAAATACCACCTCTGGCTGGCCCCACAGTGGGGTGGGAATGGAGATTTTGCAATAGCCTTCCCCTGGAGTGGGGTGGGAATGGAGATTTTGCAGTATCCTTCCCCTGCCACTCCCACCAGGCCACGCCCACCAAGCCACGCCCACAGAACCGGTAGTAAAAAAAATTGGATTTCACCACTGGTATGCATGCTCAAATATGAGTTTTGGTTTTGGTTGCACCTGCCTCCTGGTGTAAAAGTATGTTAGGATCACATCATAGAACTTAACATACATTCCTTAAGAACCACATATGATATACACGGGAAATGAAATAAAAGCAAGAATGTGCACTCTCACATGCAGGGAATGTGGTTGCACAATAACGTACAAGAAAAGAACAAAAAGCTTGGATGTATTTGTTGCTTTATGATGCAAACAGCAGAGGTATGTAATTAAGCTCAGTTTAAGTGCTTTCTTCATATATTGATTCTGATGTTGTTCAAGCAAATCCATTATTTCATCTGATAATGTGAATTATTTAGTTTCTGCAGTAAACTGTTGTTCAAACATTAAAAGTTAGCTTTTTTGTAATATTAACTCACTGCTTCAAGAAATAACCAGATAAGATTAGGAGAATTCAAGGTACAGGAATAAGAAAGTTACCTCTGGGTGCCCAGAACATTGACCTCTGAGAAACAAAAATGAGGCAACACAAAGGATCCAACCTCTGAGAGGAACGCAGAAAGATAGAACATAATAGACTTCTTAGCTGGGGACGTCTTACGCAGATAAGTAGATTCAGTGCATATGTACAGGACAATTTTCTGGACAGATGTTTTCTTTAAGGATTTTGGGCAAACATCTATGAATGGTAAACAAACATCCTGACAACATGTGGTTCTCAAAAGATGATGACAGCCAAATGACCTAGGACTTTTGCAGATGATTTAAAAGACCAGATTTGTTTTTCTTAGTTCCATTTATTTTTCCTAGACAAATCCCACACAATCTTCTTCTAATGGAAAGGGAAGGGCCTTGCTGAAGCTTCATGGGTCATAGTGGGAGACAGCTATATTTAGATCTATTTTCTTGCAACACAGCCTTTAAGAAATATGCATATAATTTCAAAAGAGGCACAAAACAATGGAGTATTGCTTTAGGGAAAGAGGATAGTTTATTAATATTTTTTAAGGGAAGGGTAAGAGATTCCACGAACAATGCAGAAGACAATTTGGTTTTTCAAATAAAATAAAATAGCTAATCGTAATGTGACTCTTGAAATACAGTATATATGGATTTGGGAAATTGCTCCAATAAAATGATATATGTTGGAATTGGCCTGTATGTAATCACTGAAGTCATTACATTAAGTATATGTAGGAGGCAATCCACACATGTGAACTGATGCAGTGGCACACTAGGAACTCTAAACGTGGGCAACTCTTCCTTGTCTCATTAGCTAGGTAGACTTAAATGACAAAAATGGACAAAACAAGGATGGTTAGCAAATTAAGAAATGATGACATCCACGATAAAGAGAGAGAAAGAAAGGTACAGTTGAATGTGTGCATGTTCACCTGGGTTGCGACTTTCTTTGGGCAAATATCTAGCCATATGTAGACCTACCTGCCTTCCTTTCAAACAGATCAAAATAGAGTAAGAAATTGGTTAAAAAACACCTATCCACTCTAGGTGAGTTCAAATCACCACGACCACTTGGATTATATTCCAGGGTACTGAAGGAGCTGACAAATGTGATCTCAGGACCACTAAACAAAATCTTTCAGAGCTCTTGGAGGATGGGGGAGCTGCCTTGCTTTTTGTCAGATGCTTTGGAGAAGAAGTCTATCTCTCCTTCCTATGACTACCCTTCAAATACCAGAAGACACTTTATGCCAAGTCGTAGTAAGTGAGTTTGTGTATCACACTAAGCCAAAAATAAACAAAGCATATGGCTTAGTGTAATATACAAACCCAGATTAAGTACAACCTGATTGTTTTGTTTTTATTTTTATAAACTTCTTCACAAAAAGTGCAAGGGATGTCTTCTCTGGAATGTCACATGGCTAGGTTTATACAACCTTTTGAACCACAAATTAGCCAATTGTGTTTTAGTTTTATGTGGTTTAGTAAAATTCAATCTTGTCCGTCAATATGAGTCAGTGTGTTGATTGAACCCAGATGGCACTTTAAAAAAAATATGTTTCCCATCATGGTACCTTCTAACTGTCCTGTGTCTATAATGCCACTAAATCCCAAACCCAGGACAACTATTAACCTAGGAGCAGAGTAATTTTGCCAATTGTAGCTCTGAAATAACAGGAGGGCACCAGCTTATTGTGCACCTCAGTGCACTGGAGGATGTTAAGACAAACAGTGTCCTATTGGTGAGTTTTTCAGAGATGTCAGTTTGGCTGTGAGCAGAATCCTATTCAGATGTAGTTCAGTAGAGCGAATCTCACAGATTTGTCTCAAAGGTTATATTGTTCTCTAGAATTTCTATCTGTCTCAGTTGTTTGGATATTTAACAGAGTTAAAAGGCTTAGTGGGGTAGATGACTTTTATTTTCTCCTGATTTTGTGATAAGAAGATCATGCAATGTCTTTTCTAGGTAAACCCTCAGTTTTATAGATGTATTATTTATGTGTAAGGTACAATTAAACCAATTAGCAATTTCTCTTATGATCTATGTTTATATATCTAATCTTGGTAAGTAGTAAAAGAAACAGATGTCAAAGTACGAAAAGTATAGAAATCATAGTAATGAACTTAAAGCATCGGGAAAGAGATTAATAAGCTATTCAAAAGACAAATACAAAGGATTAGAATTTGGGGATATCCATCAAATTATCCTGACAGCAGCTTGCAAGAACTGTGTTTGTATAGTTAGCAATACAATACTTGAAAAGGAACTGATAGAATTCAGAACGAAATAGAATCACTCTTTCTCTTGTCTCCTTTTTCTCCCCACCCTGCCTGCAAGCTATAACTGAGACATGATCTCAGCTACAGCTAACTGAAAAAGCAACTAGACTTGGCCAACGAGAATCTCACGTCTTGTTCCAAAAAGCCTTGAACTGGACAACATAAGAAAAGCAGTTGAAAATGGGTTTTCAGCATGCTTGGGCTGATGAATGCAGTATGTTAATGAAAACTGCTTCCCCGGGGCTTTCGTTCATGCTGCAGTATGAAAAAACTGAGTCAACTTTGGATCCATGACCTCTTGGGATGGGCCAATTCTCTACTATCTTGCTGTCCAGCCACAGAGCAGAGTTTGGATTAACCCATTTTTTTGTTATTTTTTAATCTCTGCTGATGCTCCTTTCCTATCACTATCCCTACAAAAAAGCCTACCATCCTCATTATTAATATTCAGAAATTTCATGAAAACTTGGTGGTATTTAGGAATACCTTTAGGAAGGTATTTCTAACGGAAGAATTGATGATGTACAGTATATACCTAGGATGTGTGTGGGCATTGCTGATGAGTCCTTCGGGAGTTGGGCGGCATATAAATTTTATAAAATAAAATAAATAAATAAAATGATTCATGATTGTTATTACTGTTGTTTTTTATGAAATGTTATTATTTATATATAGCACAGTTATTTATTTGGATTCTTTTGTAAGCTGCTTAAATTTGGCATGAATAAAGCAGGGTAAAGGGAGTTGTAAATAAATAAATAAGAACATAGCAACAACGTGAAGGCAAAATCTGGAAGGAGACTGCGGTGAGGATGAAAACATTTCAAACTGTTTACTCTTCTGTCATGATTCACTCCAGGTTGTGTATGTATGAATTTTGTTGAGACAGGGTGTGGAGATAAAGCGTTAATAGAAATAAAATTCTTAACGAGTGCAGTAATTCTTGGCTCTTGGCTGCAATTTCAAATTAACCACAATTTAAAAAGGTTTGCCAACAATGGATTTAGTGTAATATTTAGCTTAATGGCTGGGCAGTCAAAAAGTAAACATATTCACTATGAGGTAGACACTTTAGAAAATAGGACTCAATTTCTAATCTAATCTCAGATGCCATTATTAATGAATGCCAATACATAGCAAAGCAGTCTAGTTTGCAAACTTTAGGTCAGCATAGATATGAAACCAACATATCTAAGGCAGAGGTGGGTTTCAGCAGGTTCTGACCAGTTCTGGAGAACCGGTAGTGGAAATTTTGAGTAGTTCGGAGAACCGGTAGCAGAAATTTTGAGTAGTTCAGAGAATCGGTAAATACCACGTCTGACTGGCCCCACCCCCATCTATTCTCTGCCTCCCGAGTCCCAGCTGATTGGGAGGAAATGGGGATTTTGCAGTAACCTTCCCCTGGAGTGGGTTGGGAATGGAGATTTTACAGTATCCTTCCCCTGCCACGCCCACCAAGCCACACCACGCCCACCAAGCCACACCCACAGAACCGGTAGTAAAAAAAATCGAATCCCACCACTGATCTAAGGCTTTCCTTCTCATACCTATCTATCATCCATCTATTTATTTATCTATCCTCTATGTAATCATAAAAGGGTAAAACCAAGAGCTGTTAAGGGATAGAATTGTAATGGAATCCTTATTGATGTTTTTCAAATAAGGCGGGCAGAGTTGGCTTAGTGAGGTGGCATTCACTTTAATGAGTCAAGTCCTTAAAGCACCACTTTTAAACACTTGCAGAAGCTTAGATAAAAAGCTGTCTACTTTAATGAATAGCTGAGAAGTACTGTTCTTGCACAGGGTCTGAACAAATTGTTCAAATCATTTTTGAAAGGTGCATAGCTTTGGTAAATTGATATAGTTGCAAGGCATGGAGGATACAGGTGTATATTGAATAAGCTTCAAAAGATATAGTATAATAAATAAAAATATTTATATATTTATTCCCCTAAACTCTGCTGAAGATGTTACCTAGCCTGGTAATGAAATGTTCCAAAACCAACCCACAAGCTCGGAGAACGAACCTTCACCCTCAGATAAAAATAATTCCAACTAGTCTCTATCAAACACAGAAAAGTAGGAAAGGTATGTTTAACAGTTATTTTACAATTCTGGATTACAGACTTTGACATTTGATTAAGACTCTCCATCATTAGTTCCTTTTCCCTTAGCTTTGATGTTGTTCTAGACTAACTTCTAAAACTTTAGAATAAAGCAAAATACTGCACAAAACTTTTAATGTATCAATTTGTACAAGTATATGGAGAAACTGGCTCATTGATTGGAATATGTGATTTGTTTCAATAATTTCTTATCATTGTCATGGCCATATATTTGCCTAAGAGCTCTAACATAAGCCAGGCACATTCATATCCTGCCAAAAGACTGTTTTTGTGAGCTGTTCACCAACTAAATGACTTCTTTTCCGCTGCCAAAAATAAATCTGCCTTTTGTTCATTTTCTTCTGAATATCTGCTTGGGACTCTGAAAGAGAGCTTTATGTTTTCTTCAGCTACTATTTTTTGTTTTTGCCATATCTGAAGGCCAACATATGCTACCTTTGTGCATTCAGAAACTCACCATGTGTGTTACTTTTCCTATGAAGGTGAATAATTTTACACGTTCTGGAAGAGCTTTCAGGAACAGAAATGATGTGCGGTGACAATGTCAAGGGGCCAGGCTACTTCTTCATCATTTTTGTCTCTCTGTGCAAAACTGATTTTCTTAATCCCTCTATGCTCAGAACTGGATTGAATGAATGTAAGAAAAAAATGTAACACTTTTTAAGGAAGTGTTGGAGAGTGCCTCTTATTTTAGAGAGACTCACTATGCATAGGAATATAATTGATTCCAGAATGTCCAAATGCAAAGCAAGGAAGACCGGTCTTCACCACCAATGGACAAATAGGATGACTCAGTACATGAGCAGGACACAGAATTGCAACAAGTACATCATTCATTCTAGGCCATCTGCATCCACTCCATCTTGAGTTTGATTTTCACTTACAGTGCCTAAGGATGCTTAAGGAACCAGTGTAGTGTAATGGAAAAGGCTTCTGGCTAGAAATTGGGAGACAATGAGTTCCAGGCCTGCCTCAAGCACAAAGCTGGCTGTGTGACCTTGGGCCAGTCCCTCCCTTTCAGCTCTAGGAAGCAGGCAATGGCAAGCCATTTTTGTAAAACGTTGCCAAGAAAACTGCAGGGACTTGTCCAGGCAGTTGCCAGGACTCAAAAATTGACTCAAGGTCACACACAAAAAAGTTTGTGGACCATTAATCCAGCCGTTTTAGGTAAGAATGTTTTGTATTATAATATCGCTGAGGCATTTAAAATATTATCCTTTTAAAGAATCGTGGATCTTTTATTAGTCATCCAAAGCAAAGATAATTCTATTGTTTAAATTTTCATTGCAATGCAAAATTCAGGCAATTATATTCAGACAGGCAAGACTGAAATCATTCAAGCTGGGGGTCCTAACATTCCTATGGATTAACAATTGAAGGATTGCCAAAATATTCATGAAGATGACTACATCTGAATCTGGAAGAAGGACCAATACTCTTCATACTCCCAGTGGATTCTACATCTTAATATTTCAAGCACAGAAGCTCTTCTGTGACTCCATTAGGTGCACTTTGCAGAAGCAAACTTATCGTGAGGCAGTGAACAGAGCTGGGCACTATGGCTTCTGGCTTTCACCCCAATCCTAAACTGGTGTTCTTAGGTCAGCAGAGAGGATGTCCTGTCACCAGCTTATCTTAACTTTTGCCTCAGATGAAAAAAAGTCTTGAGCAATCCTTGGTCATAGTCTATAATTATGTCTGCTTTGAATAGACAGAATGTTTAGAGGGTTATATACTCCAAATCCTTGTCTGTAGGTTCTTGAGTGAATTCTAGGAATACAGAACTCCATGATATTAGTGGGAGCAGTACCTGTAATAACTTTACTAGAAGGAAGAAATAATGGATTTAATTACACTTCTGCAGACTTAATTTTTGTATTGTTGTAAGGAATATCCTTCTGGGTTCAGTTCCAAGTGGGGAAAAAAGACACTAGATTCCTGGAAGTTGCTTGGAAAGAAGGTTTAATGGTGGACAGGAGCACATGGCATGGGCTCCTGAACAAAAAAGGTGGATCACATGCTTCCAGATGTTGGGTGAAGAGAAAAAGGGAGAAAAGATGCTGAGTCTCTTGGTTTTATGATCTCTGTTGGGCCCCACCTCTTTGTTTCCTGTTCCTGTGTATGTAATGCACTCCAATTGGCTGTCAGACTCCCAGGGGCATGCTGGGGCAACTCTTGTGGGCTGTCCTGAGTCCCAGGCTTGGCTGATGTAATCTTCCAAGGTCCCATGTGGTGTAATTAAAGGGCTTTGGGCAATTCTAACAAAGGGGTGGGGGGGATGAGTGAGCTGGGCCATTCCTTGATGGCCCATTGACAAAGGTGGGGGCTACTAAGAGTGAGTCTGTTTCCTTTCTAAAAGCATGTTTCTCAATTTCTCTAGGGATATTCTATATAATATTCTGCCTTTTTAAATTTTTCCTAGGATATTTCATTTTTCTAGGAGAGGGGTGGGTGCTAACTTCCTACAGTATCCACAAAATCTACCTCATATATATTTATCTTAGGAAGAAAACATGAGAACCTAACGCCTGGTCCATGGACTGGTACTGATCCATGGCCTGTTAGGAACTGAGTTGCACAAGCGAGCGAAGCTTCATCTGCACATATGCAGGATATAGGTAGATGTGTTTGGTCTTAGAGAAAAAGACACGAAGGCATAATTATAGCTCAATCTCAGTATTTCTGATGGGGTTGAGGGTCCCTTGGCAAAATGCTGTTCCTAGAGAAGAACTTCTTGGGAAATTTGAGATGTTGAGAAGAGCTATATAGTTGTATTTTCTCCATAGTGTACCCAAACTTTTCTCTTAAGCTTTGTTTTTAAAGACATAAATATATTGGTATGTTTTTATTACTGACTAGTAAGACAAGAAGAATGAATGCTGGAAGAGGAACAGATATAATCATATGACCCTACAAGATTTTGGGACTCTGGTTCTCCACCAGTAGGCAGCCATCAGAACCAAAATCAATATTCATTGGTTCTTTTCCTTCATAATCCAGAAAGATCACTCCAGAATATTTTTCTGACTAGATTGGAGACTTTGTTATAATCAACATCAGATTTTCTAGAGTTACTATAATTACTATACAACTCTTTCTTGCAGGCAGATATCTAGGAGAATGTTGCTTGATTGTTTACATTTAACTGATGACAGTCTCACTGAAATCTTTTCTGAAAAGGCTGAAATGTCCATAATATTCCCATAGTTTTTCAAGTAACACAATATCCTTAAGTGTCGTGCTCCAAGCAAAATCTTAATATAGCATCTGCTTCACAAGCATCAAGAAGAGAGAAAATGCAATAAATTTTGAGCAATTTTAAAAAAAAATCAACATGCAACAGATGTGGCTAAACTGTTCCATCCAATATAAAGCTTGGTTTCATTTTATGTTATATGATTTTGAAAACTTGATAACCAGTCAATAAAGGAAAAGTTTGTCTGTGATGTCACTACTTTGGAACATTACAATATGAATCATATATTAGAAACATATTGTGCTGTTATTCAGTCATCTGACACTTTAGAACAGAGGTCCCCAACCTTGGCAATGTTAAGACTTATGGACTTCAACTCCCAGAATTCCTCAGCCAGCCAGCCAGCATGGTATCCAACCTGCAGCATGGCTGGCTGAGGAATTCTGGGAGTTGAACTCCATAAGTCTTAAAGTTGCCAAGGTTGGGGACCCCTGCTTTAGAATGCTATCAACATGAACATTTATAATGCTTTTACTTATGCACCAGCTATGTTCATAGGAACCAGTGTGACTAACTTGAGAGATAGGGTTTCCATTTCTTATGAGGACTTCCAAATTTTATTGTACAGGCTGTTTATGTGATATTCTTATCACATAAGCTTGTGCTTGATGACACAAAATAGGTGAAACAAATGTTTCTCTTTTTTTGTGTGGAAAATTTTTAGTTTATTCAAAGAAGGTTAAAATACAAAACACCAAAATATTTGAAAAGGACAAAAGAATAAAACAAGCAAACAAATGTTTCTTGAGTAGAAAGATGAGGAACAATAGCAGACTGCAATGCTAACTCATATTACTGTTGTGATAAACATGGTTCCGGGAGGTTAAATCCCATTGAATTCAGAGATAATTTCTTCTGAAGAAAGATGCCAGAGTTTGTTCTCAGTCAGAGATGTACAACCCAGCCCTCCACAGTAAAATACCACAAGAAAACATAAACATAAAATGCCAACATGCTTGGAAATAAATATTATTCAGAGATGTATATAGAGCAGATGAACATCTCCAATAGAAATGGGATCTAATGCAGACAGGGCCTATTTGTAACATGTACTCCCAGTGTCAAATGAAGCACAGATTCTTCCAAAGAGACAGACCTCTTTTGCCTAATTCTGTTCTATGTTATGCTAGTAAAGTAATTAGACCCAATTCTCTCAGATTTTCTTTACATGTCACATTTTGTGATCCTGTCTTTGGCAGCAGTTCTAGGAAGATGGAATGGGAGATTCTCTTCAGTCAGCCATGTGTGTTGACTGGAAATGCTCCAATAAGTGCCTAAAACATGACACAGGGGGATTGAGAAGAATTGTTCTCCTTCTCTAGCCATGTTTTTTTTTAAATTGATGACTGTTCAGAATGCTTGAGAGGAATTACCTCATTCAGATGTGTTTGTTTAACTGCAATAAGGGCACATATCTACTGAAGACATTAAAGATATATAGTCAAGGTATTAGGATCTAGAATTTGGGGAACACATGTGAACAAATCTCTATTGTTTCTTTATATATGTCTCTCCAACTTTCATACCAGTTTCCAAAATCATTTTATTGTTTGGGGTAGGAAAAGATGTTTAGTTTTAGAAATTATAAACTGGAAAGCATAAAATGTAGATTAAGACAATTCAAGATTAATTAACAAGAAACATTTCTTATTCTTTTTTTAATGTAGATAACCTTTTAAGAAAGTGGAATGACATCCCCCAAAGAGAGTTAATAATACCAAAATGACAACATTTTTACAAACTAAGATTGTGGGCCAAGTTTATGGGACAGTTCATTAGTATTAACACTGAAGCAATGTTTTAGGAAAGCTATAAATATGCTCTCATTTTTGGATGATATTTCTTTTTGGAAACTCACACAATGCTGGGAAAGAGAAATTAGGACTCAGGAAATGTTATGTTCTAACTGTTTCAACTGTGTTGCATGGTTCCAACCAGGTCCAGCGTTTGAGCGGGAAAAAGCTCAAACGCTATTGGCTGGTCTGTCTGACAGCTCCCTATAAAAGGGCAAGCTGTCAGACTGCTCTTTGCTGGTTGCTTACACAAGAGCTGAAATAAAGAGCTGCTTTGGAAGTCTGTCTCCTGTCATCTCTACCCACTATCTAACAGTGGCGACGAGGGCTTGGGCCAGGAGAACTGTGACTAGCTTCTTCAGCACTTTCAACCAGCCAGGCAGACATCTAACGCTATTGGCTGGTCTGTCTGACAGCTCCCTATAAAAGGGCAAGCTGTCAGACTGCTCTTTGCTGGTTGCTTACACAAGAGCTGAAATAAAGAGCTGCTTTGGAAGTCTGTCTCCTGTCATCTCTACCCACTATCTAACAGTGGCGACGAGGGCTTGGGCCAGGAGAACTGTGACTAG
>QLTV01002425.1:1427184-1455514 GCA_003457575.1 Thermophis baileyi
GCTGCCTCACCACCATCTGTATTGCGCAGGTCTAGTAGTGCTCCAAAACGCCCCGCCTACCTGCGTGATTACGTATGCTGGACAGCTCCATCCAGGAGGGGAGGGGTGTTATGTTCTAACTGTTTCAACTGTGTTGCATGGTTCCAACCAGGTCCAGCGTTTGAGCGGGAAAAAGCTCAAACGCTATTGGCTGGTCTGTCTGACAGCTTGTTATCTCGTAATGTGAAAAGAGAGAGATGTTTTGAACAGACAGATTGTCTGTGCGCTTCATGCGCTTGGAGTTCGCCTGCTAGTGCAGATGTTGGGTGTTATGTTCTAACTGTTTCAACTGTGTTGCATGGTTCCAACCAGGTCCAGCGTTTGAGCGGGAAAAAGCTCAAACGCTATTGGCTGGTCTGTCTGACAGCTCCCTATAAAAGGGCAAGCTGTCAGACTGCTCTTTGCTGGTTGCTTACACAAGAGCTGAAATAAAGAGCTGCTTTGGAAGTCTGTCTCCTGTCATCTCTACCCACTATCTAACAGGAAAGATTATTTTTTTGTCCAGAGATACTATCTTTTTTTAAGCCTGTGCAGTCTTAAACTTCTGTAATTGCTAAGAAAATATATATCATCCTTTAACTGGACATGTGTTATATTAAAAAAATGGACAAGGGAGCCAAAGATTTCTGTCATGAACTATAACCCACCATTCTATTCTATGTATTCATTACATGATGGATTTTTGTCTGTCAACAGGTAGCCAATAGCTTCTGTGAACCTGAACTGTAGGAAGAATAAATCATTACAGATAACACCCAGTGTGTTATCTATATAACATGTTTTATCTTTCTTGTGATTGCCTGGAAGAAAGAAATATGGAGCAATGCGATTTACTTTTCCCTCCCAGGAATTTTTAATCAGTTTACATGCTCAGATCCTCCTGATTTCCTTCTGCCATCAATAGCGAGTAATTTCGGACCTACTAGCCAACTTGTTATTTGGTTTAGATGGGAAAACGGGTAGAGCTTCCTGCAATGCTGTCAAACACACATGTCCTATAGGCTACCTGTTGATACAATAATAAAAATGGCCAGTTATTTTATTTCTGATTATTTGTAATAATAAGAAGAAAAGTGATATAATGGTATGTAGGAATAATGTTGGGAGACGGGAGGAAAGAGCAATAGACCGGACTACCAGCATGTAAGAGGTAAGTCGGTTAACAGAAGGAGAGGTGGCATGGGAAGCATTTCAGAAAGAACCCTCCCTAGTTTTCCAGACAGTACAAGGAGAGGAGGGGAGAAATGCTTTCACTTTTGTAAAGTTTTGTTAATGTAACCTTAAAGATAGTGCTGATATTCCTGATAATGCTTCTTGTTTGGATGATCTCAAAGAGCTAACAGGTATTTAGCTTATAAGATGATAAACACTGTATCAGTGGTGGGATTCAATTTTTTTTACTACCGGTTCTGTGGGCATGGCTTGGTGGGCATGGTGTGGCTTGTTGGGTGTGGCAGGGGAAGGATACTGTAAAATCTCCATTCCCTCCCCATTCCAGGGGAAGGATACTGTAAAATCTCCACTCCCTCCCGATCAGCTGGGACTAGGAAGGCAGAGAATAGATGGGGGCGGGGCCAGTCAGAGGTGGTATTTACCGGTTCTCCGAACTACTCAAAATTTCTGCTACCGGTTCTCCAGAACTGGTCAGAACCTGCTGAATACCACCTCTGACTGTACTTCTCTAGCATCGGTAGTCCCCAGCAATAGCCCTTAATGTAAAAGTGGATAATTATGCACTCTGTATATATACAGAAATATGAAGAAACATTTATATTAAAAAAACCAATTTTAGATATGCTATTGTAGATAAGAGAAATATAGTGTGAATTAACAGAATAACAAAAATCTATAAAATAACACATAAGAAGAATGCATAAGAAAATTATGCATAAAAAAATAAGAAGCTGGAACATATTACCACATGATGTCAGATGTTATGATACCGCTGACTTGGATGGCTTTGAATGGAGTAATCAAATAAATGGATATTAAGGCTATCTGCATCTACTAGCGATGATGAATATACTGTACATGGTAATATGACTAATATCAGAATGCCTCTCACAGATAGCTGGAAATAGTGTCATGGCAGGAGATAGTCGTGTATACTCTTTTCTCTATATAGCAAGAATTAGTTAGCCAGTTAAGGCAATTTATAACTTTTTAGCAAATTGTAGATTTCTTCGGTATAGCAAGCTCTGTGGATTGCATCATTCATTATAAATCATTCCAGCCTTTGAGCCTTTTATCTGCATTTTTCTGGTAGCGAGAGAAAGAAGACAGCATGCATTCCCTAATCTGATACCTGCTGAAAGAAGGGGAAACAGTAGCTACATACCAAAAATACTTTTTAAAAAATGTTCTTAGCAAAGAGTCAACTGCCTGAGTTTCTAAATTAGTGACAAGACCATCCCCAGGTGTTCTCTGCTTAAGGACATCACTTTACCTAAAAATATTCCTGGCTGTGGGTCAGCTATTTCGTGTTATAACAAAGTCACTGATAAGATGTGCTACAGAGACATCTCCAGCAGAGGTGGGATTCAGCTGGGGTTCTGACCAGTTCTGGAGAACTGGTAGCGGAAATTTTGAGTAGTTCGGAGAACCGGTAAATACCACCTCTGACCGGCCCCACCCCCATCTATTCTCTGCCTCCCGAGTCCCAGCTGATCGGGAGGAAATGGGGATTTTGCAGTATCCTTCCCCTGGAGTGGGGTGGGAATGGAGATTTTACAGTATCCTTCCCCTGCCAGGCCCACCAAGCCATGCCACACCCACCAAGCCATGCCCACAGAATCGGTAGTAAATTTTTTTGAATCCCACCACTGATCTCCAGGTGTTGTCATTTATATTCTGTCCCTTGAGTATAAAAAAGTAGCCAAAGCCCCAAACAATTGGAATCTCATTGTGGAACTAAAATCCTGGAAAGACGTGTCACAGTTCCAAAATACTAAAAAAAACTACAAGGCCATGTCATGAAGCCACTGGAAATCCCAAAGGTGCTTTTCAAAAGTCCAGTTGCCTTTTGTAAAGCATTTTTGGGTCAATCATGACCTGGATGACTGAGAATCTCCAAAGACATAAAGCCACTGGGAACTGAGCCCAAATTAAATGAGACTCCCCCCCACCTTCTGTTCAATCGGGTTTGATTCTCAGAGACAGTCTGGACAAGACCCTGCAGTTTCTTATCAAGATTTTTCAGAAGTGGTTTGTCTGTGTATTAAATAGGCAATTTGTTGTTTTTACTCTTTGCCAAGTTCACTGTCCAAGTTGAAAATTGAATAGCTATAAAATAACCGGCTAAAAGAACATAGTTTTTTTAAATAAAATTTTTCTATAGTTAGTATAATATGGATGTCAAAGCCATATGATGTCAAAGATTGCTTAAGAGACAGCCATAAATATGTGAAAGAAGAAGACAGGAAATATCTCCCTCTCCCTTATACTGGAGCTTGGAATCATCCAACAAAGATGACTGGTAATAAATCCATGCAATACAATGTAGCTCCTTTCATTTAATGAAAGTGAATGGAGTTTATTGTGAAAAATGCAGAGGTGACCCCTGGCAAGCGGTTCTTAAAGATGTATTTGATGCATTCATAAAAGAACAATGACAACTGGTTATAATAACTAAGTCAAGGCCTGTAAGAACCTATTGCTTTCAAACCATCAGACTGGCGGTGGCTGAGGAAGATGGATACTTATGTCACTACAACAGAGCATTCACAGTGTTCTGTTCACCATAAATGAGATGGGTGGGTGGTGTTGAAAGATTTCAAACTGATTTTGCTACTGGAGGAGAACTAGAACAGGTATTATACTAAACTGCATTTCCATCACTCAGCCGGCAGCAGAATGCTAGTGTCAACATTATTGTGGCTCCTATCAATTACTGCCTTTTCCTACTTAAGCCAGCTCATGAATCTGGAACATGGTTTGAAAAACCAAACTGCAGTTGGCTTGGGTGGAGTTGGAAATGAAGCTCTTTTGCAATGCAGTGAAAATGAGAATATTTCTTGGCAGTAGATAGACTATTCTATATAAGCAGTTCAGCTTCTTTACAGTTGTTGCTGAGTCTGTAAAGACAGGAAAAGAAAAATATCATTGTTCATGAAGTGGTTTTTTGGCACTAACCAGTTGTGAGAAAACAATCCTAATAAAATAGGAATTGAGTTTCTGGAGAGTAGTTTTTATGGATTTCAGTGTACAAAAACAACATGGACACGTGTCTATGGAGATTTTCAGTCATCCAGGTCATGGTTGTCCAAAAGCTGCTGTCTCTGAAGCTGACGAAGCTTCTTGGATGAGAAGTGAAACGTCTTCGAAGAAAAACAAGGAAGTCCAGTTGCCTCTTTGAAAAAAAGCACCTTTGGGACAAAATGGACACATGTTTTGTTTTGCGGTAAGCAAAGTCAATGAAATGTCCTGTGCAAACAATGTCATGTGTGTCCCAACCAGTTCTGTAACCATGTTGGTTCTTTGGTTCAGATACAAACTATGAAGTATGCCTGTAATCCTAATAGATCATTTTTGAGAAATTAACCGATGAACGGCAAGAATGGCAGAAATCAGAAAAGGGCCAGTTTGCTTGGAATCAATTCATCCTGTCTTGTCCATTTGAAAAAAGGAAATGCATCCCTACTAGAATTTTAAAAAGGTGTCTTTATTTATATATATAGCTGCAATTTCCTTACTACCGTAAGGAATGGTATATTTACTTACTACAGTATACTTCAAAATCTTTTCACACCTAAACATACTTTTGAAGCCCTATTGAGTGCAATAACTCTGATTTCTGAATAAACATCTGCACTGTACTGCACTTCAAAACATCTAAAATTTGATAATCCAACTGCTGCATATTCTAGCAGTTAAGCATTTCAGTATGTTTGTATTTAGGCTTGTGCATATATTCTGACATACCTCTAAAGGCTCTGAATGATTAAAAACGAAGAAATCCTTTTAAAATGATGGTGATTATGCTGGAGCACATGGTTGCAGATTTTTGAAATCTTATGACTGTAAAGTTTTTTTTAGTCAGTTTTGATTTACTTCTTGACTTTTTATTTTCCTAAACATCTTTCCTTCATGTTTTTCTCTCATTCCTCTCCCTGTCTTTTTCTCTTTTCGCCCTTCCTTAAAGCAATCAGAGTAATGCAATGAAATAAAATACTTCTGTTTGATTTAATTTATCCCCATTTAACATGGGGCACTTCAACTAAATGCTTACTCTCAAAGAAATTATCTCAAATGAAATATTTAATTAAAAGAATGCCACAGAGCATGAGAAAAGTCTCTTCTCATTTCTGATGCAGTAAGCTTCAGTTCCTTCAATCTGAGACACAAATAATGCATTCATTAAATGTATTTTTCACTGATGTTTCCTTAAAAATCGCTAAGTAACTTCCAAGTACAATGTTCTGTTTGTGAAAAGAATAACATTGCTGTATAAATGACTTCAGCTATAACCTTGAGTAAACTTATCTTGGAATAAACAGATTGAAATCAATGTATTAAACTTGTTTAAACTGTTTAAACATGAACACAAAATATTATTGAAAACAAAACAAATAGATTTAATATGAGATTAGCCCAACACACACACACACACACACACACACACACATGAAATCAATTCAGTTAATATATGTTCTTCAAGTAGAATCTCTTTGTAATTTATTGCAATAACATTTACTAAATCCTAACAGATATGTAAATATATCTTTTGGAAAATTTGACAGAAATTCATTCAAAAAGTTTATTAGTGATACTTCAAAGATGAGAAATAATATTCCACAAAAAAAAAAAATGGAGAACACAAGGAGGATTTGAGGACAGTAGCAGCATTTGTCTCCTGTTGCCTTCCACAATGTACACTAGACAATATGTGTGGATGGGCAACCTGTAGTCCTTCCAAGGTTGCTAAATTACAACTCTCATTAGATCCAGGAAAAATGGCTAATGGTGAGTCCTGTATGAGTCCATGATGATGATGAGTCCTGTAGCTTACCATCTTTTGGAGGTTCACACAATGGTTGCCAAAGATTGATGACATTAAGTTTCTTCATCCAAGGAGGTTTTCTTTGTAGTTTAAATGGCATGGAAGAACAGAGTTAGAAGTTGTCTGATGAGCTTATTTGGGTTAAAGATGCTCCATGCTGCAGATAGCCATAGCAGAGGGCAATGGAAAAGGGAATTATTATTATTGCTTCTTTTTAGAGCTAGGACTTGCACTCTTAAAATGCCTGTAAGCATGAGGACCCTAGAAAGATCTCCCATAAAATCTCATGCACCATCAGCCCCATCATATTTATTTATTTAGTCTGTGGCCAGGTTTCCCAAAGAGCTCAGATATAGTAAAAGGGGAAAAAAAAGATCCAATAAGTGAAGAGTCAGAGAACTTGATATAAAGCAAAATCACAAAACAATTAGGAATATGCAAATGTAAAATAATGGATGTATATTTTGGGATGGGTTAGGGTGGGGAAAAGTACTTATTCAGGAAAGAGTTTTATAACTGTGGGGGGTCTGCCATTGAGAAGGTCCTACTCATATCTACCATGCTACGATCATATCCTCTGATGAGATCTCAAGCAAGTTTTCTTCAGCACTGATTTTAGTGCACAGATTCAGTACTATTGGAAGAATCAGTATTGTTGCTGTTATTGGTGGAAGTGATGGAAACACGATAGGGTATCCAAGGTTAAATTATTTAATTAAAGTGGTAGTTTTCAGAAAGTCAGGAAAAACAGCGTGAAACCAGGCTTTTCATTACCAAAACAAGAGATGGGTGACAACTGTCCTTCCCCCCCCAAAAAGAATTGCCTGAAGCCAATTATACTATATAGATGGGAGAAAAATGCACAAGAATTTTAATTTGAGATATAACAGTCACTGGTTTTTTTGTTTTGTTATGATAATGGATTTATTAGCTTTTCTAAAAAAAAAAAAAAAAATCTAATCAGAACTTCTTGTATCTCTGAATGCTTGTTGTGACTTTTCTTTATATAGCTTGCCAAGAAAAAG
This sequence comes from Thermophis baileyi, assembly GCA_003457575.1. NCBI lineage: Eukaryota > Metazoa > Chordata > Lepidosauria > Squamata > Dipsadidae > Thermophis > Thermophis baileyi. Next base: position 1,434,247 of record QLTV01002425.1, read on the forward strand.
TAACAAGCTATGGGAGAAAGCTGAGGACCTGACTTTTCATTTTATTAGAGAAGTGAGAAATGGGCAGTCTGTGGTTGAAGAGTTTCATGCAGCCCCTGGTTTAACTATTCATGGCCTTGCCTTGGCCTTCAGAAGTCCTTGACAGATAGTCCAGTTTTTGGGCAAGAACAAGTTGTCCTTATATTGGGGGAACGGAGAGATACTGTATAGAAAAAAAGATGGCAGAAGGAGAGAGGGATAAATAGATCTATCATCTGTCTATCTCTATCTATCTATCTATCTATCTATCTATCTATCTATCTATCTATCTATCTATCTATCTATCTATCTATCTATCTATCTATCTATCTATCTATCTATCTATCTATCTATCTATCTATCTATCTATCTATCTATCTATCCATCCATCCATCCATCCATCCATCCATCCATCCATCTATCATCTATCATCATCATCTCTATATCTATCACTGGGGTGGGTTCTTCTTTTCTTCGCTGCCGGTTTGCTCAGTGCTGTGCTGCACGGGCACGCACGCTTCGCACATGCGCAGTGCTTAAAAAAAGCTTCTGTGCATGTGCAGAAGCAAAAAACAAAATGGCGGCGCCTATGGCACCGCTGAAAGAACCGGTTCAGGGTGTGGCAGGCCTGGGTTGCTGCCGGTTCTAGCGACCCAGGCCGCCAAGTTACTACCGATTCTATAGAACCGGTCCGAACCGGGAGGAACCCACCTCTGTCTATCACTACTACTAAAATGATAGAATCAATTAAGATGCTAATAATTACAAGTCTTTTGAAAAATAATGTGTTTCAAGATGTTGTAGAGAGCTACTTTGGTGAAGTGGTTAAGGTATCGGGCTAGAAACCAGCAGACTGTGAGTTCTAGTCCTATCTTACATATAAAGCCAGCTTGGTGACTATCAGCCAGTCACTCTCTCTCAGCCCTAGGAAGAAGGCAAGGGCAACCACTTCTGAAAAACCTTATCAAGAAAATTGCGGTGACTAGTTCAGACACTCACTGACTGACCAGAAGGCACATGTGCAAACAGAAAGATGTTACCTTTAGCTACATTCTGAGTCATTTTCAGACAAGTTCACAGCAAACCTCTTTAGATGATCCCAATAAATGTAGAAGTTTATACAGAAAGTGATGATTATCTCAGAGAATCTCAGCTGCTGTGGCCTAGAGGTGGAGCTCTTGCCTCACAATCAGGAGGTTGTGAGTTCAATCCTAGGTAGAGGCAGATGTAAGGGTCTCCTGCTTGGGCAGGGAGTTGGACTAGATGACCTGCAAGGTCCCTTCCAACTCTGTTATCCTGTTATTATACTTTTTAAAATTTACAAATTGTATTACAGCTAGTCCTTATTTAGTTACCGCTTCAATTAGGATCAGAAACTCTGTCACTAAGAGAAGTGTCAGTGTGTGGAAAATCATGTGCACCTGACTTTGCTTTCCTTTTTCCCACTTCCTTGCTCTTTAGAATGCTCACTGCTGTGGCTCTGGGATAACCAGCTCAAAACTGACAAGATTAAAGTTTCACACTTTCAGTTTTTGTTTTTTTCTTTACACTCCCCACCCTTTGGAATGTTCAGGCAGCTTTGTGATAATTAACATGAAGGGAATTAATATTTGTATTTATGTTCAGTGGGGATTACAAGAGAGTAAGCAGGCACACACTAGGGAATACACACCAAAAGCAATATGCTGGTACTGGTAGAGGTGAATGCCCTACACAAACAGCTTGGGGGATTCTCCATTGTCTTCCTGCATACTCTCTTGTAATCCCTTCCTTTGCAATCTCTCTACTCTGCAAATGGGAATCTCTCCTTCCCTGACCCTTGTCTCCACCTCCACCTTCTTTTCATGGAAGCTTATGCCTTATAATTTGTTTGTATTAAAAGATGCTACCAAACTCTTTCTGAATTTTGCTTATTATAGATAACCATGGCTTCCTTTCACAGTGCATATAAGAGATGTTCAGTCAAAAAGCCTAGACTTCAAGATAACAATCTATTATTTATATTTTGCTTAGAAACAAACTGGCAGCAAGGGCATTTTTTTAAAACTTAGGTGAAAAAGGGTTTATGATCTTCCCGAGAACAATCTGGCTGGCTAGCTGAAGTTTTTGGACAAGGCAGTCCCACACTGATTGCAATATGTAATCAAGCTTGGAGCTTACCAGCACATGTATTGGATTTCTAAGGTTATCACCTTCCAGAAAAGGACTCAGGTGTCTTATCATCTGAAGTTGATAAAAGGCAATCCTGGCTGTTACCTCATTTTAGGAATCCAGGGAGAGATACAGGTCCCAAAACATCCCCTTCACCTTCCTGGAAATATGGTCTTTCATAGACAGCATCTCCCCCATCTTTCTAGATTCTGTTACAATTTATTATTCTAATCCAGCCTATTTCTGACTATGAGCAGGCATTAAAGAAAGTTGCATCATTATCTGGAAATGTTACAGACAAATAAATTAGAGTGTCATCAACTTGTTGATGGCATCCAGGTCCAAATTTCCTGATGAGCTCCATGATTTCATGTGAACATTCAATGAGAAACAGCTGTCTTGTGACACTCTGTGTATGTACCTGAAAATTAAGAAAAGAAACATTGCAAAACAATGCCTCTTATTCTCAAATCTTTCGGATAATCCAGACAAATACCACAGTCAATGATCCTGGAAACTGCTGAGAGGTCAAAAAGAACCAAAATACCATTTCCTTTTAATTCCCAAATCTTGATTATCCAGCAGGTTGCCAAAGCCAGTGGGTCCTGAAAATAGTATGGAATGAGGTACAGATAGTCCTCATTTAGCAACTACTGCCTTGTTCAGCAGCCGTTTCCAATTATGATGGCAATGGAAAAAAATAACTTCATGACCAATTCTCACATTTGCAACATTCTCAGGTCTGTAAAGCAAAGGAAAACCAAAGCAGGATCATAAGCACAGTTGCCTTTTCACTTAGCAACTGCTTCACTTAACGACTGAGTTTCTGGTCCCAGGTGTGGTTGCTAAAGGAGGACTACCTGTATTGTGCAGAAAAATTGTCTTACATTTTGTCCCCACCAATTCTTATTCAATATGTTTTAAAAAATTCAGCAGAGGAAAGGATTTTGGAGAAATTGCCATAGATATAGTATATTGTTCTTGAACCTCTTTAGTTATGAAGTAGTCAAATAGTATGTGAAAACGTCACATCTTTCTTTCTCCATCAGTCTCTGGCCCCCTTGGCTTCCTGAACTTCCATGAAATACCAAGAGAAGAATTCATGAGACCAGATGGGCTTTTGCGGACTAGAAAATTGATGCATTTTATTTTGTTTATGTATAATGTTTATCTGTAAGCTGCCCAGAGTCATTATGGATTTGGGTGGTCTCAAAATTAAAACAACAAATAATAAAATAAGATTGGGCAGCCAGAGAACTTTCAAAACAGAAAACTATAACATCAGAAGTATCTGAACTCAGTAGAGCAATCTAAAAAACCCAAAACCCCTTACTATGTTTGAAAGAAATTCCCACCCATCATGAGAAAAAGAGGAAAACAAAAGTCCTTCTAAAGAAAAATAGAAAAATAGTGGGTTTTTAAATTTATTTTTAAACTATTTTAAAAGATCAAGGGGTCTACGTATCATTGACATGTTTCACCCAAGCATGTAGAAATTCTTGACAGGGAAAAAATGCTTACTCCTCTCTGACATTTTTCTCTTGAACATTCTGAATTATTGATTAATTGAATGACAATTGGCTTACTCTAGAAGTATCTTTGAAAGCAAAGCATCTTACTTGCTCTAAGGAAGAAAACATATAAATTAATGCCAGAGCCTGGCTTTGAGATCCTGAGATCTGTTTCTAGTGGCCAAAAAGCTGCAACTAAAACTGTGAGATGATTTCCTTTAGGAAATTCAACATTCTAACCAGTGGTGAAATCCAATTTTTTTTACTACCGGTTCTGTGGGCGTGGCTTGGTGGGCATGGCACAGGAAGGATACTGCAAAATCTCCATTCCCACCCCACTCCTGGGGGAAGGATATTGCAAAATCCTCATTCCCTCCCCACTCCTGGGGAAGGACATTGCAAAATCCCCATTCCCACCCCACTCTGGGGCCAGCCAGAGGTGGTATTTGCCGGTTCTCCGAACTACTCAAAATTTCCGCTACCAGTTCTCTGAACTACTCAAAATTTTCGCTACCGGTTCTCCAGAACCTGTCAGAACCTGCTGGATTTCACCCCTGATTCTAACTCAAAAAAAGTTCTTGAGTTCCTGGAAAATATATTAATGAGTTAGTGGGATGGAGAAAAATATGTTAGGGGTTTAGGGCAGCAGTGGGTTGCTCCAGGTTCTGCCCGGTTCTTAGAACCAGTAGCAGCAGCAGGAGGCTCTACCCACCCGCCCGGGCCGCTCTGCCCACTCGCCCGGGCTGCTCCACCCTCCCGCCCAGGCCACTCCGCCCACCCACCCGGGCCGCTTCTGCACATGTGCAGAAGTGTCGCACGCGTGTGCAAGCGCACGCACAAACCGGTAATAAAGGGTTTTAGAACCCACTATTGGTTTAGTGGCCAAAGTTGCAAAAGGATCTCTGTTTGTAAGAAAGGGACATTTTTATCAAACACAATAAGGGGATTTTTTTCCTAATGTAAATCTTCAGCATTGCTTAGTTTATTCAATAAGCAGTTTCTTGCGTAGGGATTTACAAAATTTATAGAGACATATGCAAACATCCCTGCTAACTAAGCAGCTTGGCTGTATTTTTCCTTGTGAAGTGAAATGGCAGCAACTGAGCAGAATAATTGTTTAGAACAGAACACAATGTATTTGGCATGATATAGCTTCATAAAAGTGCTTTATCTCAAAAGAGACAGAACCGAGGGAGTAAAAGCAAATGATTTGATCAAAAACATGCTAAGCTGTGGCAGATGCAAAATTCTGAATTTCTGTTCACTCCAAATAATAATAACATTGATTAGTTGCAGGCTGCAACACACAAATAAATCCCATCAATTCTGGTAAATTCTTTTTTTCTGTAAAGTGTGTAAGATTAGATTGTTAATGAACACAAGTACATCTAATACAATCATTAGCAGGACGCAAGAGGAAAAATACCAAATATATCATTCACCTTAGAAGAAACACTTTACACAAATACTTTCATTTTATGTCAATGTCACCCTCGTGAGAAGCAGAGTGGGGAAAAATAATTTTGTTTTGTCTGTTGTATTTCTTTCTGTCCAAAAATATACCATGGTAGATAATATTGAAAGGCACCGGGAACACCAGGACAAATGCACTAGCCTCATTCCAAGCCTGCATTAGATCCACAAGTGTTTTCTGGCTGGAATTCAGATTGAAAGGTATCCAGATGATCTATTTCTTCCAGAGCTCTTTGGAGCTGAAAACTGATCTTCACAACTTTTCATAAAAAGGCTAATAAAAATTGTCCAATGGTGTTACATTCATCATCATCTTCTTTTTCTTCTTCTTTGATTCCTCTTTTACCACTTTGGGTGTCGAGGGAGATACAAAGTTTTGGTTCTTGCACTTCTGGCAGCCTCAGCCATTGTTATTAGATGCGCTTTTTCTATATGCCTTGTATGGCAGCAGTCCCCAATCTTTTGGGCACCAGGGACTGGTTCCGTGGAGAGAGGTTTTTCTGCGGATCGGAAGGGGCGTGGTTTCACGTGCTGCCTGCATTCCGCGGATGGGGCTTCGCTTGTTTGCCTGGCCTGGTTTTCGGAATGCTATGAACCGGTGCCAGTCCATGGACTGGGTATAGTGGACCCCTGTTGTATGTATAGAATCCCAAGACATTCTCTCCAGGAAAGCAAACCACTTGCATTCATCAATGATGTCTTAAGGAGAATGCGGACTACCCCCTCCTTAAAAGCGTACAAAAACTCTCTCTGTTGAAGGATGTATTTACCACTGCATGAATCCAACCAGAGATGAAATAACAACCCACAAAATGTTAACAACTGGCTGACTGCTGACTGCGAAGAGCATAAAATCCTTCCATTCCCACCAGTTAGTTAGATCTGAATAAGCTTCTTGGATGAGAAGTGAAACATCTTCAAAAAAAAAAAATCAAGAAAGTTCAGTTGCGGGGATGAGCTAGATCAGTGATGGCTAACCTTTTCCGGACTGAGTGCCCAAAGCACCCGAACGCCCAAAATGCAATGCGTGCAGCCCCCGCACATGCGTGTGGCCCCCGTGCATGTGTGCACACCCACACATGCACCCCACCTGCACACGCCCTGCTCCCGTGTATGCCCCTGCACAACCCTTCCACATGCGCGCCTGCCCCCCCATGTTGCCCAACCCCCCCCGCACGCATGTGCCCCACCCCATGCACACGTGCTGCCCGTGCATGTGCACGCTGCCCCTGTGCATGCACATGCTGCCCCCCCGCACGTGCCCCATGCCCCACACCCCGCGCATGCGTGGCAGAGACCCGAAGACCAGCTGGCTGGCGGGAGGCGCGCGCCCATGCATGGCGGAGCTGAACTGGGGCGACGGCTTGCGTGCCCACAGAGAGGGTGCTGCGTGCCACCTCTGGAACGCGTGCCATAGGTTCGCCATCATGGAGCTAGATCTTTTAAACCTCTATTATTTCTTCCTCACCATTCAAAAATTGCTATTGAGCAACCAGTGTTTTATCAGGTGCTCACACAGGAGATGTAAAGGGAGACAAGCAGATGATCCCCATTGCATCACTTATTAATTTTCCCCAATTCTTATCTCTAGATGGAGCAAACCCAGCCTTACTTCTCTTTCCAGCTCTTCCCCTCTTCCCCCCTCTTCCCCTTTGAAGGACAATTTGTAGTTGTGCCAATAAACGTTTTTCTCCTCGAACAACCAGCAGACATTGGTGTGTTTGATTTTTCCCAGAATAACGGAAAAAACCAATCCCACTTTGCTGGCTTTCTCTCAATCAAGACTCCCACAACTGCTATTTACATTTGGAAAGCAAGAACATTTATTAATTGCAGCTGCTCAATTAACAGCAGAGTTTGCTTGGTCTTCAAGCATTGCTAGTCAAATATTAGTGTTTTAACATTTGTTTCCCACTATGTAAAAGGTATCATGTCAAAGTTAAAAAGATTATTTGGAAGTGATTGATTGAATTAATTGCCATACTGGAAGACTTGTCTTGGATACCTTTTGTTCTAGATACCCTTTTTATTTTTATATTTCAGTGTACTGGAACTTTGGAAAATAATAATTAGAATATTTTAATTTTTATGTAGAATTTGTTGCAAGTAAAAGACAACTCATGATGAAACACATGTGACCTTTTCCTAAGCCCATAACTTGGCGACAATGTGCTATGGCTTGAAAAGTATCCCTTTGTAAGTTTATTATACTTTCAGATAGCATTTAGAACCACAACATGAATTTGTCAAAAACTTTAGAAGCCAGGCTTCAAAGACTTTTCTCCATCCCCCAGCAAAAGTCAATTTCCCTGGCTTGCAGATGGTGTACAGTCCTTTCTCAACTGAAGGCATGAGGTCATTTTGTTCAAAGGCAGCTGTAGGCCACATGAAGCCAAAAGTTCATGAATCCGCCAGTCCCATTACCAGCTGGAAGTTACACTGAAGTTGTCACTGTACATTCTATTGTCCCAATTAAAATGCAAAACAATAACCTCATGCAAACTATGTATGTTTGGAGATGGGAAAATATCACATGCTGTCTGGAGAGAATGTATTACTGCCAAAAGATAGCATTTGTACAGCAGTGCCTAGTACACATTATCTCCCATCATTTCTTCCCACAGTCAGGGATATAAATAAACAGACACTACAGGGGGAAGGGAATAGAAACATCTCTTCTGGCCTTACCTAAACTCTGCATGATTGCTAGCTATTTTCATGCTCAATGTAGAACAGTTGTGTTGATCAGTTTTGGTTCAAGAACTAATGGAAATATAATATGATGCATATCGGAGCCTATGTATATATATCAATATTGAACTTAAAGTGATTGTTTAGGAAAGGAATCTTAGGGCATGATGGATAATTCAGTAGCAATGCATTGCTGACCATGTTTGCCACTTGTGGAAAACACAGATTTCATGTGGGGAGAAAATGGATTGAAAATAAAATTAGGAATACAATTAGTCCTTGTTCAGTGACCACAATTTGAACTGGCAACTTTGTTACTAAGCAATGTAGTCACTAAGCAAGTGGAAAATTGCACAACTGCAATTCTGCTTCCCTTTCCCCCAACCCCTGCCCTTTGGAATGCTCACCTCAGAGCCAGAAATAATTAACAAGAAGGGAATTCATGTTTGCATTTATATTAATAAGAGAGGAAGGGACTGCAAGAGAGTAAGCAGGCACACAATGGAGAAGGCACATTGAAAGAAATACACTGGCACTGGCCCATAGTTCCCAACCCTGAGTGGCTCCCAACCTTGAGTGCACTACGCAAATGTCAGGGGCTACAACATCTTTTTATTTCCTTATAGTTTGGGAAGGAATTTTGAGATATGAAATTGTTTCTTGATTACTTTAAGCCTATGTCTGTGTTTAGAGAACCAACTCTACATAAGCAGATATTTTCTAAGTCAATAGCATCCTAAACTCTTATACTAATTTTATACTAACTCTTATACTTAACTCTTATACTTACTAATATACTAAACTTGTATATATTAATCAAATTAAAATGAAATATCATTTAAAATGTATGGACTCCAGTATATTTATGTATTAGCCCTTCATCCAACATACTGAACAAGATTCTTGACCAATTTAATTGGAACAGAAAAATGCACCTGCATAGAAAGGCATTCCTCCTAAAGTTAGATTATTAAGCTTTACCTCTCATTCCTTTCTTTTATTTAAATTAGGTTCAGCAAGAAAAATAATAGATGAATTTGCAGAAATTGGCAGTATGAACTATCCCTATTTCAAAATAGCAATAGCACTTAGATTTATGTACCATCCCATAGTGCTTTACAGCACTCTCTGGGCAGTTTACAATGTAAAAGCATTATCTGCATATTGCCCCTAATGACCTTTGAAGGATGGAAGGCTGAATCAACCTTGAGCCCCATCAGGTTCGAACTCCAAACTGTGGGCAGAGTTTGCCTGCAATACTGCACTTTAACCATTGTGCCACCAGGGCTCCTTATAAGGCTTATAATACTTCTCAGCAATCGGTTATTTAAACAGAAACCAGAGGAGCACTTAATGATGAGAAATATTAAATTCCAGTCATTCACTGGGGAAAAGCAAAACAGAATCATTCTATTTAACCAGTTTGTTAGATTTCAAATATAAGTCACCAGGAAAGAAATGCTAAAAGTGAACATTTAACATTTTCTTTTGAAGCCTTCACACTTCACCTCTACCTTCTTAGAAAAAAAAAAGTCTTAGAACTTCTGATATATTCAGGTTTCCTTTCTCTTGTCTCATTTTTGTTAAAGAGCTTGACATGCAGGTGAAATTAGAAAATAAATGGAAAAGGAATTGTATTGTTTTCCAAAGTCTTCTAAATGGATAGGTCACTTTGAAAGCAACAGCAGGAAAATGTTGGAATAGAAATGGAGAGGTTCTCGCTGATTATGCTTCTCTCATCTTTTCCACACAGTGATTTGAGAAGCTACATTTATAGAACTTTAAAAAGGCACAACTATTTAGAGTACATTCATGTCTAAGATACTTTCAAATGTTGCAAATCTATCCATACTTACCGGGTCTAAGCTTAATGGAACACAGGAAGACTCAATTCCAAGATCAGATGCATTGTCTTTATTGTATTACTGTATTAGTTTATGTACATTTCCCAACATAATATTGCTGGTATATTCTCTCAACTGTATGTAGCATGACATTTTCATATCAAAGTGCCAGAGAGTACAAATAATTAAATCTAACCTCCCTCCCCTGCAAAATAGTTGAATATGTTAGAAGTGGATTATAGTGGAGTCCTTTAATTCCTTTCTCCTTCCAATATTATACTTGTTGGCAGCTGGATCTTGGTGTGTTTTCCAAAAGAGTGGTTTAAATTAAAGCCAGTGTTAAAAGAAATTCACAGGTGTGGTTAAAAGCTTGAAGGGGGAAGGAATACGTTGAGGAGTTAAGCCCATTTTCTTGTTTAAACATGCAAGTTTTATATATGTATGCAAGTACATATACAGGTAGTCCTGTACGACCACAGGAGTATGACCACAATCAAGGCCAAAATTACTATTGTTTAGAGCAGCAGTCATCAACTGGTGGTCCGTGGACCACTGGTGGTCCGCGAGAACATTTTGGTGGTCCGCAGAAAAATTATTTGCATTTTTTATATTGCACTAAATCAGGGGTCCTCAAACTGGGCCGGATACGTGCAATGAATGTTTGTGTTGCTGCAGAGAGTCTCCCCCTTCTGGGTCTTTTTGTGCGGGTCGGAGGGGGGCAGAAATTCCAACTTGGGGTCTACTTCAGCCTCCTGGTACGGGGCTTTGGGCGAAGGCTGGAGGGAAGTGCCGCTGGTGGCGAAGAGCCGGAAGGCCTTTCCAGTGGGACTGCATCATGGCCTGGAACTGGCTGACCATCTCAGCCCGCTGAGCCTCCAGGCGCTGGCACCTGGCCTTGCACTCCCGCAGGTCTTCTCTCTGCTTGGAAGGCCTATGCTTGTAGTCCTCAGTGAGGTGCTTCTGCTGAGCCTCCTTCTCGGTCAGATCCAATTTGAACTGAGCCAGCTATTTTGCCAACTCTTTCCAACAACTGCTTCCTATTGGGACCCTAAGGAGCCCGGGCGGGCAGGCGAGGAGTGGCTGGGAGGGGAGGGGTGAGTAGAGGCCGTCCAGGCGCCCCTCGATGTGAGTGAAATTGAGTTGGCCACACTCACCCAGTCACATGACCACCTAGCCACGCCCACCCAGCTGGTCATTAGGCAGATCATATTAGTGGTCCGCGGCAGTGGTGGGTTGCTGCCGGTTCAGACCGGTTCTCCCATACCAGTGGCGGAAATTTGCACCCGCTCGCCGAACCGATGGCTGGCTGTCCACGCCCCCGAACTGGTTCTACAGTCACCACGGCTGGCAAAGAACCCTCTGCACATGCAAAATGCGCACTTCCGTTGCGATGCGAACCGGTAGGAAAGGTACCGTATTTTTCGGAGTATAAGATGTACCTTTTTCCCACCTAAAAGAGGGTGGAAATGTTGGTGCGTCTTATACACCGAATACAGCCATTTTTGGCCTCCCAAAGCCCCGCCCCCACATCCCATTTTTGTGAAAAACGGGCCGTTTTTCACAAAAACGGGTTGCGCAGAGGGTTTGGGAGGCCTGCAGAGTGCTCCTGGGGGCTGGAGGAAGGCAAAAATGCCCCCATTTTTGTGAAAAATGGCCTGTTTTTTGCCCGTTTTTCACAAAAACGGGGGCATTTTTCGCAAAAGCCATGGGGGCTGGGGGGAGGCAAAAATGCCCCCATTTTTGTGAAAAACGGGTGAAAAATGTGCCATTTTTTTGCAAAAACGCATTTTTGCCTTCCTCCAGCCCCCAGGAGCACTCTGCAGGCCTCCCAAACCTTCTGCGCGCCCCGTTTTTTGCAAAAACGGATGAAAAACAGGGAGCTCAGAGGGTTTGGGAGGCCTGCAGAGTGCTCCTGGGGGCCAGGGAGGACAAAAACTTTTTTTTCTTACCTCTTAAAAATCTTGGTGCGTCTTATACACCGGTGCGTCTTATAGTCCGAAAAATAAGGTAAGTGGAACCCACCCCTGGTCCGCGGGATTTAAAATTGTGAATTTAGTGGTCCCTGAGGTCTGAAAGGTTGGTGACCCCTGGTTTAGAGGCCCCATTTAATTACCTTTCTTGCCCCAGTTGTTAAGTGAATCACTGCAGTTGATAAGTTAGTAATCCGGTTGTTAAGTGACTCTGGCTTCCCCATTGACTTTACTTGTCAGAAGGTCACAAAAGGTGATTTCATGATCCCAGGACACAGTCTAATTTCATGAATATGAGTTAGTTGACAAGCATCTGAATTTCGATCACATGACCTTGGGATTGCTGCAAAAGTGGTAACTGTGAAAAGTAGCCATAAGTCACATTTTTCAATGCCATTGTAACTTCAAACACTCGCTAAACAAAGTGTTGCAAATTGAGGACTACCTGTAATTAATCTTCTAAATAAAACGCTTATTATGACTGTTGGTTTTGTTAGCCCATTTGAGTATAAAACGTTACTCCTTTTTCAGATAATATCAATAATATTCTGCAGGAGCATTCATTCATTCATTCATTCATTCATTCATTCATTCATTCATTCATTCTTTCTCTTTTTTTAAATGCACCCACACATTTTGGCTCTGTTAATATGACACACTTATCAATGGTCAACTTAACCATGGATTACTTAACTTAATTTGCTGTATTTTCATAGCATGCTGAACCATAAAATAATCACATCAGCCAAAATGGCACAGCATGCTAAGGTAAAATGTGGTTGACTGGTTTGTGGTGCAGTGTGTTGTGGTGCAGGTGCAGAGTCAGACAACAATCAGAGAACAATTCAGACACATCCATGCAGATAGATAAATGATGGATTTGGAATGGATTTTATTCACAATTCCAGTGCATTGTGAATGAGCTCAATTATTGGCAATTGTTTAACTATCTGAAGGTAGTTCCCTTCAGATTGTAAAATACTTGGGAATATATTTAACAGCAACAATCAAAGAAGATAACTATATAAAGCTACTGCAACAAATTAAATTGGATTTGCAGAAATGGAAAAATTTGCAACTATCAATGGTAGAAAGAATAGCAACTATAAAAATGAATATTTTGCTGAAATTACTTTTTTTGTTCCAAACGTCCCTATAAAAGTAGAGAGAAAAAATACTTAGAAAGACATTATGTAAGGAATGCTCTGCTTTTAGTATGGGAAAAGGTGAAAGCAAAAATATATATGAAAATACCAGGTTGGCTTTGAACAATGGAAGCATTTATTCACCAAATTTAGTAACTCTGGAAAAATTTTTAACATATAAAGATATTTTGAATGTGGAAAGGGAACTTAAAACCAAACAGGAACTACAGAATCAAGGTGTTGACTTGTCGTGATTGCCACATATGCAAATGCGAATGAGATATGAGAAAGATGTTAAGACTTATGGCTTTTATAAAGAGTAAATAGCATTTGATCAAATATTGCTAGCGACAGCTGAAAAGCTAATAAAGAAAATATATAACCTTATTAAGTTTAAAAATGGAAGATGAGCAAGTAAAAGAGACAATGATAGTATGGGCAAAATTTTTTGGATATACAATAGATAATTGGCAAAAGCTCTGGGAAAGAAACTACAAATTGACGATGGCAACAACCTATAAGGAAAACTTGTACAAAATGTTCTATAGGTGGCCCTTGATGTCTGCGAGGTTAGCAAAGATGTTTAAAAACAGGTCTGCCAAATGTTGGAAATGTAATCAAAGACCGGGCACATACTATCACATGTGGTGGACATGCCCAAAAGCAAAAAAAATTTGGACGAAAATGCACACATAATTAGAAAAAATGTTAAAACAGCATATAGATTGTAAGCCAGAATTATTTTTGTTAGACATAATGCCAGAAAAATATGAGAAAGGGAATGTATATTTAATATTACATGTCTTGACAGCAGCAAGAATTGTATTTGCACAGCACTGGAAAAATGAGGAAACACCTACAGAAGAAGCAATAATCAAAAAAATATTAGACTATGCAGAAATGGACAGATTGACACATTTTCAAACATGGGACTTGTTTTACAAATGATTAGACAACAGAGGTAGAAACTAAGAACTGGAAAAAGCAAATTAACCCAGAAAACACGCTGTTCACAAAGCACTTGTGTATGTAAAGAGAAAATGTAATAATAATAATAATAATAATAATAATAATAATGATAATAATGATGATAATGATAATGATAATGATGATGATGATGATGATGATGATGATGATGATGATGATGATAATAATAATAATAATAATTAAATAATAATAATAATAATAATAATAATAATAATAATAATAATAATAATAATAATAATAATGGCAATTGTTATTTGCAAGTGCTAGACTTAAAAATATAGATAGGCCCATAATTATAATGCTATGAATATTGGTATAGCTATGAAAAAAACTTGAAAACATCCTACCTTTATTAAAAAGTGTAAATTTTGGGGCTATGGCATAAGCTATCCAATAGGGATAGCAAAACACCGATCAGCCATTAGATGGCAGCAAACAATGAAATTTTCTTATTTCTTGCCTGCCATCTAATGGTTATCCAAATTTTTGTGACCATAATAAGGAGGGGCTAGCAGACTGTAAAACTTTTCTTATGTAAGGTCTTTTAAAACACATTTATATTTATTTTAAAAAGGCTAGAATAAGTCGCAAGGGTGCCAAGCATATTGTGTGCTGCTGAAAGTCTGAATAAACAAAAACAATCTAGAAAGTGCAAAAGTATTGAGTAACTTATGAAAATATAAGGTGGGAATTTTGGAGCCTCATGTTATTGGAGACATTCTCTAATACATCATATTACTCTGATTCCTGCCTATACATGAGCTGTTTTTTCTAGGACACAGACAGAAACTATTTTATCATATGTGATAAATTGAAGGGAGAGCAGCTGCTGTATTTCAGATTAGGTCATCGCTTGTCTAGAAGAGGTCCCATCCCTTTCCCCCAAAACCACAAGTAACAAGGTGCATCTCCTTAAGGGCCAAATCTACTTTCCACATTCCATTTGTTGACTTTGAATTTGCAGTTGTGGACATTTACACAGTTACAGCAAAGAACAGAAACCTCACGTTTTTCTCATATGTGGATTATGTCAGATGAAAATCTTTGCTGACTGTCCCGACGAGGGAAAGGGCTGGCCTTTTAGGGGGGGGGGAAGTTGGACAGTGAGGAATTTAAAGGAGCAGATCTATCAAGAGCTTTTTGGAACAGAGGAATAGTTAAAGCAATCAACTTTGATGCTGGATAAGAAAGAATTTTGCAGAACTGCTTCTGGCTACAAGGAGCTTTTCTGCAAACCCAGGGAGCCTCAGACAAGCACTGACATTTGTGCCACAGTTTGGCGCCTTCAGTGCTTACGTCTTAAAGCAAAAAGAAGTTTGAAAGGTTTAGCTTTCATAGTTTTTGGAAGGAAAAGAGATTGAAATTTACAACAGCTGAGAAATGTCAGCTGGACTTCTTTGTTATATTAGAAGCATATTAGAGTTAAATTTGAAATAGTAAATGCCATAAAATACTCTTCAGCCCAAACTGGGTTGAGACCTGGTCCATAGGAAATTTCCATTCCATTTTGGAAACATGGCCTCCCTTCACCAAATAATCAATTCCCCAGTTGGCTGGGGAATTCTGGGAGTCAAAGTCCACAAGTCTTAAAGTGGCCAAGGTTGGACACCCCTGACCTACAGGAAAACTATATGAAGTGTGGTTCAAATAAATTTCTACCTCAGCTCATTGTTTATAGAGGTGCAGATCACAGCACAAGCAGGCACTGCCAGTGTGCAGACCATTTATGATTCATTTACATGAACTTTAAACATATATGGGAGGTGGTGACACATGGTAGTCTAACACATCTTTTTCCCATTTCTCAATTCCTGACCAAAGGCTCTTCTGGAAGATTTCACTGCTGTTTTCCATTGGATATTCATTGAGCTTCTAAGACAGGGCTGTCAAACTCGCGGCCCGCGGCCCGCGGCCCAGATGCGTCACGTGCTGGCCCTGCCCAGTTTAGCGAAGGGAGAAAAAACTCCTGATACGTCATGTGATGACGCCTTTATGACACAAGTTTGACACCCCTGTTCTAAGACAACTCCTTTATGGATAAGGGGGCTCTTTTTCTGTTGCGTCATATGATAAGCACCAATTCGGTCTCCTTAATCACTTCATTCAACTCTTCTTCATACAATGAAGGAGAGGACACCTGCGAAAAGGCTTTTGGTGTACAGGTAGTCCTCAACTTACGACCACAATTGAGCCCAAAATTTCTGTTAAGCGAGACAGTTAAGTGAGTTTTGCCTCACTTTATAACCTTTCTTGCCACAGTTGTTAAGGGAATCACTGCTATTGTTAAATTAGTTACACAGTTTTAAAGTGAACCTGGCTTCCCCATTGACTTTGCTTGTCAGGTCGCAAAAGGTGATCACATAACATGAGTCAGTTGCCAAGCATCTGAATTTTGATCAGATGACCATGGGGATGTTGCAATGGTTATAAATGTGAAAAATGGTTATAAGTAACTTTTTTCAATGCCATTGTAACTTCAAACAATCACTAAACAAATGGTTGTAAGTTGAGAACTACCTGTATCAATGCAACAGATCAGCCAAGTATTTTCTCTGAAAAATGGCCATCAGTGCTCTGCAGAGGGATTACATAGTAAATATTGGCAAGCAAGTTCTTGTAGGAAGTGACATCTGAAAATAAAACAAAACAGAGCAAAAAACCCTGAACACGATTATTATGATAAACTATTGCGTGCCAACAAGCGATGCTGTCATATATTAAATACCTTAGCATATAAATGCTTGTTCATATTCCCTTTCTCAAAATGTAGTATTAAAAGGAGTTGAGACTTACATAGAAGAAACATGAAGCCATATTGCACTTATTAAGCAAAACAATATGCATGTACAACAGAAAAGAAATTTAAAGAAAACAAGGGCCCATGAAGAACCCTGCTAAGTTATTATTTTTTTTATATAGTTTATTGTTCCTGTTTATTATTCAGGTTTTCTGGATCAGATAAAAGGATTTCTGAGTCCTGGGTAGTATACAGCTAGTGACGAGAACCATAATCTTTTCTGGTTGGTGTTTAACTGCCTCTATGCTAGGAAACAGCATGCCGCTATCCTGACAAGGAGCCATTAATAACTTTATCCTGCACAAATCTCTCCAAATCCCTGTTGAAGGCCATTTTGTGGGGAGGATTCAAATCTAAGCATCTGCCTCAAGCATTTGTATAAACGTAGAGATTTCTGAAGCTATAGAGACACACTTCTAGCTAATCTTAGGTCTTTAATCCCGTACCTTCAAGGACAAATTTGTTCTGGACATAATCTCTATCCAAATCCATCTTTTTATTAACCACAAAAATAAATCAATATGTTTTCAGATGAAATTCTGCTTCTTGAATGTTTATGTGTAAGGATTTTCTTCTAAAGGCAATGTCCTGTTGAAGCAGACTTCTTCAAACTGGTGTCCTCCAGATGTGTTGGGATTGTCTAGGAATGTTGAGAATTACAGTCCCAGGTCAATAGAAGGGCTCAGTTGGAGAAATTTATATTTTAGCATCACATTCTTGATAATTTATGTACCTTTAACCCCTCTAAACCAAGAGCCTGTTTTATTTTCTAATGTAAACACTTGTCTTCCAGATATAGAAAACTAGCCTTGTTAATGAGCAGAATGGGGAAGAAACCACTTCTAGTTAAATGCACTGGATCTAGACATGATCCAAAGACACAGGGGTGGGCTTCAAAAATTTTAGCAAGGGGTTGCTGGGTGGGCATGGCCATGGTGGGCGTGGCCTAGTTGGCCTCCTGCACCACGGCGGGGGGAGAGGCATTTTTGCCCTCCCTGGGCTCCAGAACAGAGGTGGGTTCCTGCTGGTTCTTTAGAACCGGCAGTGGGAATTTCCCTCCACTCACCGAACCGGCAGCGATGGCCGGTTGGCCACGACCCCTACGGAGACGCCATCTTGTTTTTCATTTCTGCGCACGCACAGAAGCTGTTTTTTGCTTCTGTGCATGCGCAGAAGCTGGATTTTCAGCTCTGCGCATGTACCCGTGCAGTGCGGGTGCATGGCGCGCAATGCGCGTGCGCCCATGTGGCACGGGAGGAAGCGAAATGGCAGTGAGGTAAGTTAGAACCCACCCCTGCTCCAGAAGCTTTCCTCGAGCCTCTGGGAGGGCGAAAACAGCCTCCCCAGGCTCCAGAGGCCTTCCCAAACTTCCGGTAGGCCCGTTTTTCACCCTCCCCGAGCCTCCGCACGCGCCCTGCACTTACTTGCATCCAAAACAGACCACGTGGGGACTCCTGGGAGGGGCGGGAGGGGCGGGGCCAGCCAGGAGTGGGATTTGGGGGTTCTCCGAACTGCACAGAATCTTAGCTAGAGGTTCTCCCAAACCCCTGTGAACCCCCAGCAGCCCACCCCTGCAAAGACATGAACCTCACCAAATGATGTGACTCAGGGAACAGATATTTGGATTGTAGACCCAAACTAGTGATAGAAAACCCAATACATTTGCTTGGATGCAGAATCCCAGAAATTAATAAGGCATGTTTTTGAGTACAGGTAGTCCTCGACTTACTACCATTAGTTTAGTGACCATTTTAAATTACAACAGCACTGAAAAAAGTGACTTATGACCATTTTTCACACCATTGCAGCACCCCCATGGTCACATGATCAAAATTCAGACACTTGGCAACTGGCATATGTTTATAATGGTTGCAGTGTCCCAGGGTCACGTGATCACCTTTTGCAACCTTTTGACAAGCCAAGTCAATGGGGAAGCCAGATTCACTTAACAACCATGCCACTAACTTAACAACTGCAGTGATTCACTTAACAACTGTGGCAAGAAAGTTCATAAAACAGGGCAAAATTCCCTTAACAAATGTCTCATTTAGCAACAGAAATTTTGTGCTCAATTGTGGTCGTAAGTTGAGGATTACCTGTAGGAATTGCTACAAGAAGTCAATTAATGTGTAAGGGTGCATGCTCATTGGGGAATAAATCTCAGTGAGTCTTCTTCAAAACATATTGTCTACATAGAAAGTATTTAACAAAATATTAATTATCAGTAAGCAATGTTTATTAAACATGGACTAAAAGAACAGAAAATCAGGATGCCTTAAATAAGGAAACTTATGATCTGCCCAGTAAGGAAATAAACACATTGCTTTTGAATCAGACTTGAACTCATCTGTGGGTGATATTTTTTTCCTGAATGTTACGGTGGCCCATTCAATGAGGTTCTCCCTCCTCACACATTTTAGTGGTTTTCCTTCCTCTTCGTTTCAATCATTGATCTTTTTCACATCTGGAGATGGGCTGTTGGAGTGGATTTGTGCCAAGAGTTTAGAAAGCAAATCCCTTTATGATTATCATTAAATGAGATGTTTGTCATCCTTCTCATGTAACAGATTACCAACCTTCCTGCTTCATCTCAAACCCTTCCTCTACAACTGCAACCTGTTAACCAGGTAATTTTTTTTTGGGGGGGGGGGGATTTAGCACTCTTTAAAAAGACTGGTGGAAAGAGCCTGACTGACAGATTACAGGTGCAGAAGACCTTCCTGGTTGTAACCTGTTAGTCAAGCCAGTGCACCAGTGATGAAAACCTGCCATTCAAAACCATTTCTACACTTGTCCTACCCTCTCTTACCACTCATTAAGGAAAATGTCTGGTGGTTGTCTTTGTCATTAGCAAGAGTTGTTCAGTGGAAGCGAATATGAAGCCAGGGAAATCCACCTTTTCCTTAACCTGTTCGAAAACTATAAGGAAAGCAACAGAAGTTTACATTATTACTGGGCAGAATAGGGCCTGGACATCAGGGCAGCAGATTTTATGCTGGCATATTTCCCTGCTGGCTCAAGAACTGGTGAATTTCACTTTAATGATGTGTCTGTGCCCTAAATTGATTAAAACTCTCCTCTAAAAGGTCCGATACAGCCACTTTTGACTTCACCTAATTTCAGTAGAACTCTGCTGTTTGTTAAAGTTGCACACCTCTCTCAGAGTTCTGAAAGAGCTCGAAGAAGGATGCCACTTCTGTAAGGAAGCTACTTATTAAAATTAAATCAACTTTTAAAGGAGCTGCGAGGTAGAGAGATCAAAGCTCATGCAAGGTCCAAATAATATTTTTCAACTGTGCACAGCTCTATTTTTTTATTTATTATATTTTATCATGTGTCATACTTTCACCTGTTTTGCTTTACCTTCTGTTGCATTTTTTTAAAGTGGGCTTTTCCAATGCATACTGTTGTCTGTGTTCCAAAATTCTGCATGATTTTTTGATGAATGAAATTTGATTATTCTAGGAATCTGATTTGATTGGGAAAGGGTTGATTGTGAAATTGGCTAGTGACATCCCATACAGTATTTGCTTTTATGTGCAACATATACCAGGGGTGAAATCCACTTACCTTCCCTACCGGCTAGCAAATGTGTGCGCGCCGTCGTCTGCGCATGCGCAAAGCCTTCTGCGCATGCGCAGAATGTGAAAACCGTCCCAAAAAAGGGACATAATGATGTCTGTGTGGGTGGGCGGGGCTTTGCGCAGTCGGCCCTACTGGCCCGCGCAAGCCGGTTAGAGCCGGCTGCATTTCACCCCTGGCATATACCGCAGTTTAGTTATCCTACTTCAGGTAGTTTTCTGCAGAAAGCATCTTTCATTGTAATTGCTTTCATGGCAATGCCTTGAAGAAGTCATGGAAGCAAATTAGATAGTTGCTTGGCACGAATTTTAAGGCTAAAATTGTAAATTCAATTGCAAGAACATATTGGATTTGCTTGTAGTTGATCTATCCATAATTTCAACAAACATTGTACTGTTCTTGGTTCTGATTAACTTGTGTGAAGCACAATGTATGATAGTAGTAAGATGAAAATGAGTCTTTCGTATGCCTATCAACTTGATAAGAAAGCCAGTGTAGTGATTGAGGTATCTGGCAAGAAACCAGGAGACTGTGAGTTATAAGAGAGCCGAGGTGGTGCAGTGGTTAGAGTGCAGCACTGCAGGCTACTTCAGCTGACTGCTAGCTGCAGTTCAGCGGTTCAAATCTCACCGGCTCAAGGTTGACTCAGCCTTCCATCCTTCCGAGGTGGGTAAAATGAGGACCCAGATTGTTGGGGGCAATATGCTGACTCTGTGAACCGCTTAGAGAGGGCTGTAAAGCACTATAAAGCGGTATATAAGTCTAAGTGCTATTGCTATTATTTATTATTATTTATTATTTATTTATATGTCACTGTTGTTTTGGATCTCTCCTCCAGAGATCCCTATCCATTCTGAATATGAATTTTAGAACCAAAGCGTTGGAAAGAAAATTTATACCAAATTAAATAGACAAATGAAGGCTTTAAAAGTGACAGCTGAGCATGTTTATTTCAACATAATGCCATCTTGATTTGCTTATCATTTAGGTCTGGCCTTTTTGCAGATAGTAAGCGCAAGCTATCCAGATAAATATTAGGTTACAAATAAATCCTATAAATAGTTATTAAAGCAACAAGCCACATTTTCTGTATATATGG
>QLTV01002425.1:1473620-1490371 GCA_003457575.1 Thermophis baileyi
GTTCTGCGCATGCGCAGAGGGTAAAAGAACCCAAATGGCGGCGTCCGGGCGGGTGGGCGAAGTCTCCCGCTTCTGTAGCTACCGGCCGTCCAGCGACCCGCAGGCACGGCCAAACCGGGAGCATTTCACCCCTGCAAGTGACGGTGGCACCAAGATGGCGGGCTAACGCACGCGGCGACCCCTGTGAAATGGTTGTTCGACCCCCAAAGGGGTTGCGACCCACAGGTTGAGAACCGCTGGACTAGACTTTATAGGGAGACATCCCATCTGACATATAGGGATATAATACAAGTAAGAAGAGTGCTTCAATAGAAGAAAAAAATATATAATGTGATATGAACAGTCGAGATGAGTGAGCAACAGTCATAGGCAAACCTACCTAATACATTGAATGTAGTGAGAAAAAAAGAGAACTTCCTTCTTATATAATGGTGTGATTTGTGACTTCAGAGAGAAACCTGATCTTTGGATTGATACTGCAGCTATGCATATGTCAGGGTTCCAAGTAATACACCCATAGCAAGCAAAACTCCGAGGCAGGTGGATTCCTCAAAGAATAGTTTTATTGGGTATATCATATTGGCACAGTTGTGGTGAAAACCGACTCTGAAGGTTCCCATGGTTTTCACCTAATTAAAAGTAAAAGTTTTTCCCCTTCCCCAAATAATCAGTCACATGGTCCAATCAAGGTGCTATCCGGTTGCCTGGTAACATCACTCCTCCTCTCTCTGACCAGGTGTAAGAATGTCCTTGGTTCCCAGGGGTTTTGTCTACAAAACCCCAGCTATCTCTATTCCCCTGCTCCCTATCCCTCCAAAATGGCTTTGGTCAGGTCAGCTTCAGGGTGGACAGCATGTTTTGCATGCATAAAAAATCCTTCCACCACCACCACCACCGGAAGAAGAATTTCTCAACCCAATGGAGAATTTGGCAACACAAGGACTTTTGCCTAATTATATTCCTATAACCCTGCTTAGAATCTGGCTGACATAGTGCTAGAATGCTTAAAATGTGGCCTGAAAAATAAAGCCTCATTTAAGGAGACTCTTGAAGTTTACATGATCCTGATCATGAACATCAGAGGTGGTATGCTGCCGGTTCGGACTGGTTCGGGTGAACCGGTAGCGCTGACAGCAGGTGGTAGCGCTGACTGCGGGTGGGCCCCACCACCCGCCCAGACGTAATGCCTTTCTATTTAGCCACATTTTTGTGGCTGGGTGCATGCATGAAAGGTGTGTGTGCAAGTAAAGAGCATGCGCGGGAGGCTGTGCGCATGTGCGGAGGTGCACGCTCACATTTGCGAACCGGTAGGGAAGGTAAGTGAAAACCACCCCTGATGAACATACTGTGATTTTTATTAACAGTATGGAAGTGCCACTACCTTCTGTGGTATTGGCTCAGTGGCTAAGATGCTGAGCTTGTTGATCAGAAAGGTCGGCAGCTTGGCGGTTCGAATCCCTAGCACTGCGTAACGGAATGAGCTCCCGTTACTTGCCCCAGCTTCTGCCAACCTAGCAGTTAGAAAGCATGTAAAAAATGCAAGTAGAAAAATAGGGACCACTTTGGTGGGAAG
The DNA here is from genome assembly GCA_003457575.1 of Thermophis baileyi. Classification (NCBI taxonomy): domain Eukaryota; kingdom Metazoa; phylum Chordata; class Lepidosauria; order Squamata; family Dipsadidae; genus Thermophis; species Thermophis baileyi. The sequence goes on from QLTV01002425.1 coordinate 1,475,194, forward strand.
GTAACAGCGTTCTGTGCACCTTCGGCGTTTAGTCATGCCGGCCACATGACCACGGAGACATCTTCGGACAGCGCTGGCTCTTCGGATTAGAAACGGAGATGAGCACCGCCCCCTAGAGTCAGGAACGATTAGCACATATGTGCGAGGGGAACCTTTACCTTTTTAAACCAATTTCCCAGCCTAACCTAAAGTCCTATAGTAAAGAATCCCATCCAAGTATTAATCGGGTCCAAACTTCCTTAGCCTTTTGTAGGTCAGGTTAAATATAGTTTGACTTCCTCGAAATAAATATTCTCTCCACACCCATTTTCTGCTTGTCCAAGGATCAAAATAAATCTTGCCTAAATCAATTCAGGTTGTTTTCTATGCCTTAAATTCTTCATAATCATCTATAGGTCTCCTTCTCTTTCTTTCTCAACTGTGCTGCTTGCAATATAGTTAATCCAACCATTTTTAGAGATGGTTCTGTAGAAAGCCAGCCAGGATATGCTCGTTTTTGTTTACCAGTTCTCTGATGAGGTCAATCAGAGCTTTTAGAAGCTTTTCTCCTGCTGAGTCTTCAAATATGGCATTGCTTATTGCTGCTTGGGTTAGATTGTGTAAGCAAGTGTGGCCCTAGACTGCCAGGGATCTGTCCCACATTAGACAATGAGATCACATTACTCCACTTGAGCAAAAGGATGGCGTCTGATTATGAAGAGGAGGTGGTTTATGTATTTATTTATTTTTTTGCCCCTGATACTGTGTGGTCCTTTCCTAAGTATCACTTCATTCTGCACTCCAATCAGCTCCTTTGATAGCGTTTCAAGTTAGTGGTTGGCATTTGCCACATACAAATCCACAAAAGCAAAAGAACGTAGGAGAAATCAAACTGCTTTGAAGTATATTACTTCCCAGAACGATACGAAATATTCTAATTTGGAAGCCCCCTGGTTTGTTTCATCCAATTTGCTTTTCACAAGTTAATGCTCAAGGGATGATGGAGGGAAAGGGTAGCAGTTTTCCACTTGGGATTCTGGGATCTGTAGTTATAGAAAGAGGTGAGATCCCCTAGGCATAGAGAGAACGTTTTGCAACCGTCCTCTCTTTCCCATACCCCAAAGTCAGTTTCTGGCCATATTACCTAATAAAAGTGGAGGTTTGGGTCATAACATCTTATTTGCCTCATTAAAAAAAAAAAAAAAACCTTGTTTGCCTGAAACCTTGAACCTCTCTTCAATGGCTCAAACAATCAAACTTTGATTGCTTGTTTTGTTTTGACAGGGAATTTTTTTTAAAAAAGTCACGATGTCCATCATGAAGAGACAAGTCCCAGCACTCTTTTGCATATGTCCATGGGTGACATGTGTAAAAAAGAGCAGTTATGATCACATGCTTATATCCACTATCTTGAATTGATTCCTCCTGCCTCCATGGATCTCCCCCTATGGATCCCCCCATGGATCTGCTCCATGGGGAGGGGGAGGAATCAATTCAAGATGGTGGGTGTAATCATATCCTGTACATACCCATTGCTATGCTGCAGACAAGAAGCTGAGAGGTCTCAGTATCCCATAGGGCTGTGCTTGCTGATAATTCTGGGAGTTGTAATCCCAAACTATCAGAGGGCATCTGCTTGGAAAGAATGTGGTGCAACCTACAGATCTTTTGGATTGCAAAAAATAATTTGAATAAAATCACTTCTAAACCTCATGTCAGATTAAAAATCTGTTTCTTCTTGAGATCATAGTCAAGTACAAAAAAAAAAGCAAAAATATTCATGGTTGATTTCTATCTATAGGGATTTTTGTCTATACTCTACAGAGTCAATTCACTGAAATCATAGACCTAACTCAATTTGTATCTAATTTGTTTTCAATGAGTCTAGTCTAAATATGATTAAGTTGTTTCCAGTATTATAATCAACCACTTGGTGTTTTTTTAAAAGTTGAGTTTAGTCTACATGTCTTATAGGCTTTAAGCTTTGTTCCCCATGGTTTGTGTTTTTGACATTGAGAACACTCAAAGCCCCTGGTGGTGATAGTTTTAGAGGAAACTTTTACAGGCTTGAATTAAATATTTCATTCTCACACAAATGCATCAATCAGTTGAAACACAATAGGATATAGGAGAAGAATATGTTTTCCTATATACATTCATAAATGCATATCCCTAACAACTGACTCACATTAAGGATTGTATATGCAATGTAAAACTTGCATGTACTCATATGAAAAGTGCATGATATCAGCTTACACGTCTATCAATTATCTTTCCCCAAAACAGCTGTTATGCTTCTAGAATTAGAATCCCACATTTGAGCTTTGGCACTTACATTGGTTGCTCATCCCAAGGCATCCAAACAGAACAGATTTCTCAAAAGCAAATGCTTAATCTTAATCAGAACCAATAATTTCAACAAAGAAGGCTGTTCTGAAAATAATGCTTTCTTTTACATCAGTACTTCAAGAAATTGTTTTGATCATCAGAACCCTGGTTTGAAACCAGACTTTTTTTACAATGAAAAAAAAGGCAAAGCTAGTAAATTTCCAGAAGTTCATGAGCATGAGACACTACAGGCAGTCGACTTACAACATTTCATTTAGTGACCGTTTGAAGTTACGTGAAGTTAAAAAAATGACTCATGACCATTTTTTGTACTTACGACCGTTGCAGCATCTCCAAGATCATGTGATCAAAATTGAGACGCTTGCCAACTGATTCATATTTATGACGGTTGCAGGGTCCTGGGGTTATGTGATCACCTTTTGAGACCTTGTGACAAGCAAAGTCAATGAGGAAGCCAGATTCACTTAACAACCATGTTACTAACTTAACAACTGCAGTGATTTGCTTAATAAATGTGGCAAGAAAGGTCATAAGATGGGGCAAAACTCACTTAACAACTATCTCACTTAGGAACATAAAGATGGGGCTCAATTGTGGTTGTAAGTCAAGGACTACCTGTAGATCATCTGGGAAATTGCTTTTTATCTGGTGCTGTTTTTCTTTTCCTGTAGTTTAAAGCTGTTACGACAATATATTAGGAGGGTGAATCCAGAGACTAATGGCAGTGCCGGGTTGTGACACAAATAATTTTGCTCATTGCTAATTTCAGCAATAGTGGCCTCCTGGAAGGACCAAGACAAGCACCTGAGGTAAGTAGAATAGAATAGTATAACAGAGTTGGAAGGGACCTTGGAGGTCTTCTAGTCCAACCCCCTGCTTAGGCAGGAAACCCTATACCATTTCAGACAAATGGTTATCTAACATCTTCTTAAAAACTTCCAGTGTTGGAGCATTCACAACTTCTGGAGGCAAGTTGTTCCACTGATTAATTGTTCTAACTGTCAGGAAATTCCTCCTTAGTTCTAGGTTGCTTCTCTCCTTGATTAGTTTCCACCCATTGCTTCTTGTCCTACCCTCAGGTGCTTTGGAGAATAGCTTCACTCCCTCTTCTTTGTGGCAGCCCGTGAGATATTGGAACACTGCTATCATGTCACCCCAGTCCTTCTTTCCATAAGACTAGACATATCCAGATTCCAGCAACCGTTCTTTATATGTTTTAGCCTCCAGTCCCCTAATCATCTTTGTTGCTCTTCTCCGCACTCTTTCTAGAGTCTCAACATCTTTTTTACATCATGGTGACCAAAACTGAATGCAGTATTCCAAGTGTGGCCTTACCAAGGCATTATAAAGTGATATTAACACTTTACGTAATCTTGATTCTATCCCTGCAGCCTGTGGAGGTGGGTGGATCTGTGGCAGGTCGTAGTAGGCCTGATGCATAAAACATCAAGCAGATGAGGCATTGACTCTGAGATATGTTACTTGCCGAGTCTTGAATGTTGGTGACTTTGGATCACAGATTCTCTCTCAGCTCAGCCCACCTCACAGGGTGATTGTTGTGTGGAAAATAGGAGGAGAGAGCATTGTATGTACTGTAGTACCTTGAGTTATACAAAGTAAAGGCAACATGGAAACATATTAATGAACAAATAAAGTATCCAGGGAGAAAGTTGGAGCTCATCAGCTATGTGCTTTCACTGTGGCTCCCAGCACAGCTTTAGAGGTCTCAAGTACTATACCTACCAAATTTGGAGATTTGGTGCAGCGGTGAAATCTACTTACCTTCCCTACCGGTTCGGAAGCGCTCGCTCCGTGCGCACGCTTTTTCGCCCGCGCTCCGCTCACACACGGGCTTTTTCACCCTCTGCGCATGTGCAGAATGCTTTGCACATGCGCAGAGGGTAAAAAAAACAAAATGGTGGCATCCGGGTGGGTGGGCGGAGCCTCGTGCAGCCGTCGCTACCAGTTCTCCAAAACACCGGCAGGCGGCGCTACCGGTATGCTTGGACCGGGCCAAACCAGGAGCATTTCACCCCTGATTTGGTGTCAAATGAATTCATTTCAGCTGTGTGATTTTTCTCTCTTAAAAAAAAGCTGAAAGAGGCATATTGAACATCTGGTAGGCTTAATATACTTATTTTAACTTTTAACAATTCTCTGGGATTGAAGAATGTATCACATGAGACCAATTACCGGTATAAGCAAACTTAAGCCCATAATGGAATCCAGTCACTCTTTTAAAAAAGGATACAGGAAAGATTCAGAGAGTTATTAAGTTTTCTTCCTCTTTAATAGGTTACTTGAAAGACCTCAGTTTTACTGTTCAGACCAATAAAATCCAGGACAGTTGGCAAACATGTTCACATCTACAGATATTTAGAAGAATATCTATAGCATCAATAGTCTGGCAGTTCTGTATAGAAAACAGCAGACACATATTTTAAGGCTGATATTCTCATTTCTCTCAACTTGATCCAGAAAAAAAAAATGGTCTGGATTGAAGGAACCTTTTACAGTCATTTGGAATAACGTATGGGCTGAAATGTCCTAAAAACTGTTTACGAGAGATAACTTACAAGGTGTAACTCAAATATTAAGTCTGCATTTAATTGCTGTGTTGCTGTATTATATTTTTCAGAAAGAGAAAACCAAGCCACTGTAAATGGACATTTCTTCAAGAAAATAACGAAAGCAGGAGAAAGGTATATTTTAGAACCCACTACTGGGACTACCTGGTCCCATGACTGACCCAATTTTGGTTGTGAAGCATATCCACAGTTGTTAAGTAAAAAGTGCAGTCGTTAAGCAAACCAGCGGTTCGCTATGGGTGTAGTTTTATCGAAAACCGGCAGTATTGGCTTTCAACTAAACCATCATAAAACATTGACACCTGACAGCAGGATGCCACAAATTGCTGTAAATGTGCTGTGTTACCGAGCTCCCAAAGTTCAGTCACATGACTGCAGAGGGGGCTTGACTATTGAAACTTCAAATCCAGGTCATAAATCCTCTTTTTGGGTTAGGGTTAGCTAAGTGACCTATTTGATAACAAGAGCTATATTTGTATCTCTGGGTGAAGAAGCCTGATAATTAATGTCAAGTGTTTATTTAGTGCTGTGGTCTTTTTTTCTCCTTTGTTGTTGTTGTTCGGTCACTAAATTGGGTCCAACTCTTTGCAATCCCATGGACCATAGCACGCCAAGCCCCCTCTGTGTCCCGTCCCCCCCATTTCTCTGAGTCTGCCCAAACTCCTGCTCATTGCATTGATGACACTAGCTAACCATCTCATCCTCTGCCATCCCCTTCTCCTTTTGCCTTCAGTCTTTCCTGACATTGGGGTCTTTTCCAATGAGTCCTCTCTTCTCATTAGGTAAGTATTTGAGCTTCAGCTTCAGTATCTGTTCCTTCCAAAGGACAGTCAGGTTTTATTTCCTTTAGAATTGACTGATTTGATCTCCTTGCAGTCCAGGGGACTCTGACGAGTCTTCTACAGCACTACAACTCAAAAGCATCAATTCTTCGGCACTCATGGCCTTTTTTCTCCTTATCCTGTATGATTTTGCTTTTGTCCTTTGAATCTTTTCCTTCCTTAATGTCTATGGAGATTCTCAGTCATCCAGGTCATAGATATCCCAAAGGTGCTTTTTCTAGAGGCACCTGGACTTTCGGGTTTTTCTTTGAAGATGTTTCACTTCTCATCCAAGAACCTTCTTCAGCTCTGACTGGATGCGCTGAAGAAGTTTCTTGGATGAGAAGCAAAACACCTTCAAAGAAAAACAAGAAAGTCCAGTTGCCTCTTGAAATAGCACCTTTGGGACTTTCCCTTCCTTCTTTTCCACATTATCTTCTTTTCCTTAATCCTCCTCGCAAAGCAAGCTTTGGCCTTCCACCACAATTAGATTTCCTTTGCTCTTGGCTTTTCTTTTCATCAGAGGAGAACAGCATGACAGCATTCCATGTTCCCATCCACCCCCTCTCTTCTCCTTCTAACTCAGCCAATTCAGCTACATTTAGGGTTGTTGTTTTTTTCTTTTACTATGCAACATTTGAGGCAAATGAGCATGAATAAATGAATGGATGGTATATTTATAATAAATCTTGGTTCTCGTTAGGTCATTTTGGAGAAGAAAGAAATTAAAGTTGCTATTAAAATCCAGAAAAGGGGTACAAGTTCAAACATCTAGTCACTATGAGTTATTTTTTCGGGATGTTTTATGAGATTCTCTCAGGGGTGGGTTCTGGATCTGTTTGCTGCTGGTTCGCTCAGGGTCGTGCCGTGCGCGCGCCCCCACAGCAATAAAAAAATAGCTTCTGTGCATGCGCAGAAGCAAAATCCAAGATGGTGGCACCCACGGAACACACCGAAAGAACCGGTTCCGTGACATTATCACCGGTTTACTAATGGTTCTAAAGAACCGGTTAGAACCGGTAGGAACCCACCTCTGGATTCTCTTTAAAATTTCACAATTCAAGTGGTGAATATTGTATTCGAATTGTTACATGTTTTGTTTTGTAGAATAAAACAAATGTAAAAATTAATCTAACTGTAATTAATCTAACTGTAATAATTAAAAATTAACACATAAGAAAAAGTTAACAATTTAAATATCCTCAAAAGCTAGGAAATGTGTCAATATGAGTTAGCAACGCAAAGAGAAGCAGATGGAAATAATCTCTAATTGCCCCAGAATTTTTAATACTATCAATTATTAAACAGATCCAACTCTTACAACTAATACACAAAAATTTGAAAATGAAGATTATTTTTTTAAAAAAAAACAACAAGATTATGAAAGGTTAAGTTCATTTTAAATTTTCTCTTTGATTGTTATTTTGATTAATTCTACATCCTTGGCCAAATAAATAATTGAAACAATTTTGCTACATTTCATGCCATTATATCATGCCATTCATGCCATTATATTCATAATAAATTTGGCTCACTTTGCCAAAAGAAAGTCAAAATATATAATTGGTGTTTTGAAACTTAGCTAATTCAGGTGAAATGAGGCCTCCTATGCCCCCAGGCTATAACAAAGCTTGATAGAAAGATTGATGGATGACTGAAGATGACACCACCAACCTGTTATGACTGGAAACCCACCCCTAAGCAGTTGTAGCAGCTGCTGTTGCTGAATGTGCATCCTTCAGAATTTCTCAATAAAAACCTGTGTTTTGTTTGATATTTACAGAGACATCTGATTGTTGAAAAGAACCATATGAGGTAAATGTGAATATGAGCTCCTTTTCATCCCAACAGTAGATTGCAATGAATTCCTAAGAGGAAAATTAGTATATACTGACAATATTGCAAATCTGGCTACCAGAACTAGGTTGCAAAAAAACAACAACGACAAAAAACACAACCCCACCAGATTGCTACTAATGTACATATATGGCAGCAAAGATAGAAAACTCTCTTGGCTGCCATCTAATGGCCATGCTGAGTTGTACAACCCAATCTGCTGCCTGCTGACTTCAACCATACGTCACTCTATTCTCTATTATTTGATTGGCCTCCAGTGTACAGCACACCAAGGTGTTATTGTTTGTTTGCTTTTGAAAACTGAATGATTCAGCAACATCAAAACAAGACAAACAGAATATTTGTCTGCAGTAACAGTTACAAAATCATGGGAAGTAATAATCTTGCTTTGTTGGTCAGATCCCATCAGAAATGTATCCAATTTGTATCCAATTTGGAAAACACTGGTACAGATCATTTACAGATGATCAACAAGGATGATGGGTTCCTCCCGGTTCGGACCGGTTCGCCCAAACCGGTAGCGACCAGCCGGTGATGTCACGATGATGTCACGAATCCGGTTCGGTCGGTGCCGGTCCGTGGATGTCGCCATCTTTTTTTTGGAATTTTTTTTTTGAAAATGTTTTTGGGGGGGATTTTTTTCCGGGTTTTTTTTCTTCTGCGCATTCGCNGGGGGAACTTTTTTTTAAAAAAAAAATTTCTTCTGCGCATGCGCAGAAGCCAACCTTCCGGCACTGCGCATGCGTCGCCATCTTGTTTTTGGCTTTTTGGGGGTGGTTATTTTTCGGCACTGCACATGCACGTGCCCACGAGGCACAGCCACGCGGCGCAGGAGGAAGCGCACCGGCAGCGAGATAAGTTAGAACCCACCCCTGATGAGCTTGGAATTAAAAATTATGATTTATGAAAAGAAAGTCAAGGAACCAGGAGAGTTTGGCCTTTAGAAGAGTCGGTGGGTTATGATAGTACTCTTCAAGAGTCTGAACTATGTCATACTGTATAAAGAAGCTGACATTATGCTCACTATCATTCTTGAACATATGAAATAATAGATCTAAATTACAGGAAAGAAAATGGCAGAGGAGTGTTAGAAAAAAGTGGTCTAACAATAACAGTATGACAGAGTCAACAGAGGGGATAGGATCCCTAGAACTAAGGAGAAATTTCCTGACAGAACAATTAATCAGTGGAACGACTTGCCTCCAGAAGTTGTGGGTGCTCCAACACTGGAGGTTTTTAAGAAGAGATTGGACAACCATTTGTCTGAAATGGTATAGTTTCTTGCTTGAGCGGGGTGTGTGTGTGTGGACTAGAAGACCTCCAAGGATCCTTTCAACTATGTTATTCTGTTGTTCTTTTATTAGATATGCTCAGAGATCATTGGACCAGGATTCTTCAAATTGGATTCCTACATGGTGCAGGGGCTTCAACTCAATGGCCCAAATGCCCCTGACCCAAATCTATGAGCCTATGGAAAAGAAGGAGTTGCTTCACAGTGAGAAAAAGTTGGTCTTTTGGCCTGAATAGCACTGAATAATAAAGCAACTCAGTCTGCCCAAAGAATTCAGATCAGCTGATAAAAGCAAATGGCATTCAATAGGGATTAAGATCTTCCTCCAGCCAAATATTCCGAAGAACTGCCATGACCCTTGTTGCCCTTACTGTTATACTCAATGCCTTGGGTGTGACAGGAATGAAGGACTGGATTCATGCCATGTTAGTATCATTGGATCGGAGACATCATCAATCACCCAGAAGTTGTATGAGCGCTGAGCATGTTATGCTATGCATTTCTGGAATCTAAATCTGACAAGATGAAGTCTTGCCTGTAGCCACTTTTCTCCATAAAAAGATATGATTTTGTCTTGCCTGAATTATATAGATGCTAAGAAATTTGTTTTCATGTCATTTGCAGTAATTGGATTCAGCCACCTGGTAGTTCTCAGTATTTGACAGTATTTTGTTATACTTAATTAACCTTTCATCCTTTCTTTCCTTGAGCTATTCCAACACTATGGAGTGATTTCAGTGTTCCAATTTCTATTTTGTTTCCATTGGTTTGTTTATTAAGCAAATTTATACATTTATCTAACAGAACAACTCCGGGCAGCGAATAGAAATATAACATAAATCATCTTCTCAACTGCATATTTAAAATTGTTTAATACCTTTTAGTAAAAGATAAGACTAGAAGCAATGTGGTACTTTGGGGGAAAAAATCAAGAGCAATAGTAATTCTTATTACACAGCTGGAGTCTCAATGGATGGGTAGTATATTATCTTAAGAGCCATGGTGGCGCAGTGGTTAGAATGCAATACTGCAGGCTATTTCTGCTGACTGCCGGCTGACTGCAATTTGGCGGTTCAAATCTCACCAGGCTCAAGGTTGACTCAGCCTTCCATCCTTCCAAGGTCGGTAAAATGAGGACCCAGATTGTTGGGGGCAATAAGCTGACTCTGTAAACCACTTAGAGAGGGCTGTAAAGCACTGTAAAGTGGTATATAAGTCTAAGTGCTATTGCTATTGCTATTGCCATTATGCAGGGGAAGTTTCTATTTTCTAGCATCTGATTATTTATTTTGTTTATTTATATAGAAAATTTATATGGCCACCCATCTTACATAAGAACACTAGCTAACAAAAATCCACACGAAACAATATAATAAAACCTCTACAAACTGAAGTAAAATAATAATACAATAACTGAGACATCACACAACAGGCTTGCAACACAACACAAACTACAGTACATTTATACTGGATTTATCCAACATCCCAACTTAGCATCTGGAAGATAACTTGTCAAATGGGGAAGCCAGGTTCACTTAACAACTGTGTTACTAATTTAACAAATGTAGTGATTCACTTAACAACTGTGGCAAGAAAGGTCGTAAAATGGGGTAAAACTCACTTAACAACTGTCTTGCTTAGCAATGGATACTTTGGGCTCAATTGTGATCATAATTTGAGGATTACCTGTACGTAGGCAAAACATATACAAAAGCTGCCGGGCTTTGTTCATACAGTTGCAGGCACCATCTGGATTTCTTTGACACCTTCTTCCCCTGCAGATGCTCCTACTTGTGAATTTATGTTGGGATTTTGTTAATGTTTAGGCCCATGCATTCATTGAGCAAAAGAACTCTGAAAGGTATCTCTCACTGACTCTTGGAAATGGAGGTCAGCAAAGAGCCACAGCTGCTGGGATCTGGGCTGCCTCCTCATCTTCATTATGTGACAAGAATCTGGGATCTGCCTCGTACAGTCTTGGCTTATCACCCCATTCATTTTTGTTTTACGGTCATTATTCTTTCTTTGTGGATAAAAATATTTACAACTGGACACTCATCCCTTTTTTATAAATGGTTGGCTTGTCCCTACTGTAAGGAAGAATGCATTTCTTGCCAATAATTGCTAGTTTCATAAAGAGCGAGCCTTGGCCGCTGGCATGAAATAGCTTCAAAACAATGGACTTTTAGTAACTTAATACACTCCTTTGTTCACATTGGCAGCGTCCCATTATTCCCAACACTTTGTGTTATTTCTGCCTAGCTACAGGATGCCAGATGTTTATTTCCTAATCACATAGAGAGCTTGTGCTAGTAGTGATAACATTAAGTTTGAAACATGAACTCCTGAGAATTTAACCTTATATTCTTGGTCTAGAAGATAAAGAACACAATTAGGTTTTAAATAATTGTTCCTTGGGCTTCAGCGATAGACTTAATTGAATATATCAGTTTCCTACCATCCTTTCACATACTTCCATGAGTTAATTAATACCTTTTTGGCATTTTTTAGAATTGACATGCATCCGTTGAATAGAAGTTTGCTTTGTAAAAGCATGTACATTAATTCTTTTATGTAGCATATATCTTATCGATCTAGTTAACCATCCAATTGCACAAGTACCAATCTTCAATTTTTTTCCCATTTCTCATAGTTGTCCAAGGACACTCAAAGACAGGATGCTTTAAACTGTGGGGGGGGGGGGAAATACCTTTTAAAACAAAGCGGCTGGATTGATGACTTCGGGCACTGAAAACATGCCAGACTTGTGCAATTTTTAGGTATGTCAACAAAATCATACTTCAGAGACTTTATATATGTGAGAACTATGCATTTTTGGTGCATACTTGTCCCCAAAAATCCTTGTTCAAAGGAACATCTTGTAGCATTCAGTGCCTGAATTAATGTGTACTCTACCCATGATTATGTACCCCTATGTAAATAACTATTCAAGCACGTTTGTTGATCACTGCTGTCAAAAAGTTTAGATTAAGTTTTAAAAATATGTCTGTAAATTATGCACATGATTGTCTCATTTTAATATGCTCAATAAACACTGTAAGTTCATTGGATGTACAGAATAAAGAAGATTTACTGTATTTATTGATTTGTTTTATACACGTAGTCCTCAACTTACAACCACAATTGAGCCCAAAATTTATGTTGTTAAGTGAGAGATTTGTTAAGTGACCTTTGCCCCATTTTACGACTTTTCTTGCCACATTTGTTAAGTGAATCACTGCAGTTGTTAAATTAATAGCATGGTTGTTAAGTGAATCTGGTTTCCCCATTGCTTTTGCTTGTCAGAAGGTCTCAAAAGGCGATCCCATGACCCCAGCACACTGCAACCGTCATAAATGTGAGTCAGTTATTAAGCATCCAAATGTAAATCACGTTACCATGGGGATGCTACAACAGTTGCGTGACAAATGGTCTTGTCATTTTTTTCAATGATGTTGTAACTTTGAAAGGTCACTAAAATGAACTGTTGTAAGTTGAGGACTACCTGTACTCTCATTTTGTGAGCCTAGTTATTCATAAGATGTAAGTAGGTGAGAAGTGGTAATGTTCTGAATGAATGCTACAATTCATTTTCCTTAGTTCCTCCATGATTACCAAAAATTATTGCAGACTGACAGACCGTTCAGTCATTTTGTTTATTTTCTATGAAAGATCTGTAAAAAAAAAAAAAAGATTTTGTAGCAATGTGGCCAGAAAAAAAATTTTTTTTTGGTTGAGATGATTTTATCTGGAATTCAATTTACCTTATTTCATAGTTTCTCAGCACTTTCCCTCATACATAAGCAACAAATCTCTCATTGTTGTCCTCTTTAGGTTATGTGTTAGAGCAGGTGAGCAATGTCATGAATATACCCATCATAACCCAATATAATGCCCCTAAAAAAAATCCCCCAATTAAAATAATCCCGAAAATTAAAAAATCTCGACACATCCTCAAAATTCGTAAGATTTTGTAAACTTTATTATTATGGTTGTCAGCCTGATGTTTATACTAGATCTGGCATTTTTATCCACCTATTGACTAAGGCCCTGGAATAGGCAGATGTTATTGTTTGCTGGTGTTAACCTGGTGCTGGTGCTACCCTTGAAGAGTGTTCAGAGACTACAGTTGGTCCAGAATGCGGCTGCACGAGCTGTCATGGGTGCACCTAGGTACACCCATATTACATCGATTCTCTGCGAGCTGCAGTGGCTCCCTATTGGTCTCCGGGCACAATTCAAGGTGTTGGTTATTACCTTTAAAGCCCTACATGGCTCAGGGCCAGGTTATCTTCGAGACCGCCTCCTACCACATAGCTCCCAGCGACCAGTAAGATCCCACAGGGTTGGGCTCCTCCGGGTCCCGTCAGCGAACCAGTGCCGGCTGGCGGGCCCGCGGGGGAGGGCCTTCTCTGTGGCTGCTCCGGCCGGGCCTTCTCGGTGGCTGCCCCGGCCCTCTGGAACCAGTTACCTCCTGAGATATGGACTACCCCCACACTGTTGGTCTTCCAGAAAGCGGTGAAGACCTGGCTGTTCTGGCAGGCTTGGGGCCGTTGATCTCGCTTTTGCAATTTGGCGAGATCCGGCCAGGAAAAGGTGTGTATGGGTTTTTAATTGTTTTTAAATGTTTTTTTATTATGTAAGCTTTCTATATTTTATTATGTTTTTTATATTTGCTGTAAGCCGCCCAGAGTCCTTTGGGAGTTGGGTGGCATAGAAATGCAAATAAATAAATACCGGTAAATAAATAAATAAATAAAATGCAGAATAGAAGCTTTTCCAAGTAAAGCCTTTTGAAGTTGACTGAAGGGGATTTTGTCAGTGCTGATGGTGTTCAAGTGGTCCTCCAGTTGGTTTGGGATGTGGCCACGATGCCTATCATTATTGGTACTATCTTTACTTTCTTTTGCCCAGTTGATTTACTTCTGTTTACAAATCTTAATGGTTTGTGATTTTCTCTAGTTCTTTCACTTCTGCTTTGCTGTCTCCAGGTACAACAATGTTGACTACCCAGACTGTTTTGGTCTCTCTCTTTTTTATGTGGCAGGTACTTGTCTGTTTGAATTCCAAAGTCCCAGAGCACTTTAGCTTCTTCATTTTCTATCACTCTGTCTATTTTGTGTTCCCACCCGTTCTTGCTTGCAGGCAAATGGTACTGCAGATCTTCCAATGCATCACCATGCTACTTTGTAATGCTATTGTTTGTAGGATCTTCTTGCAGCAGCTAACTGGGTGGTCCAGTGTTTCTTCAGCTTCTTTGCAGAGGCAGCATTTACTATCTGTTGCCATCTTCTCAATTCTGTTTTCATATGCATTTGCTCTTAAGGTTTGATTGCAGTCTGAATTAGCCCCTCTGTCTCTTTCTTCAACTTTCCTGCTTTTAGCCATTGCCAGATCTTATTGTTATCTGCTTTGCCTGATTTGTTTAAAAATTGTATTAGCCATGTAATATTTTGCCTCGCCATATCTCTTTTTTATTCTTTATTTGTAGACCAGTTTGGTTTCTCTGGTACTCAATAGCAATAGTATTAGCACTTAGGCTTATATACCGCCCCTTTTCAGCACTCTCTAAGTCAGTGGTTCTCAACCTTCCTAATGCCGCGACCCCCTCCCTGCTGCCGCGACCCCCTCCCCGCTGCTGCGACCCCCTCCCCTCCCCTCCCCGTGCACGATGAGGTGACAAAGGGGGCGTGGTGGGCTAGCGCACGCTTAGGCAACTCCTGTGAAAGGGTCGTTTGACCCCCAAAGGGGTCGCGATCCACAGGTTGAGAACCGCTGCTCTAAGTGGTTTTACAGAGTCAGCATATTGCCCCCAACAATCTGGGTTCTCATTTTACCAACCTTGGAAGGATGGAAGGCTAAGTTAACTTGAGCTGGTGAGGATTGAACTCCTGGCAATGAGCTGAATTAGCCTACAATACTGCATTCTAAACACTGCGTCACCACAGCTCTTTGAAAGGCTAGTGATGTCCCACTTGAAAACCATCACGGATCCACTGTTAGACCCCCTGCAATTTGCATACCGAGCAAATAGATCGACAGATGATGCTGTTAATATGGCTCTGCACTACATCCTACAACATCTTGAATCTCCAAAGACCTACGCAAGGGTCCTCTTTGTAGACTTTAGTTCAGCATTCAATACCATCATACTGGACATTCTTCTAACTAAACTAAATCAGCAAGAGGTACCTGAACACACTTGTAAGTGGATCACAAGCTTCCTAACAGACAGGAAGCAGCAGGTGAAGCTAAGCAAAATCATATAAAATACCTATACAAATAAAACAGAG
>QLTV01002425.1:1492784-1503853 GCA_003457575.1 Thermophis baileyi
TTTCCTGCCTTCCTTGTTCTTTTTTTTTATTCCTAGTTCTGGGAGTATTGCCAAATACAGTCAGACCTGCTCATAGTATCTCTTGGACTCCAGCCAGCTGTTAAAGATTAGACATTTACCAGTGGAGATTTGGAAAACCCTATTCTGCCTTTATTTTGTTTTCAAATTATTATGTTGCTCCTAAGAAGTTATTAGGAGACATTTATTAGTAAAAGAACAGTGTTTTGCAGTGTGTGTGTGCGTATTATTGGTGGCTCGTCGCTGGGGCTGAACACCAAGCTACATTCCAGTTGGTCTTCCTTCTGCAGTTTTCCAAAATCATCTTGTTAATAAGGGACTGATCTTTTATTCCTGTGGTGTTTGGGTGGTTTTCTTTCTACTTAGGTGAAAAGAGCTTGTTTTCAACTAGATTCTGTTGGATGTCATCAGCCACCATACCAGTTAGCAATTTCAAAGTTGTTGGTAAGCCTGTAGTTGCCTAATGCTACCCCACCCCCTTTTTTTAATCTTTCATTTTCAAGTAGGTTTTGCCAAATATTAATCAATCTCCAGTTTCAGTTCCTTGAAGCATGTTGTTAAACTGTTTGACAAGGAGTGGGTCTAGAGCAGTCAGATGTTTCAATCAGAAGCCATGCGGTTATTTCTTCTTCACATGGTGCTGACCAATTCTTGATCTTCCTTGCCTTTTCTTCACCATTCCATCCAGGGGTGAAATGCTCCCAGTTTGCTCTTATCTGTTGGTCGCCGTAGAGCCAGTAGCCAAGGTAGCGCGAGGCGCTGCCCACCCGCCCGGACGCCGCCATTTGAGTTTTTTTATCCTCTGCGAGTGCACAGAATGCTTTGCGCATGCACAGAGGGTAAAAGAACCCAAATGGCGGCGTCCGGGCAGCGTCCGGGCGGGTGGGCAGCGCCTCGCGCTACCTTGGCGCCCGGCTCTACGGCGACCGACAGGTAAGAGCGAACCGGGAGCATTTCACCCCTGATTCCATCTGTTATTACAATTTCTTTTATTTCAACTTCTTTTTATTCTTATCCACCTCCTTTATCCAAGCTGCATTCTTGTATTTCTTTGGGTTGTTCTGTGCAGTTTCTTTTTTTGTCAAGTGTTGACTGGTTCACTGCAGTCTCTCTATTGATGAATTGGTAGAAATGCTTCTGATTTGACTGAAATTGGAGATTCTGCCTATAATTCACAATTCAAGCTCCATATTTGCTGATCTTCTGGGCTATAGCTTTATTATTTCCAGTGCTTCCTTAATCTTCCTTTTTTTGTAAGTGATATTTCTTTGGTCTTGTTCTTCAGCTTATTCTTTTTTTAATCTGTTCTTGCTTGCTTGCATCTGATCTTAGCATGCTGATCTCATTTCCAGCCTGATTTTTCATTTAGTTTTGCAGAGTTTGCCCCCCCCCCCCAGTTTGTGATTTTGCATCCCAGGTGTTCAGTTATAACTGTTTCTTGTAGTAAGGTGGTGCTTCTCTTTGATATTACAATATTGACATCTTTTAATATTTTATTTATTTTTTATTTATTTGTTTGTCAAGCATATATAAGGTTACAGAGAAAGTATAAACATGATTGTGAATACATAAAATGTATAAACTTGGTTACGAATACATGGGGACATTAGGACAGGGACGGTAGGCATGTTGGTGCACTTATGCACGCCCCTTACAGACCTCTTAGGAATGGGGTGAGGTCAATGGTAAACAGTCTAAGGTTAAAGTTTTGGGGGTTTGGGGAAGAAACTACAGAGTCAGGTAGTGCATTCCAGGCATTGACCACTCTGTTGCTGAAGTCGTATTTTCTGCAATCAAGTTTGGAGCGGTTTACGTTAAGTTTGTATCTATTGTGTGCTCGTGTATTGTTGCTATCTGTTTCTTTGGAACAACCTCCACTGCAGACAACTTTGGTTGTTTTTGTGCTCAGTTATTCTTTGTTTCATTTGTTTTCTTTTTTTAAGTTAGAAGTCTTTGTTGTTTCTGAGGAGAAGGTAGAAGAAAGGGTGCCTGATTTAGGAATGAAAATGATTCAGTAGCTATGCTGGCTTCTAATGCCAGCTTCCCTTAGTTTGCCTCTACAGTCTGAGCTACTTGTGACAAGGCTTTGATTTCTTTGTCCTGGGAAGACCTTTGCAGTTTTTCCAATTTTGCTTCTGTGAAAACTTGATTTTGTATTTTGAATCAATGTTGATCTGCTACCTTTGTTCTGTTATTTCTTATTCTGCACATTGTTATTATTTCTTTGCATCATGCCATTGGGCAAAATCAGGCAATGAAGATATTGCTGATATCTGTATTAAAGTTTTTCATTTTAGAATGAATATATATCAGTGGTGGGTTGCTACCGGTTCACCCCGGTTCGGGCGAACTGGTAGCAGTGGTGGCGGGAGGCTCTGCCCACCCACCTGGATGTCATCACGTACGATCTGTGCATGTGCAGAAGGTTCTGTGCATGCGCAGAAGCACCGTGCGTGAGCGGTCATAGTTCCGAACCGGTATATCTATCTATCTATCTATCTATCTATCTATCTATCTATCTATCTATCTATCTATCTATCTATCATCTATCTATCTATCTATCTATCTATCTATCTATCTATCTATCTATCTATCTATCATCTATCTATCTATCTATCTATCTATCTATCTATCTATCTATCTATCTATCTATCTATCTATNCTATCTATCTATCTACCTACCTACCTACCTACCTACCTATCTACCTCCCTATACACACACACACACCTATATATATCTCTGTGTATACACACACACACACACACACACACGATTTCAGAGGTTACACATAAATGTTTATTTTTTTTGAGACTTAGACCAAAGAAAATACAATAGAGATCTTTATAAAACTGGCTTTTATAAAACTTGCCAATTTGTTGAACAAAACAGATTATGAAATGTACAATTGCCAACCATCCCTTTCAACAAGCCCATCATGGACCTCTGAGTTGTCTACACCCTCTTCATTTTTCTCCAAAGAGAGGAAGAAGAAAGCAGGGAATGGGAATGGGAAGAAAACCTATATCACACCTAGCATGCTGTCTTATTTCTGCAAGTTAAACTTTCAGCATCACTCTTCAAATGTTAACAGAATTTGCCTTCTCTCTTAATTTTCATTTGAAAGTTGTTTTCTTTCTGCTGCAGGACAAAAATTGAAGTGAACTATGTCAAAAGGACATTCCTGCCAAAGACCTCCCACTCTGCTAAAACATGGACGAGATGTAGCTTTTTGTAGAGTTTCTACAAGAGACACTGGGAGACACAAACCTTTGGATTGCCAGTGGTCAACTAGTCCTGGTTTGGAACTGACCATGAAGCACTTACCAGAATGGCTTGTCTAAGTGATGAATTTCCTACAGCATTGGATTGGGTACACATATACTTTGAAGTCCTTTACTGGCACCAAGTCCTTTGAAAGACGGTTTCCAACATAATCTTAATTCCCCAGGGCCATGTGAATGGGTTTGGCCCCCAGAGCCTCTCCAAAAGTCACCAAATTGTAATGTTTATATGTGACAGAAGGAGATAGTGACAAAATACATGCCCACTGAGGAAAGTAGTCAATTAATTTAACTTTCCTAATCATTTTATTTCCCTGGAAAAAAAAATAAAGGAAATGAAAACAAATTTAGATTTTATCCTGATCAAATCTAGGTCTGGCATTCTTTCTAGAAAAACTATGTCTGGCCCCTTTGATCAATCTCAAACACTTTGTCCTTTTTCGCTCTTATAGTTTGAACTTTGTGCTTAAGAAGAAGCCATACAGTCTTATTCTGATCAATCAGGAGGCCCTCTCATCAGTTGTTTTATTAGTCATGTATCTTCCTTTTATCCTTTATTTCCTGTTCTCTCCTTTCTATTGACATTTATGCTGTTAACCCTAAATAGGGAACCATAAACCATAAATGGCCCTCCAGCTGTTAGTGAACCACAGTTTCCAGCAACCCAGCCAGCATGATAGACACAGAGACTATCAGCAACATCTGGAAGGTGGCAGATTTCACAGTCCCATTAAACTTTCATCAACATAGACATGTGGCTTTTTTGTTGAACTTAATCTTAGAAGCAGTATATAAAGTGGTGGAAATATACAAATACTTGCAATGCATGCTATCTCTCCATATGCTTTCTCTCCTTGCTCCACACATACATGCATATCAAAGACAGAGATAGACAGACATTTGGATCATTATTTAAGGTCTTCTTGATTCCCCAACATCTGAGGGCCTGGAGACATATAGAAGATTCTAGGTCTTTTCAATTATGGACCAACATTAACTGGTGGTCCATTGCCAAGTTTTTCTGGCCCCTTTTGTACCTTATTTTTTAAGGAAAACCTCTGAGGAGAGCAGAAAGTTGATGGATTTGTTATTTCCATTTTTTATACCAACTGCATTTTTAATCATATTATGTACTGACTAGCCTATTGCTTGCTGAACCGGCTCCGTGACGTCATCGCCGAGTTACTAACGGTTCAAAAGAACCGGTTAGAACCGGTAGGAACCCACCTTCTCAACACAGCTTAGGACATGGAATAATGTTCTTCAATTGCATGAGGAAGATTTGATGTAATGTCCTAAAGAGCCGAGGTGGCGCAATGGTTAGAGTGCAGTACTGCAGGCTACTTCAGCTGACTGCTAGCTGCAGTTCGGCAGTTCAAATCTCACCGGCTCAAGGTTGACTCAGCCTTCCATCCTTCCGAGGTGGTAAAATGAGGACCCAGGGGCAATATGCTGACTCTGTGAACCGCTTAGAGAGGGCTGTAAAGCACTGTAAAGCGGTATATAAGTCTAAGTGCTATTGCTATTGCTATTGATAGGAAATGGCCTCAGTCATTTCCTATCAATAGCAATAAAATGTATGGACTTAAAATTAAAATGTATGGACTTCAACTCCCAGAATTTCACAGCAAACAGTTTGGCAGAATTCTGGTAATTGAAGTCCACACAACTTAAAGTTGCTGAAGTTGAGAAACACTTTTCTAGAGACTTCCCTTTACTGGGTGTGCAAGCAGAAGATACACAGGAATTATTCTGAAAATTCCTGCACTGAACAGGGTTGATAACCTAAGTGGCCATTTCAAACTCCATGGTTCCACAAAAGTAAAATAATAACTCCTCAAAAGCCAGAGATGGAGCTATGTGGAGTTTCATTGCAGGATTCCTGGGCTAAGTTATAATTTTAAACAGTGCCACCCCAAAGCATCTGAGGGCAGGATAATGTATGGAAGATCATTAAAGAGATATCCAACCTAGAACTAAGGAGAAACTTCTTGAGAGTGAGAACAATTAATCAGTGGAACAGGTTGCTTTTAGAAGTTATAGGTACTCCATCACTGGAGGTTTTCAAGAAGATACTGGACAGCCCTTTGTCCAGAATGGTATAGAGTCTCCTGCTTTAGCCGGCGGCTGGACTAGAAGACTCCTAGGTCTCTTCAAAACCTATTATTCTATGTTATATGTTCTACTTGTTCCTCTATTTAGTACTGCATCCATTGACTAATTCAGTGCTAGGTCTATCCAAATTAAAAGATTGTTTCTTTAAAATGCCATTACATTAAATCTGATCTATCACCAGCAGTATATTTCCATATTTTGGGCAGAATCAACTCAGTTTTATTTCTAATCTGAAGTGTCTCAACGTGGCAAAGACATTAGCCTGCACAAATCAAGCTTCTGAGAAAAGGCATGATGTGGCTTGGAAATCTGGACATCTTTCTATTTATCTGTGTGGACGGTTTCCATCATCTCTCAATTCTGGACAGATGAAATTCAATATTTATATAAGGCAACAGGCAAAGGTTGACAGGATATCATAAAGATACACCATTGCATCTCTGAGTGCAGAGCATGATTAATAGTAAACCTGAACATTAATTATATTTAATTATTTGTCCCATGATATTAATTTTTAAATGCCTTCTGTTTTACCACAGAGCATTTCATATTATTTATTTTTATTTGAGGTCTTAGTTTTGTAGCAATTTCCTAAAGCTGCATCTCAGTTGATAACTTGCTAGCCCCCTTTTAAAATACCCTGTAAAGTTTTAAGTGGCTGAGTTACAAAAACAGCTGGAAATATGAGCTCATAATGACCATGCTGGGAGACCTTTCACTAGAGGAACACACAGAAAGTATTTGAGCTCCATCAAAGCAAGTTTGGCTTTCTAAGTTTCCTATAGTCTAACCTATCTGGTACTTGATGTAGGCCCCCCAGCCTATTTTTTGCATTCAAAAGCTGGCAACAAAAATAAAACATTTCCTTTGCTTTTTGTGAGATGATTTTTACAATGTTACATGATTGTGTAGTTAGTTCCAATTTCATCAAGCTTTTATGCATTTATTAATTGATTTATTCGATTAGTTTCAGTGTCACTTGACTCCAGACTGACTCTGGATGGATCACAATAGGATAAAATGATTTCTTTATTACTAAAGAACCCATAGCAAGCTTAATAGTGGTGCTTTGGTCTTTCTTATTAGATATCATTTCATTAAGGTACATTAGATTTTGGATCAATGACATTGATGGACATGGAAAACAAGTCTATCACGGGGAGCATGCTAGACATGCTCCTGCACTGGAACCTGCACTGCATATCGGACATTAATACAATCAAGAAAGTCCAGAAATATTTCATGAGAAGAGTCCTCCACTCCTCTGCTCGCAACAGAATACCTTATTCCACCAGATTTGAAATTTTGGGCTTAGACAACTTAGAACTACGTCGCCTTAGAACCGATCTAAATGTAGTTCATAAAATTATCTGACACAATGTCCTACCTGTCAATGACTACTTCAGCTTCAACTGCAACAATACCTGAGCACACAATAGATACAAACTTAATGTAAACCGCTCCAAACTCGACTGCAGAAAATACGACTTGAGCAACAGAGTGATCAGTGCCTGGAATTCACTACCTGACTCTGTGGTTTCTTCCCCAAACCCAAAAAACTTTAACCTTAGACTGTCTATTGTCGACCTCACCCCATTCCTAAGAGGTCTGTAAGGGGTGTGCATAAGCGCACCATTGTGCCTACCATTCCTGTCTTACTGTCCTATTGTCCTCATTTATCTGTACTTACTTCGTTTATGTTTATGTTTATACTTATACCTGCTATCTTGTACGTTTGACAAAATAAATAAAATAAATAAATATGCTAGTTATTTTAATAACTAGTTTCTGCTTAGAAAACAGCTTATAGAATGGGGAAAACTCTTAAGAATTTAGCACTGTGCCTTTATATGTTTTAATTGTGATTTTTCTGTTTTCTTTTTAAATAAATGGTGATGCTTCTCTGCTTTGGTCCCTGTTTGGGGAAGAAGAAATAAGGAATGCCGACAATTGTAGTTTAAAAATTTCTGGAGGATCCCACTTTCTATAGCTTAGTCCAATAATGCTATTTTGCCAAAATGGTACTTCTGACTTTCAAACACTTATTTCTGAGAATATATCCCATTAGCAGGACTTATTTTCATGTGAATGTGCATTAGATTGTTCTGTTAGTTTCAAAACTCCTTCCAAATCATATTATCTCCAAATCCACATCCAAATCATTGATGCTCCATTTCATGGCATTGCAGACAAAAATCCATACTTGGAAGGAGACTCTTAGCACCTTTACAATAACCTTGAAGTCTTTATTTTCAATCAGCCTTCGTGGTAAGAGGAGAAACAGGCAACTCCCAAGTCTCATTAACTCTTAGACCTAAACAATGTCACAAAGGCAATATGTAGTGTTCATGCAATCATTGGCAGGTGCTTCATGGACACCTGGGCTTTAAATTCAGGAGCAATCCAGCTATCTTCATTCAATGAGAACAGCAGTAGATTGAAAAAAAGATTCTGCTAATGTTTTAACCATTCTCAGCTCCAGTCAGAGCATCTGGAAATATGAGCAATGGAATAGACACATCTCAGACTAGCTGTCATTGATGATGAAAAGGGCTATAGCTGTCTCCCTGGCCAGAAAATATTGCTGTTTCACTTAGGAGAAATACTGTGCTTTAAAGACATTTTAATATTGCAAATATAAGAAAAGAACAAGAATCCCAAAGGTGCTTTTTCAAGGGGCAACTGGACTTTCTGTTTTTTTTTTCTTTGAAGACATTTCGCTTCTCATCTAAGAAGCTTTTTCAGCTCTGACTGGATGGTGGGGAATGGAAGAGCCGAGGTGGCGCAGTGGTTAGAGTGCAGTACTGCAGGCTACTTCAGCTGACTGTTCAGCAGTTCAGCGGTTCAAATCTCACTGGCTCAAGGTTGACTCAGCCTTCCATCCTTCCGAGGTGGGTAAAATGAGGACCCAGATTGTTGGGGGCAATATGCTGACTCTGTGAACCGCTTAGAGAGTGCTGTAAAGCACTGTAAAGCGGTATATAAGTCTAAGTGCTATTGCTATGGAAGGATCTCTCTCTATATATAATAAATTGCCTTACTAATGTACCATCCTGTAAAGGTAAGATAAGTTTAAGGCAGTCCAAGATAAGTGATCTGAACCTGGTGTGCCCAGCGCACAGCCTAATTTCCTTGTTAAAAGATGAAGTTGAAATGAAGTGAAAACCACAGAGGAATGTTGAGTTCAGTTTAACAGCCTGAGCTAAAGTGTCTTTGAGTCATCACTAGCACTGATGGTGTAACCTAGTTTGAATAATGAAATGTCTGCAAGAAAACAACCAAGCTCAGAATGTATCAAGGGCCCCTCATTTCAACCCTCAAATATTCTCCTTTATTGGTAAAATGTCTTTCCTGGGAAGTAAGATTTATTGACTTCATCAAGATGTATTTTTTTATTGGTTCCCAAATTAATAAAAAGAATAGAAGAATTTGGTGAGGTGACAGGACTAAAAATAAACAAGGAAAAGACTAAAATATTGACAAAGAATCTTACAAACAAACAGAAAAATGAACTGACGGAAAAGATGGACATGCAGATAACTAAAAAAGTTAAATACTTGGGAATTTGGCTAACAGCAAGATGTACAACCATCAAAGAAGAAAACTACATTAAATTATTACAACAAATAAAGACAGACTTGGAAAAATGGAGGAACCTACAGTTGTCGTTGGTCGGAAGGATAGCCACAACAAAAATGAATATCCTACCGAAATTACTGTTTTTATTTCAAGCAACTCCGATAAAACTAGGGAAAAAGGTCTTTGAGGACTTAAACAAATTGATTCTAAAGTTCGTCTGGAAAGGCAAAAAACCAAGAATCAAACTGAAAATGCTACAAGACACCAAAAATAAGGGGGGGGGTTGGGCTACTGGACTGGGAGCTCTATTACCAGGCCTCAGCACTCACATGCGTGAAGGAGTGGATAAATCTGAAGAACAAAAGAATATTGACGTTAGAAAGACACGACTTACAATTGGAGTGGCATGCATTTGTATGGTATGGCACTATTAAAATACACAGATACTTCCAAAGGCACTATATCAGGAATGCTCTGCTTACAGTTAGGGGAAAAAAATCAAACAGAATCATTACATGAAAATACCGGTCTGGCTATCCACGATGGAAGCGCTAATATATCCTAATGTTCTAGAACTGGAAAAAATCGTAAGGTATAAAGACATCCTAAACGAACAAGGGAACTTAAAATCAAAACAGGAACTAAAAAATCAAGGAATCGATTTGGCCTGGTGGCCATATATTCAAATACAAATGAGACACAAGAAAGATGCAGAAATATATGGATTTTACAAGGAACCCCTAGAACTAGATCAGATATTTCTAGGGACAGATGACAAATTAACAAAGAAAATTTATAATTACCTATTGAATTTTAAAATGGAAGAAGAACATGTAAAAGAAACCATTATAGTATGGGCCAAAAATTTTGGATATAATATAGAACTAGACAATTGGCAAAAACTTTGGGAAAGAAATTACAAACAAACAATGTCAACAGCAGACAAAGAAAATCTTTACAAAATGTTCTACAGATGACATTTGCCACTACAGATGGCATTTGCTACCAGCAAGAATGGCAAAGATGTTCCAAAACATATTGCCAGCCTGCTGGAAATATAAACAGATACCGGGGTCCTATTACTATATGTGGTGGACTTGTCCAACGGCAAAAACATATTGGTTAAAGATAAAAAGGTAGTTAGAAGAAATGGTAGCACAACAAATAGATTTAAAACCAGAATTGTTCTTATTAGGTATACTACCGGGGAAATACAACAAAAGAATTATATATTTAATATTACATGTAATAACGGCAGTGAGAATTATATACGCACAAAACTGGAAAAACGAAAGTATACCTATAGATGAAAATCTAATAAAGAAAATACTAGACTGCGCCAGGGGTGAAATCCAGCAGGTTCTGACAGGTTCTGGAGAACCGGTAGCGGAAATTTTGAGTAGTTCGGAGAACCGGTAGCGGAAATTTTGTGTAGTTTGGAGAACCGGCAAATACCACCTCTGGCTGGCCCCAGAGTGGGGTGGGAATGGAGATTTTGCAATATCCTTCCCCCAGGAGTGGGGAGGGAATGGGAATTTTGCAGTATCCTTCCTCTGCCATGCCCACCAAGCCATGTGCACCAAGCCACACCACGCCCACCAAGCCACGCCCACAGAACCGGTAGTAAAAAAATTTGGATTTCACCACTGGACTGCGCCGAAATGGACAGGTTAACTATGAAAATTAAGGATAAAGAGGAAACAGAGTATTATTTAACATGGGACTTATTTTATAAATGGTTAGAAAACAGAAGCAGAAGCTAGTAAATTTATAATTAAGGATGATTAACAAAATAGAGGTAAATGTATATATAGATATAGAATAGAATAACAGAGTTGGAAGGGACCTTGGAGGTCTTCTAGTCCAACCCCCTGCTTAGGCAGGAAACCCTACACCACTTCAGACAAATGGTTATCCAACATCTTCTTAAAAACTTCCAGTGTTGGAGCATTCACAACTTCTGGAGGCAAGCTGTGCCACTGATTAATTGTTCTAACTGTCAGCAAATTCCTCCTTAGTTCTAGGTTGCTTCTCTCCTTGATTAGTTTCCATCCATTGCTTCTTGTCCTGCCCTC
>QLTV01002425.1:1522868-1562982 GCA_003457575.1 Thermophis baileyi
GGTTTCGCTCCGGTCACAATTTAAGGTGTTGGTTGTTACCTTTAAAGCCCTACATGGCTCAGGACCAGTTTATCTATGTGACCGCCTTCTCCCACACTCCTCCCAATGACCAGTGAGGTCGCACAGGGTCGGCCTTCTTCAGGTCCTGTCAGCCAGACAGTGTCGGCTGGCAGGTCCGCGGGGGAGGGCCTTCTCTGTAGCCGCACCGACTCTATGGAACCAACTTCCCCCCGAGATCCGTACTACCCCCACCTTACTGGCTTTCCGTAAAGCCGTTAAGACCTGGCTTTTCCAGCAGGCCTGGGGCCAATAACCTATGGATTGCCCCATGTATGTAGGTGTAAATGTTTTTTTGATATTTTTAAATTGTATTTATTATGTTTTTATTGGTGTTTTTATTCATGTGTTGTGAGCCACCCAGAGTCCTTTGGAAGTTGGGCGGCATACAAATTTTATTAATAAATAATAATAAATTAATAAATAATAAACATGGGATGAATAAACTTGATTATATTTTGTGACCTAGGGTCAGGGAAGAAGAGAGGTGACTATGCAACATTGCCCTCAGAAACAATAAGATTTTACTTCCTTCTTTCTGCTCTCCCCAGGACACCCCAAAATTGCCTTTACAAGAAAGAGAATATGAGGGGATAGAGAAGAAGGCGGCATTCATTCCTCAGTTATATCTATTGTGCTGGCAGAAGACACCATGGGAATGCATTGGCTTGAACTGGAAGAAGTATCCTGATTAACAGAAACTCTCTGCTGTAGTCTTACAGAATCAGAGTACAGAGTATAAACCTATGTATGGTGGTTATAGTATTGGACTAGAAGCAGGAAAAAACAAGTACTAGTCCCTCCTTGTCATGGAAGCTGACTCTGTGATTTTCAGCCAGTCATATTCTCTCTGTAGAGGAATATAACTTTGAAGAAGGGAAACAAGAACTATTAAGTAAAGATCAACCTGGGTCAGAAGAGGGGGTGAGAAAGAAACTCAAGATGACCCTGCCTTGAGACTTGTTTTGGTATTAGAGGGGTCCAAATCTACCAGTCTGGTAATTTACCCCACAAACAATAGAAGTCCATCAGTCCTTGTGATGTCTGTCTCCTGATATAGCAAAATATTAAAAACATTGTTTCGGTAGTTATTTGGCTATTTATGTACATTTTTTAAATTGTTTTAAATGTTTTGAAAGTATGTCTTCTCTAAATTGTCTTAACTGAATGCATATTTAGATGGGCTTCCTTATGCACTGAAAAGACAGTGGTTTTAATTAAAGAATTAAACTGCAGACAAAGCCATAATTGCAGGACAATAACCAATTAAACTTTTCTGTGTCCTTGGAGTTTGAAACAGATGATGACAAGGGACAAACAAACAATGTATTTCACACAAATGCATGCTTAAGTCTCTTGTGAATAATAAAAAGCAATACTAATGGGAAACTGGGGAGTGTCCATTTGGTATAGGGGTTAAGGCACCAGATGGACATACTCAAGATTTTAATCTTAAGAATTTTAAGAATGAAATATTCTTAGTCATTAACTGCAAATATTTAGATTGCTGCTTATACTGAACTAGATTTATGAAAAACCCTACCAGACAATGGTATGTGGCCTATCTTGATCAAATAGAAATGGGAAAATCAACTGATGCATTTACTGGAAGTCTTGGTATGTTTTTAAGAATGAAAATAAGAAGCAATGACAAATACAATTGGGTGCTGAAACAATGCATATTTTGCTGACTAAACAAATATATCTTCTTATGATTACGGTGTATATTTCAGTACAATCATAAAACCTTTCAGTAACAATCACTAATGAATATGTCCACATTTCTGGATAGAAATGTAAAGTAAATTAAAGTGATTGGTGCTTGTTTATAAACCTTAATAGTGCTAAAAAAGTAACTATAACAGGGAATTGGCTCATCAACTTTCATTAATTTTTTTGCCCTCCTATAATTTACTGTTTTCCTCTCTTTCGTTTGATATAAAACTATTAAGATCAAACTAAAAAGATTTTGAAACAAACTGGGCTTCTCAGGTAGTCCTTGCTTAACAACCACAACTCGGACCAGCAACTCTGTTGTGAAGCAACATGTTCATTAAGCAAGACATCATATGATGTGACTTGCAATTCTACCTCCGGCTTCTCCATTGACTCTACTTGTCAGAATCCCGCCTTGAAGCCCATAAATGGTGGTCATGTGACCATGGGTTTATCTGACGGTTGTAAACACCCACCAGTTACAAAATGCATAAATCTAGATCACATGACTGCAAGGATGCTGCAAAGTTTGTAAGTGCAAAGACCAGTCATAGAATTACTACTTTATCACCAGGGGTGGGTTCTAACTTACCTCGCTGCCGGTTCGCTTCCTCCTGCGCCACGTGGCCATGCCTCGTGGGTGTGCGCGCACTTTGCGCGCGTGCACGTGCATGCGCAGTGCAAAAAAGTAAAGAAAAAAGAAAAGCCAAAAACAAGATGGCGACGCATGCGCAGTACCGGAAACTCGGCTTCTGCGCATGTGCAGAAGAAAAAAAAATATTAAAAAAAAATATTAAAAAAATATTCCAAAAAAAAATGGCGGTGCCCACAGACCAGCACCAACCGAACCGGATCCGTGACATCATCGTGACATCACCAGCGGGTCGCTACCAGTTTGGGTGAACCGGTCCGAACCGGTCTGAACCCACCTCTGTTTATCACAGTTGTAACTTCAGTCGTTAAAAGGGTAGTTATTAAGGGAGGTTTACCTGTAGTTTATAGGTGCCTTATTTAAAAATAAATAAATAAACTCAAGGATTTAAGGATTTTTCCATTGCAGAGGGCATTTACTTCTGGGCTTCCCAAAAAGGCTTCCCCAAAGTCTTCTTATCCAGGTAAGTTACTCAAGAGCTGAACCAGAACATCTCTAGAACTTTCAGAAACACTTCAGTGAATAACTATAGGACATAAGTGGAGAATTGCAATGTGATTGTGGCCTGTTTTATAAATTTACATTCCTGGTAGTTTTATTAAAACAGTTCAAAAGAGGAAGAGGAAAAGCAGTTCTCTTATGTTCTATGATATAAAAAGACCAAAGAAAACAGATGTTTCTATTTTATATACTTGCTAAATGATAAGCGAACAGGTCTATTCAATGATCCAGGGAGACCTGAGCCATTTCCGGTTTTATAAATAACGTGAATATAAATAAGCAGGAATTAAAAAGTGATGACATAATAAAATAAGGCACTGAACACCTCAATCAATTGAAAAAGAGTGACAGATGATACAAATACATACACATATGAGACTTAATAGGTCTTGAGATTTAGGCTATCTGATCCTATCTCAGCTTTCACAGATCAGAGATGAATCTTTCCTGAAGAAAGATTGGCCTTCACAGACGTAAGGACAATGGAGCTGGTTAATTCTTTTTAATGAGTTTATGCAACTGTTTTGAGTCAGAATCAATTGCTGCATGTTGACATCTTCCTGTAAGTCTGTTGAGTTTTGTTTTTTTTAAAGAAAGAAAACAGACCGTTTTAAGCCCGCCAGTCTTTGAATTAAATTTAAGGAGATTTTGATTGTCTACCTGAAATGGAGAAGATTGCTTTGAATACAGTAGTAATGATGATTTAGTAACAGATGTGGCTTGTTATATAAATTGGCCTTGCAATATTCAGAGCAGGCAGTTCCTAGTATGGAAGGAATTGTACTGTAAATTGTTCTATCAAAAAGATTTAGATCACAGTTGGAATTACTAACAAAACATTCCCCCATCCTGGGAGCCACATCTTCTCAGGGTGCCCATCACTGGACACTGAGTAATCCAGCATGATCTATCACAAATGTGCTGACAGCTGCTGCACTAGATGTTTATACTTACTTCACTAAAAAAAATATTGTTCCCCTGAATATGAAAACCTTTTTATGCTTGCTGCCATAATGGGAACCAGGCCAAGAATGGTTTAACTTCTGCTCAGTTAATTCTATGCAATATTGTTCTTTGGGGATTTCTGCTAGAGTTAACCGAAATAATTTCTTTTGATTATTGGGCTGGTTGTTATTTAGGAAGGAGCAATAAACTGTGGATTCTGATGAAGTTTCTACGAAGACAGAGACTGGAACACAAACCGATCCCTAGTATGAGAACAAAAGTGTATGCCAGCAATAACAGTCCTAACTTTACTTATGAATATTTGCACATTTATAGAGGAGCAATACAGACTTCAAAAATGATTCAGATGAAGTGTTTTAGACCTCACATGTACATGTATGCAAGTCACTGCTAATCATTCAAGCATCACAACTTTTTTTTTGAAAGTGTAAGCCTGAAAAAAATGAAATAAATCAAATGGCACATTAAAGAAATATAAATAAATAATAAAAGAAGCACTATTTCATTAATTCGGTTCAGCGCTTTTAAAAAATCATTTTTGAAGCATGAACAAGCTTAATCTATAGCATTACCAATCATAGGAATCAGTATGTTTTTACTGCATACAGGACAGAACTTGGAAGAGGGAACTGTGATTAATATTTCAATAAATTAAATCCCTCAACCCATGTAGCCTAATTGATATCAGATAGTCTCCTTAACTACATGAATTATTTACGGAAATAAATCTGAGTAATATTCTTTCCAGTTGTTCTTGAGCATCAATATATAAATGTTCTCTCCCTCTTCCTCTCCCCACCCTTTCCATTTCTTTCTTCCCAGGGCTCGGAAAAAGTGACTGGTCCAAGATCCCTCAGCTGGCTTTGTGTCTAAAGTGGAACTAGAACTCATGATCTCCTGGATTCTAGCCAGATGCCTTAACCACTACACCAAACTGGCTCTCTATTTGTATGGATACAATTTATTCTACAGACAAAAGAATAGGTAGGTAGGTAGGTAGGTAGGTAGGTAAAATGTTATTAACACAGTTATTCAAATAAGCCTAGAAGTAAAAGATTAAGAAAAAAAGACAATATCTTACCAAACATATGGGCTCCAAAAGAGTCCAAATACCAGATGTGTCAGAATATTCATGACTGGGAAGACATAGTAACAAGATCAGCCAATGAATAGGCATGGCAACAGATCAGCCAATGGGAGCTGAATTGGAAACTGAAACTGGAAGGAGCCTGGGCGTGGCTCTGCAGCTATGAGATCTGTGCTGGGAATTAAACAAGTCTGGACTTGTCTGTCTGCAACTCTGAACTGAAACTGAAACCAATCTCTCCTCTGTACCACGTTGGAAGAATCAGCTATTGGTATTGTACATTTACTTACGTGTTATTATGTATATAAAGAAGTTAATGAATCCTGCTGAATCAGGTACCTGTGTGTGTGCTTTCTGGATGTGATTTTTGCAACAAACTCTGACAAAATGAAGTGAAACCAAGCACTACCTAATGCTAGTGGAGAGAACCTAAGAGAAAAACAACAACAACAAAAGATAAAAACAACAACAAATGTCTTACAAAAGGGGTAACACTGTGGATCTATAAGTATCTAATTTTCCTCTGTCTTAACCACACAAGATAAAGTAAATTAAAAACAACTGTTTCATCCTAACAAGCGAGGACAAAACTTTACAGTAGACTGGAACAAGGAGACACATCTCTACTTTCCCCTAATACTCACCTTTTTCTCCAAGCACTGATTTGAATATGGCAACCATAAGGTTCAACAGGAATTTTTTGCTTTTTTTTTAAACGTCCATTTTAAATCATAGTGTTATTCCTCCAACTCCCACAGGGAAAGAGGAAAAATAAGTCCACTCACCTTGAACAAGGTTGTCCTAAGAAGAGTGACTTTAGGAGATGGTGTTGGCCTTCCGGAGGAAGAGAGAGGAACCTGCCCCACTTTACATCGAGGGGGGGCTGTGTAGAGAGAGTCTCCTTTAAATTCCTGGGAGTCCATCTCAGCGAAGACCTCACCTGGAAAAACAACACGATCCAGGTGGCCAGGAAGGCCCAACAGAGACTCCATTTCCTTAGGGTCTTGCGTAAAAACAGGGTGGAACAACAACTGATGACCTCCTTTTACCGGTCCACAATAGAAAGCGTCCTCACTTATTGCATCACGGTATGGCATGCCGGCTTGACAGCTGGGGATAGAAAAACATTACAGAGGGTGGTGAGCACAGCACAAAACATCATGGGCTGTCCCCCTGATACCACTAGATGAGATCGCTAGGGCTCGCTGCCTTAGAAGAGTGAGGAAAATCCTCAGGGACGACTCACACCCTGGTCAGCACTTCTTTACCCTCCTACCATCGGGAAGGAGATATAGAAGCATAGACAGCTTCTATACAGGCTGAAGAACAGGCTGAAGAACAGTTTTTATCCGTGGGCTGTCAGACTCCTGAATGCGAAATAACATCATAACTACTTAGTACGATGGACTTGCAGGGCCGGTGCAATGTGTAACATGTTCACACTGGTGCAACAGGACTGGGTGTTTGTTAATATGATTTGTTGGGTTAGGGATTTTCTGTCTTCACTGTGAGTTGTATTGTGTTGGGGGGGTGCACTGAGGGAGCTCAACCAATCTCATTGTACATATGTTGTGCAGTGACAATAAAGATTTGAATTGAATTGAATAAAATTGTGGTTGTTGTGCACAACTCATTTGCATCCTGCTACAAAATAGGCAACAATTGTTCAAGAGAACAATAAAGATGCTAATCATAAATTTACTTATGGGAATGGACTCTTTACTGTTTACTATAGGAAGAAAAGCTGGTCCATTTTTACTTTTTTTTTTGTTGCTGAAATGCTGAAAACATTTCTAAATTACTCTAACCTAGTAAATAGGCATTAATAAAGGAGAATATTTGTAGCTCAGGGTTGAAATGAGGGGCCCTTGGTGCTCTCTGAGCTTGCTTGTTTTCTTACAGATGTTTCATTACCCAAACTAGGTAACATCATCAGTGCACTGAGCTACAAATATTTTCCTTTATTAATGCTTACTTACTAGGTTAGAATAATTTGGAAACGTTTTCAGCAACAAAAAAGAAGTTAAAAAAAAGGACCAGCTTCTTTTCCTGTAGTGTACTGATGATGTTACCTAGTTTGGATAATGAAACATCTGCAAGAAAACAAGCAAGCTCAGAGAACAGCAAGGACCACTTAAGTAGGCATTTCCCAATAAACCCAAACTTCCTCTACTACCTTAGTTACTTAAATGTATCTAATTCTTATGACCCTCTTGATGGACTGTTGCCTTGTAGTGTTGAAAGGGCTTCTGTATCCCAATGATACTATGAGCATCCCAGAAGAGTTATTGTAGTGGGGCTGGTTTTAGGTAAGTGGTCAGTCGAAGTTCTATCTGCTGGAGGAAAAAATGGCAATCCATTGCCATGAGTCAGGACAAAATCAAACTGATACAGGAAATTGATCCCATAGATCCGTGATGGCGAACCTATGGCACGCGTGCCACAGGTGGCACGCGGAGCCATATCTGAGGGCACGTGAGGCGTTGCCCTATGTCAGCTCCAGTGTGCATGCATGCGCTGGCCAGCTGATTTTCGGCCTTGGGGAAGGCTGTTTTTGCCCTCCCCAGGCTTCAAGAGGCTTCCCTGAAGCCTCAGGAGTGCGAAAAACGGCCCAACGGGCCTACTGGAAGTTCGGAAACAGACTTCCGGTTTGCCCGTTGGGCCGTTTTTCGCACTCCAGAGGCTTCAGGAGGCTTCGGAATG
Organism: Thermophis baileyi; assembly: GCA_003457575.1. Taxonomy (NCBI): domain Eukaryota; kingdom Metazoa; phylum Chordata; class Lepidosauria; order Squamata; family Dipsadidae; genus Thermophis; species Thermophis baileyi. Next base: position 1,530,551 of record QLTV01002425.1, read on the forward strand.
GACTTCCGAGGATGTGCGCATGCGCAGTGTGGCGCACGTGGGGGGGGTGTTGTGTGCTGGCACGCATGCGTGCTAGCTCCCATTTTTGGCACGCAAGGAGAAAAAGGTTCGCCATCACTGCCATAGATCAAAAAGTTTCAAATGAACTATTAGGGAAGAGCAGAGGATATGTGCAAATAGCACTGGTGCTTGTAATATGGCAGAAAGGACATTCAGCTGTTGATATTGCCAGAGGCAAAAAGAAAATCTGATGTTATAAAAATATATATACCACACTGGTATGTGGAATGTCAGAACAATAAATCAAGGCGAACTTAATACTGGCAAAGCAGAAATGTCAAGACTGAATATTGACATTCTGGGAATCAGTGAACTGAAATGGACTGGAATGGGTCACTTCACTTCAGAGAATCACCAGATGTTCTGTAACATGAGCTTGCAAGAACTCGGAAGCAGTGACTGACAAACATTTCTGGCAAAATAACACCCATCGGAACATGTAAGCAACTGAACAAATTAGCAAGAATGAAGTCCTTATGACTGCGGCTTCTTCTGTTCAGTTAGATATAACTGTAAAACTTGCAGATAAACCTGGTGGTGTCTACTGCTACAAAGCTAGGATTCTGCACCAGGATATCAAATCGTGGCAAACTTGTAAGCACCAGCATTTCCTGTATTGAGATGATATACATTTATCACACTGCTTCTATGTTTTGCCATCAGGTTACAAAGAATGAACAGAATATCCAAAAATTGTGAGCTTATCAGGGAATTTCTTCATTTTACCATGTGTTGTTCATTTAGAGACATTATCAGAACTGTTCATATGCTGCCAAGGTAGGGCCCACATTTTACCCCATAAAATCCCAAATTGATGCCAAATTTATTTTACAAAGTTAGGTCCTAATACATTTATTTGGTATAAAGCTGCATGCTTTAGTTGGAGGATTTATTTATTTAGTGTATGACTTTTCTCTCACTAGTGCATCTTGCCTTCATAAAGCTTGTGGTGCTATACGGCTCAGAACTGGAAGCCAACAGGTTGGAGTAGTTTTAATACATCCGCTTATATATAATCTTCATGGCGTCGTTGAATCTGGCATCTAACTTACTAGTATAGCTGTTAAGCCACACAGGGGCACAGTAGGGGCACATACAAGGGCACAGCTGCAGAGAAGACCAACCCTAGTGCTAATGACCTGAGGGTGGCAGCTGAAGCTCTGTATTTAGTTCTACATGATTTCTGGAGTATATTGTTGCTAATATTGATTTTTGCTGCCGGATTCTCATATCTAGGTGTATCTTATAGGAGAGTATCCGGTCCAATGTTTCTCCAAGGTACTTTGGATGGGATCATAGGGGAGTAAGTTGTTGTTTAAGTAAACCTTTGTGGCTTCATATGTTGTTGGAGGACATGGAATGCTTTCACTCCCAAGGAAGCACATCATTGTCCAAAGACAGGCACATTGAATTATGGGTCTAGTCATCATGGCTCAAAAGTTGAGAAAGTTTGCCAGAGGTCAATATGGAAATAGTAGATATTGTTCACAAATTCTGTTTAGAAAATGTTTTGCCCAGTGGATGTTGTTAGGACTCTGTCCAAACGGTTGGGTTGGTTAATATAAACAAGCCACAAATCACTGTTTAATGTATATATGTAATATTGCTTTAAATGCATTGGTGCATTCTGACTGGCAGTAACGGCCATAAGAGGGAGCTAGAGAACATGGTTAGCTCTCTCTCTTTTGCTGATTCATTGCTGAGTGACTTCGTGTCTGTAAGCTCTGTGTGTAGCTAGCTATCTGTGATAGTAGAGAATCTTTGTTTGCTGTTAAGAAGACTGCTGTACTTCTGAATACTGACTGATAGAACGTGTATGATTCGGACTGTTATTTGGACTGTGCTATCTCTTTAAGTAAACTATTTTTATACACTTTAACGTATCTGTGTATTGGCTGAATCATTACTCATATCTACTGCAACATTACGGTGAACTGTGCAAACCTTCAGGGCCCAGAGGTTACTCTGCACAATTCCTTAACAGATGTTTCATGTGAAATTTTGCACATACCAAAATAAAAAAATGACCACATTATTTTTGAAGAGCAGACTGTTACATTTGTCATCCCTGCATTCATTTCCCTCATGTTATTAACACTTAAATAAGGCTGTATTGTACTCTATTACCAAACTTTTAAGAAAAAAGCTGACTTAGAATGGATCAACTTACTTTTGGATTTATCAAAGGCAGCATAATACAATACAGTTTAAACTAGGCACCCAATTAGGATGTTAAAAAAGGTTTACTTAAAGCAAGTAGATGTAGCCTTTCAAATGACCTTTTAGTCGAATGTGTGCCCACAGAAGTAAATAAAGGGAGTTGGATTGTGGAACTCACATAATTATGGAAACCCAGGTGACCTTCCCTTGAATAATGAATATGCTTACACAGTGAAAAGTCCCACCTTGAAAAGTCCCATCTTCAGCTGTTTCTACTCGATGCAATGTCTTCATTTTCCCACTGTTCAAAGCTTCTCAGTTGCTTCTTGCAATTGATATTATCCTTCAGACACATAGATTCTTAAAAGCATGTTCTGTAAAATATCTATGAATGCCTATTCTGCTTTTCCATCCAAGCAAGTGATTAAGAATGCAATAAAAATGAGCAGAGAAATATATTAAAAACAATGTTTTAAATGTAATTCAAAGTATAGCCAAACAAGATGATGTTGAAAAGGCAAAATCTGTATGTGAACAGAGAGGTTATAACTGCTCTAACATGTTCTACGTGAGGCTAAATGTAAATAATTTCCAGAATATTTAACTGGTAAAGATACTGCTGCCAATTTGCTGGTTGTGAGTGGATTCTTGATACAAGTTATTTGAACTGTATTGGTTGATTTTAGGCTGAACTCAAGATTCTGAATGGCTTGGAACCACATATTTGAAGGACTAACCTCTTGTGTGTTCTAGCCAGGTTTTTCTCCCTAGTTTACTGTCAATTGGGCCTTTTTGGCTCTACCAGCTACTACAATCTCTTGCCAAAGGAAGCCCAACTTGCCACAAATGATATACCTTCAGGTTCCAAGTGGAACTTGGCTCTTTCAGATACTTGGAAGTGGCTGAAAGTTCTATTAGACAAGTTGTGTTTTCCTGGGTTTAACTGCCATTTCTTGTTTGTCTTTTTCCACTGTTGCAGTGGTTTGTTTTGGTTGATTAACTGGATTTTTAAAATATATATATATATATATATATATATGTAAAGCTAACAGACTGCTTACCACAGGCAGTAGCTGATGGCTTAGTGGTAGCATTGGCAAGACTATCTGACCTAAATGCCTGGAATTATTGGTGCTACCATTTTCATTCTACTGGGCTGGAGACATTGCATTCTGTGGAAATTAAAACCGTCCCAAGCAATCCCACTCCCCAGCCCCAACTCATGCGATAGTCCTACTGTATTCATTAATTAGGTATTAGGAATTCTAGGTTTTTTTTCCTCCTCTAGTCTAAGTATGCTCTAATTTGGTCACAACCAGAAGTATGAGGTTAGCATTGTCATCATGTTCAAATGTTAAATATTCCTGGTTTTGCAGCTAATAAGAATAGACCTCCAAGGGAATTATAGTAAGCATTCCAATAAAAAAAAAAAAGATAGAATACCCAGCTTGGAAAGTTTCTTGGACACAGGAAGAATATATATTTTGAAAACATTCCTTCAGTTGCTTGTAATCTCCGATTACATATTAGAGCATTTTGAAGCTGAAAGAACAGCTGATGTGTAACAACTGTCAATTTTTTTGCCAATTTTTTTTTTTTTGCCAGCTGAATAACTTCATGATTTAAGGTAATATTCAATAGAAAAAAATACAGTTCAATGAAGGTATAAAAAACACAAAGTAGAAGAGATGGAAAAGCAAGAAAAAGACTACTAAACTGCACAGCCAATATAAGCATAAACATAATCAAGAACAGATTGTTGGTGTCAGTTCAGAATAAATTAAAGCATTTCTAATTTTAAAACCATATTGCCAATGCTTAGAATAAAAACAAGCCAGCTATAAGATGAACAGATTTGTTGTACTCTACCTTTCTTGTAGAGATTGTAAGACTTTTTCCTTTCTTTTTTTCCCACATTTCAATAGTTGTTTTTTTTTTTTAATCGGCCATTCTGTAAGATTTTAACTAGGCTTTAGATGACTTTTCCCACAGTTCCCTCATAAAAGTGTGTCCAAAAAGTGAAGAATAGGATTATTTTATACTTTATTGCCCTGCTTATAATGCTAATATATTTTGAAAATTTTGAGTGAAACCTATAAGCTCAAGATCCACCAAAGATTTGAGAAGACCCATAATGGAAAGTTTTTTGATTCTACCATGTAAGCGAGTAGAATATATTTATGAGGGATGAGGATTAGCGTTAATGGACTTATAACTGGGGTCGGCAAAACTGAAACAATTTCAATGTGGCTCCAATCAGCTCCAGAAGGCAACATTTTCAATTGGTACATAGAAGCAAAATATTATTTCTCCCGAGTATAATCCAAGGCAAGCAACAATCAAGGACTGGAAGAGCAAAACAACAACAACCACAAGTCAACATAAAGCAGATAGTCATAATTAAATGCAATAAGAAGCAAGTCTGCAAAAAGTTGCTCAGGCTGAGGAGATTGCTTTGAATATTGAAGGTTACACATCCTTATGTTCTGAGTTTGATCACGCACACCTGAATATATTTCTGAACTATAAACTCTGCCAGATGACTAACTCTTTCCCTCTTCCAACTCTGCGGAATCAAAAGTAAAACACACCTGGGGCTATGCTGAATTGTTTTGACTATTTTCAGATTTGCTTGGAAAACTGGACCTTACACGCACATAGGCATGTTAATATTTTTGTGTTACCATTTGAGCCAGCTTTCTACTCTTGCTAAGTACAGAGCAAAACCAGCACCAGCATCAGTTGCTAGACCATTTCTGACTACTTAATCTTACTCAGGTCCAGAACTAAGCATACTTCTTCAAGCTTTGTTTTTAAAACAAAGTAGTAAATGTTCCTGTGCATCCAGGGTTATCAAACATCTGGCAAAAGAAGGACATATCCTCATGTTCTCTGACAGGCATGGCTTTAAAAGGAAATCTTGTCTAAATTTTTGAGTATTTAACAAGCTTATCTCTTCCTGAGCTGCTTTTCTCTGAGGTGTAGCACTTCCAGAATAAGTGCTAACCATAAGTTAACAAGCTCTGCTCTGTGACCTTAATTAGTTGATTAAGTAACCTACTGCTGGCTTGCGCTGTTGCCTGAAATTTAACCAGTTAGGTGCTGAAGGCTTTTGTCTCCCAACTGGCCTTACCACATTCCTCTCAAGCTGTATTCCCCATTTTGTGCCTGCCTACTCACTTGTAATCCCTTCCTCTCCTGTGAATATAAATACAAATATTAAACAGGTAGCTTGTTCTCCTTTCCCCCATTTGTTCTTCTTTCCAATTGCCAATTTCCTCTTTTGCCTGTTCAAAAATGTGGTAACTCTATGTGTACCTGTATTCTCCAATGGCAAATTTCTGATGCCTTCTGGTTTCTCATGCTGTCACACTGGACTAGCAATTCCATACCTGTGTTCCTTTAGTAAGGCCAGAATGCTGCTCTAATGCAGGGGTGTCCAACCTTGGCAACTTTAAGACTTGTCACTTTCAACTCCCAGAATTCCCATGGCTGGTTGGGGAATTCTGGGAGTTGAAGTCCCCAGGTCTTAAAGTTGTCAAGGTTGGACACCCCTGCTCTAATGTGATTTCAGAAATGTGTCAAACCAAGAATATTCTCCAAAACAAGAGTAGAAATTGCTACTTCTGAAGCAGCATTTCTACATAGATTTAGCACTAGTGGCAATAGGGAATATCAGAATTTATTTATTTTATTTATTAAATTTCTATGCTGCTCATCTCCCCGACAAGGTGATTCTGGGTGGCTAGTCATCCCACCCAACTAATTGACGGCATCTCCAGAGGTGGGCTGCACATACGTTAACATTTCGCCGGAAATGTGAGCGCGCGCACGCGCACGCTTGCTTCACTCTCGCACACGCCTTCCTCACTTTCGTGCGGCTTCAAACACACAGCAAATCTTCTCAGGCAGCCGTGGTGAGTAGGGCAGGTGAGGCACGGCAATCAGCTGGGCTTCGTGGGCGGGGAACAAAGCCAGAGAGTGAGATAAATAGGACAGGCTAGCGCTGGGGCGGGTGGACGGGCTTAGCCGGTGGTCGGAACTACCGGTTCGCCCAAACCGGCCCGAACTGGCAGCAGCCCACCTCTGTGCATCTCCAACTGGAAGATCTCAATGTCTCTCAAACAGAGAACATTAATCCTTCATAATATCAGATGTAGAGTATAGATTACTGTAGGACCAAATATTATCAAGTTATTTTATTTCAGAGCTTATGGACACAATACTGACACTTCAAAGAAAACAAGGAAAACGGGTAAGTGCTGAGTCTGTTTCCAAAAGATCCCTTATCTATGAAAATAGAGAGATCAGCTTAAATGGCAGGCTTCACATGGTCTCTTTAGAGAAAGATGTGATGAGAGGGAAAGTGAGAAATATTGCTGAGTATGGTTGCAAAGAGGCCTGAAAACAATCAGAATGACAGTTGAACTCAAGAGAAATTGCTGTTTCCATTAGTAATATATAAATTGTGGCAATATCTTCCAGAAAGGCTACTGTCAAAGCAGAAGGAAATGGAATTTTTGTAGTGTAGTCATTTCATTACAGAGTGCACTGGGGATGTTTGGTAGTTGAGATAAATGGCCTGCTGTCTTCATATATTGAATGCATTGAAATCCACAGTATAAAATACAGGAAGGTAGCAGGAAATAGCTTGGCTAGAAAAATGATGAATATTCCAGGAGTTTCCCCCCCCCCCACACACACTTTTCAGGATGCTGCTAGAAAAGGTGGAAGAAATAACAATCAGTTGTGATAGAAAAAGATCTCCTATATTGGTGCTGCTTATTAACTCCCACAATTTACCTAGTGGCCACTGTTATTGTACTTTCACCCAGGATTCCTACTCTTTTGTTTTGCACCGCACTCCGAAAGCAGCAGATGCAGAGAATCAGGTTCTGTCTATGTTGGGAAAACATTATTGAATGGAAAGTGTTTGCTGGTTTCTGAAACAGGAGGGATCCCTTGAGCCAGTCTCTCTTGGAAGTATAGCCAACTTGGTTGATTATTTGGGAAGATTGTAGGGTCTTAGCAACTCAGGGATGTTTTACAATTATAGTTCTCCGATGGAGGCTGCCAGAAAGCACTTAACTATGAGTGTTTCACATGCTGGAGGACATAAACCAGTGTTTTTCAAACTTGGCAACTTTAAGATATGTGGACTTCAACTCCCAGAATTCCCCAGTTCCCCCATGACTTAAAATTTCTAGTGATTTTCAAGAAAAAGCTCAGATGTTCCTATTTGGGACAGTTCATGAACTTTTGGATTACAGTAGTGACTTGTTATGCACCATTTATGTTCCTAAAAGAGAACTCCAGGTTTATACAGACGGTCAATAAAGTCTGCTTTGAAGGAGACATTTTCCTACATTAGCAAATCTTGTACAGAGGCTCCGGCTATAAGTCACCATGGCATCATTCAAGATATCATTATGCACTCTTCTCTGCTTTCCTCAGGACCACCCATGAAAACATAACTGGCAACCACATCAAGAAGGAATACCGCAAACACTTATCAATGCCTTCTTTTTGGGGATTTGTCTGCTATTACATTTGCACAATGTCCCAGAGAGCTACAGTTAGGGTTAATCCTATGGGTCAGTAATAAGGCCTTATCAGTGATGGCAAGGATCTGTAAGACTTGAGTTGCTTTATCAGAGTGTTGCATATTGGTACCAGGCCTAATGTTTGCATTTACAAACCCTCAACTATCTTTTTCTAGAAAAATACTGCATTGGCACAGGAAACACCATCTGGAATATGCAATTCTGGTTTTAATGGAGATAAGTGGAAAGTAAAATCCAATATGTAAAGTATGGACATAAACCAAAAATAACAATAAACAATCATGCCTTCCAGTGTTTTCATACAGTAGCCATATTTGTCCATTGGCAATATCAAATGGGGCTCACAGACATGGAAGCCTGGAAACCACAAACTTTGTCACACTTTGGAAATTGGTTATTTACATCCAGCTCTGTGGCTGCTTCCAATTCTTTATTGTTTATTGCTGGGAGAACCTGCAAGTTTGGCTTAAAATCAACAGTGTTCTTCATGATTTTTTTTCCCAGTTGCTTTATTTCCCAAAACTTTTGGTCTTTAATGGAGAGACACTATTCAATAAAGTGGTATCAGAAAGTATTATTTAGTACAAAAATGTACACCCACTTTAACAATTTCCTATTGATTACTTGTAACATCATGTAGTGTCACCCAACCAATGCTACAGAGATGTAAAGTCTGTCCTCCTTACTGGAATTTTGGCATGATGTTGAATGACTGTAATCGAGCAACACTGCCACAATTGTGCAATGCAAGAAAATTATACTTTCTATTTAGATTTTCCATATGAAATGGAGAGGAAGTACAGGGAAGGAAGACACTTTCATTCAGCTAGGTTGGAGGGTCTCTGTCTAAATATGCAAGGCATCATCAGTCTACTAAAAAAAGCTGCATAGCAAATTGGAAAGCAAAAAATACCAATTTGGTATCTATACAGCTGTATCTGCATCCTGTACTTTTTAAACACATATGAGAATTCTGTGTGTTCACATGGTTCATCTGAGCAGAGGCTACATCATTATTTTGAACAATTTGGTTATACAGGAAGGATGTGACATAAACAGCTTGGTTCCACGTGTGCACTGGAGAACTGCAAAGTATCTCAAATATCTCTTCTTAAAGAACAAGTAACGCATTGCCATACTGATGGGATTAGGATGTTAGCAACATAAATTAAAATGTGAAAATAAGTCCTGCATAATATCTGGCTATATGTTAAATCAGAAGTGGGCAATTAATTTTCCCAAGAGGTCACATGAGCAACTGGGACTATTGTGGAGGGCCACTGATGCCCCACCTCCTGCCAATGACGATGCCACTTAACTCCCACTGCTGACGACAACCCCCCTGCTCCGCTGATTCTACAAGCCGGACAGGGACAGCCAAAAGGGCCAGATATGGCCTGTGGGCAGTAAAATGCCCAGGTCTGTGTAATATTGTTGGTGAGGGGCTTTGCTTCTGGAAAAAAAATCAGATACACAAAATCTGAGTGACTCAAGCTATGTTCTCGCATTTTTCTTCTTCTTTTGAAGCATGTGACCTCCAAGCAATATTATGAACTGTTTTGAAACTTTCATCTCTTCAAAAGTCACTTGATACGGTTCTTCATGAAAAATAAGCCTCAGATCCACCAGGTTCATGGAATTCATTCTCAGAGTTTGATTTTTAGGCTAAACAAATATGTGTCTGAAAAAGTCTAAAAAGGTTTCAGCAACAAGGCTTGATGTTCGATCTATCTAAATCAGAGGTCTTGAAACTTGGCAACTTTAAAACTTGTGGACTTCAACTCCCAGAATTCTCTGGCCAGCTATGCTGGCTGGAGAATTCTGGGAATTGAAGTCCACAAGTCTTAAAGTTGCCAAGTTTGGGGACCCCTGATCTAAATTTTCAAATTTAAGCACATGTTGTGCAGCCAGGGGACACGGTGTACTAGTTGTGATATTATATGTTATATTGCATTTAATATGTATTTCAAAAATAACCACCATGGGAGGGAGGGTATAACCGAGGCTATGTGGGCAAGGGGAGAAAGAGGTGGAATTAATTTTTTAATCCTTCTGACATTACAATTTTGTGTAGCCTTCTTTTGTGCAAATGTACATAATATGGCAGATTAAGCAACCTTTGGTTTCACTGAAATCAAACTCTTTTTCTCTTCCACTTAAACAAGTTTGTGATTTAGGCTGCAAAGAGCATCTACTGTAAAGTACCTTTAATGTACACTTGCTTAAATTTATACTGATGTTGGACTCTCAGCCACATTAGAATATGGACCAAATAATCCACTGTTGCTGAAACATGCCATGCTCAGAATTTGATGCTGAAATTTTCCATTTTTTTCTTTTCTACGTTTTCTATTTCACTAGAGTTCAACATCATCCACAAGAATAAAAGCCTGAGTCATATGCGATTAATGTATTGTGCATAGTATATTTTTCACAGAATATTTTCAGAAGATTTGTTATGAATAGCACCTTTTACATAAACATTAACCGATAAACATATTTATCTAAATTCTTTTCTTTACAAAATCTCAGTTTTAAAAAGTATTTCTGCAACCAGACTGTACTGGTTGTTGATTGTTTGTGCTAGCTGAATTTACAGAGTGACCTGGTATTTTGTTCAGCCATGTGCAAACCCCAGAAGAAGCTGTGAGCAACCCTTCCATTTGGTTTTCAGGGGTGTTTTGCAACATAGTGCAGCTGTAAGCCAACATTCTGAAGCTCACAACCCAAAGTGGATAACAACAAAGAATTCTATTAATAGCAGTGGAAAGTGGTTAACATTCCATAATGCAAGCACAGCATGCTTAAGTCATCTTCTTGCAAGATATATCACAATTCCATTTTTTTCTGTGTGGTTAATCAAATATATTAGGCTTCACTGAGCATAGATAACTGCTCATTTCAGTTACATTTCCAGGCCTATTACAACCAAGGAGAAAAAGGCAGGACAACCCCAAATTCATCCTATATATGTCCTGAAGCAAAATAACCAAGCAGCACCATTGATTTAGGATAAGGGCATCATTGAGTTCCAGTGAGCTTCTCGTGTTTCTTCTTTGAGGGATTTTTGTTTTCTTTCATTCCCAGATGCAAGTTGCTCCAAGTCCTTCAATGGTAGTTATTCAAAAGTTGTGATTAAGATCTGCAGAGGACCGCAGCACAGCTACCACTTCCCTGGAATTGTTACACCACACTCATACCAGCCCACGTAGTAATAGGGTGTCATATATCCAATGCGTCCAAATGATACAGGCTCTTGTCGATACTGGCGATAATAACCTGAAGGAACCAAAATATTCAAGTTAGTATCTTAACAGTAGCAGAGGGATGTAATCACTTTATTAATTTTACTTAATACTTTTAATTTTAGTTCAATAATTACTTAATTTAATTACTGTAAAGAAAATGAAGATGGAGGAAAAGAAGTGAGATACACCTTGCTAGCTGAGCATTCTTCAAAAATACCCAATTGTCCTCTTGTGTTATTCCTTATGGCATGTAATTTATCGTGTTCTAGAAACAGCTTAAATGCAATTCTTTCTGCTCTGCTTGTATACAGAAGGTTTGAAGTAGAAGGGAATTACAATTTCTTGGCCTGTAATTCTTCTTATGAACTTTCTTACTGGCATGTACCACCAGCTCTTCTTCCTCTTCATCTTTTTTGCTGCATGACCTCTGTCAACAATAATCCTGTGCTTCACTTGCTCTTTGATTACTTCTCTTTCTACATTACAGATTTTTAGTTTTGCTGTTGACTAAAGGTCCCTTTCTGAAACAAATGGGATTGGTGTGGGGCCAGCCTAATTTCTTTCTGACTCGTAGAACTTCTTTCACTCACTGTTCCATTGTTTGGGTTTCCTTTCTTGGCTACTGCAAGAAGTGGTGCCTTATACCTCAAATCTGAAAGAAAACTGTTGAAGCCAGATGGATCGTTATATTTATACCTTACAAATCTGCCACACAGATCTCCTTCTATAATTGTAGACCTGTTGGAAAACTACCAGCCAGGCAAAGGGGGGGGGGAGAAATCAAGCAGGGAATTAGCCTTGAGTCATTGCGCATCCACAAAAGTTCTAAGACTGACTTTTCCTAAATTCCATGGCACCTTATCTGTTTGTTCCCAAGAGAAGGCAAGCAGTCTGAGCAGATTCTTGTATTATAAGTACCGGTAGAATAGAATAAAGTAGCCAACGTACACCCTTCATATGTAGCTCTGGTTGCTTGCGCCTGACAAGATTAGGGCCAGAGAAATATGTTGCATAACCACATTTCCATTCTCAAAACTGCTTGAGTGCATTGATTGGCTATATTTCAAGGCACTGTCTGGGTTATTGTGAGAATTAGAACAACCCACAGTAATATATGCCAATTTGAACAGACAGAAACATTATGTATCACATACTAACACAGCTTGCCATTTCACATGTTAGTGGGACTCGTTCCAAACTAATAGGCAGAGACACCTGTGTCCTATTCCGATGTACCATTAATGCCAATAACACTTTCATGTCTTTTCCATTAAAGTAGGAATGGCTCTTGGCACGTAAACACAAATTACACTGGTGATTTAGCAGATCATAGCATTTTTCCTGCAATCTGAAAAAAGTTGCAGAAGTGCATTCTGGCTCGGCCCCACCCATCAGAGGCGACCAATGGAAAGAAGAGAACAAAGAAGGCTGAAATATCAGTGCTAGCATTAAAAAAAGAGTAAAATTAAGAAATCAAAAGGAATCAGATTAAAGATAACCATTTTCAAATGATAGATAAGCCTATAGAAACAAGTGGAATGCTTTAAAATGTTAACAAATTCTCAGCACTCCTTTCCACACAGATGGAGGGCTCCCTGAAATGCTGCCTTCTGTGCTAAGGTCCATTATTTCAGGGTGTTTTGTGATTCTTCTCCATAGTCAGCCCTATCTGGATCACTCACTCTTGCATAGAAAGCAAAGCACAGCATGAAGCCAGGATTTCAGTAATTATTTCCTTTTATGTGCTAAAATGCCAAGGATTCTAAAAACTCTGCCAGTCACTGCCTAGACTGAAAATTAAATAATTTGCCATAAGCTTCCCCAGTGTGGTGCTTTGCTAATGTGTTCCATCTCTAATTCTGTTGCTAGTTGGGAGTTAACATCCCAATAGATTTAGAGAGCACATTGTGGGAAGACTGGCTTTTAATACTGAACTGCCTGAACACATTTGCTGATGTGTTGGGCGACCTGGGAAAAGAAAGTCCAACTTAGGTATTACAAAATCATAGTTTTTGGAGAACTGGGCATAAGCTGCCTTTATTTTACAACTTGTATGCAATGTAAATCTCCATCAAATTAATGTTACACTTATTTTTACCTTGAATAGGAGGCAGAGCATTCACATAGGATTGTGGTCCTGTCCTTCCATCCAGGTGTGAATCTACAAACTGACAATGGTCTTCACCTCTTCCCCAACTATCCCCAATGCTGTAAAATGTATCTGGGAAAAAAGTGAGGAGGGTGAAAAGCACTTAGAATGAGTTTGCTGCAGCCAAGACTAGTATAAATCCAGGGGAAAGAATCTTCTGTCCCTTCCTTGGTAGTAACTTATTTATTACGTTTATGAATTTCTGCAATAATAGGAGCATTATAGTGAAATAATCCACTGGCACAGTATGAAAGTGAGCCAGTGGTCCTTGCCAACATTCTTGCATTCGGTCAAAAATAGTTGGCTGAGAATCACAGTTAAAGTTCTCTTGCCTTCAAGTGGCACAGTTGCCATTGGGCTGGCAGCAGTCTTTTGGTATTGTGGTTACCTTTTTTCAATGTGTTAGAAACAATTAATATGTATATAATCAATAGCTTGCACTAAAATGAGGTAGCAGAATTTTTATTCCACATAAAACAGAAGAAGATGGTACAAATAACCATACATTAATGCATGGAGAAATACTCTTCTCTCCCTCACTGAACTGAACTGCGTCTGAGAATTAAAATTTGAGATGAGTAAATAAGTTTATTCCCAGACTGTGTTTTTTCCCCCCATGTGTAAACCCTTAAGGCTTACACATTTTGACTGTACTTTTTAAAAAATCACTTCTAAGTTACATGCATACTATTTTAAGCATTTCCCCCTAAAAATAACCCATTTAAAATGTTTTCTATAATGATTTAAAAATTAAAACATGATTATTGCTTCTTGGTCTGGTTCTGATATGTTTCTTTGAAAAAGGTGGCACTGACTCCATTTCGATCCGAGTTAAAATATTACAGCATCTCTTTATGCATTTGCTGAAAATGAAGTAGTGTTTCTCTGATTTTTAAAGATGTGAGGAGAAATCTCCAAATTTCCAAAACTGTGAATTTAACTGAAATGATTGAGACTGAACTGATATTTTGTATTATGCAGCAAAGTGTACATTCATTGTCTTGAATGATCCTACTTAGGGCGTAGCATTGTTCAAAGCAAAGCATTATGGAATGACACAATAGCCTACTAAGACACAGGTTTGTTTCTCTTTGCAGGGGGACCTTTAACAAGAAAGAGGAAAATCTGCAGGCATTCCTTTGTTCATGCTAGGAAGGTACTCCACTGCAAAATATAGCCTTTCCCCCCCTTCCTGCTGCATCTCACTCACTTGAAAGTGGATAGAGAGTTCAAACAATAGAATTTCAGATTACCCCAAATTATTAAAACAGACTAGGAGACAATCCAAAGTGTTTTCAATATATATCTTGGATAGGAAAAAAGACTGATCTATTTACTGTATGCCAGCCAATAGCTCAGATGCATTTTAATCATGCAAGGTAATCAATTTATTTTTGAGACTTTACTGTATCTTACTTCAGCACTGCCAGATGACCCAAATACATACCTCTTAGATCATCACTGAGGTAAATCTTGTATCTCAATGAATTACAAAGGACGACGCCTACAAATTTCCTGTACCATGTCCGTTTCACATATTGCTTCCCACTGCACTCTGAATATGTGGGATCATATTTAAAATTAAATGGGATCCAGATGGGTTCACCACCTACAAAACAGGTTAAAGGCTTGACTATGAAATGTGATAATATTTAACTTAACTTAACTTAATAACTTAACAATAACTTACTAAATGTTACTACTTGACCAGACCAGTACACGATTTACTAAAACAGATTTACTTCGATTTGGAAATGATCATGCAAACATGGTGTTATAAGTGGAACTAGATTACTAAATACTGAAGAAGCTTTTTGTTTCCTTCATTATGGCTCTCTGTACCACTGTAAAATGTCTGGAAGAAGTCTGAATGAATAATAATAATAAATCTGAATAACCCATTCTACTAGAGAGAAGTTCCGTGAGGATCGGCTCCAGCATGAGTCCAAAAGCTCAGAAAGCTAAACCTCTGATCCTGGTGATCAACCCAGATTGGATCCCGCAACATTATCCTGGGACACATATATTTGCCTTCATTCAAAGTCTGAATGGTTACATAGCAAACTACAATCTGGGCACCACGAATCAGGAAACTCTTCAGTGTGTAAACATTCACAACAAAATCTGGTACTCTACAATATGCTCCAAAAGATTATAGGAATTATCTACCTTTTTGAAATCAACTGTCCTTATTTTACAACCTGTGTGCTCTGACATATAAACTTAAGCACCAACAGACTCTCCTAATTTTTTTTTAATAATTACAGTTTTGAAGTACAAAAGAAAACACCAAAGAACTGCCTTCTCAGCCTTAAAAATCAGGGTAGTCTATGTGTGTGGGAGAGACCACTACCTGCACCAATGCAGGAATTCATTAGGTTAATTTGCACAAAATACTTCCAATTTAAGCATCTGATTTATGCTCCCTAGCAGATGATATAATAGCACATAAAAGTGCCTTCTTGCTTACAATGGCCTTTGCTTCTAAAATATGAGCTTTCCTTATATTCTCTGATCTCTTACACTGGTGTGAGTTGTCCCATGGTACCAGAACCATATTATTTTAAAAGGAGGGGAAACACCTACCAAAGCACTATTTGGCCTTTTCTTTAATAGATTCTTTTCAACTTGAAAAAAGGTATAATCCTATAAGCACCCATCAAATGAGGAATAACATGCAAAGATAAGCCCATTGAGCTCTGACTGAAATGTCTACATCAAGCTTCTCACTTTTCTTAGCATTTAAAGCCACAATGTTATTGGAAAAAGGAGGAGAAAAAGGAAAGAAGAAAGAGACCTATACAATGAATCTGGATCACAAACACTCCACATTCCTGCACTGTTCATCAGCAGTGTGGTTTCCCATAAAGAGGTGCCAGTGAAATCGACCATATACCACTACAGTTGCTGTTGTGAAGCCAACCATATGGTTTCTCTTATGCACTCAAAAGCAACTTGCAAGAGTTATTTGGCACTTTCTGCATTTTAAATATTAAACATGAAAACTCAGGAACAAATTATGATTCCAAGACATAATTTTAATCCATTGTACAATAACACTGTGCTAAAAATGTATTAAATGTCAAGTGGATAATCTAAGCTGGCATTGTCTTGAATTGTATAAGGAAAGATGCACTGCAATATTCTAATCTAAATCACTTCTAGAACTATAGCAAACACACAAAAGCCACTAGCCTGAAATATTGTTTACTAACTTTGACAAACAGACATAGAATTCTGTTCTTTCTCTACTCCAAGAGCTGATAAAGTCTTTGGAGTTTTCTGGAGTGTAGTCCACTCCTTTAAAGTTTGATGTCATATTGGAACTTTTAACATGATAGAAAGCAAAATGACTAATTACACAGAGAGCAATTATACTGACAATACATACATTTTAATTAATAGCAATAGCAATAGCAGTTAGACTTATATACCGCTTTATAGTGCTTTACTGCCCTCTCTAAGCGGTTCACAGAGTCAGCATATTGCCCCCAACAATCTGGGTCCTCATTTTACCCACCTGGGAAGGATGGAAGGCTGAGTCAACCTTGAGCCGGTGAGATTTGAACCGCTGAACTGCAGCTAGCAGTCAGCTGAAGTAGCCTGCAGTACTGCACTCTAACCACTGCGCCACCTCGGCTCATTCTAATCTAATCTAATTGTAATCTAATTTAATTACAATAAACTGGATTAAACAAAGTGTAGGTCTCTTGCAGATGGCCCCAAACAAGTGCTATCCACTAGTCCTTTTTAAGGTAGACTAGAGAAAGATGCTAGAGTTATGAATGGTAATACTTTATTATTATAAAGCTACAGTAACAGAATCTTGCAACTCTGAATGGGTTTCCCCTCTACCCTTATGAGAACTAGGAAGAATATGTCTGAGATGCTCACTCAAATTATATTTCTGCCCTGGATTCAACTTTCTTTTATCTAAACATTGTCTTAGTTGTGGCTTTTGCACTGGCTCCTCAAGGGTATTCCTACTGCCTGCCCATTATTGTATACAACCAGAGGGCAGGGGGATGTGGCTCTGAGAAGCCTAAGTGGCCAATAGGACCTGAACACATCCTAATTCCTGAATGTCATGTATCAATGAAGCATGCCAGATCAAGCTGACATATATTGGGAGAAAAGAGAAAATATTACTTTGGAACAGGCTCCTTCAGATACTGGAGGTGGATGAGACAAAGTCAACATCATGAGACACAGCAGAAAAAAGGAGTAACTGCAGTATATTCATGCAATGGTTAGAGAGCTGTGAAGAAGCTGTCCTGACTTAACACCTGCCTCAGCCCCAAGTAATGCTATTTCAAGGGCAAGTGTGGCTCTTGGACTGAACCAATTTCTGTGTTTATGCTGTAAAGGCTCTTAAGATGAGGATACTCTTCCAAATTCTGCTTTCCACTGATTATTTCCTTCCTTCCTTCCTTCCTTCCTTCCTTCCTTCCTTCCTTCCTTCCTTCCTTCCTTCCTTCCTTCCCCCTCCCCTCCCCTCCATCATAGATATTAAATCACAACTTTAATCTAGGTCACTCTCAGGAGACAATGACAAAGCACCAGAAAGCAAAACTGAAACTTACCTGGTGGTCTTACAATAAGAAGAGGATTATCTGTAAGGAAATAACAAGGAAATGTTTCAATGATTTACTCAAAAAATCAGCATCCACAGCCAAAATAAGACAAACAATATCTGACTCTTCTTGTTGATTTGTATAATGTATATCCTGCTTCATAAACTCTGAATGGCTCACATACAATATCATATAGAAATCAATTAAACAACAAGTGTAATTAAAAAGAGTTTGACATACTTCAAGAGCTTGACAAAACACCAGTGTTTTTACCACCTTTCTACACTGGAGGGTCATTTGGACTTCAAGGATAAATTATAGTGCTGGTATTAAAATTATATCTTAATGTACATTTACAACTAGGTTAGTGGAATGATTATTTAGTAAGTGTAGAAGTCTATTTAAAAAAAAATATTTTAATCAGTCTAATCAACATAGGTGTCTGCAGGCTCCTGGTGCTTTCATGATGATTAGAGAAACAAGATAACCATGCTGCAAAATGTCCCCCTTTTCATGTGCATGTGACATCACTGTGCATGTCCAAAATGGGCAGGACTTGCTATAAAACGACGTAATTGCTCTTTTTGCCCAGCAGACATGTTGATTTCCTTGAAGATATAGCTGCTAACTAACTAAGGCTTCAATCGATTTTTCCAGGAATCCATGTGAGGGTACTTGATTGGACATTATTTTTACATCCTACCCATGCAAAGATTCCTACTCTAAATCCATAACAAGAACTGTTGAGTTGATTTGGAGCCAGGTTAATTGAAATATGGTTATGTACAAGAATTTCAAGTCAGGAACTCAAGAATCTAAGGGTGGGGGGAAAATAACTTTATTATTTTCAGTTATTCAGAGTTAGTTTAAGGTGTCAACCCCATTGTATTTGGTTGTTACATTGTGCCAACTGTTCTACCTATGATCAACCTTCCAAGTAAAAATAGCATGGAAAAATATGTTTATAGCTGGACATATTTTAATTTTTTTTTAAAAAGCCTTTAATTTCAAAGAACAGAATCAGCTTTATGAAATGAAAACAAGCTTCAGCTGTGAAGGGGAAAAATCTAAAACAAAAATTTGTTTCCCAATCTTTTTGACAGACACAATTGCTTCCAATTACTCAGCTGCTCAGGATTAAAAGAAAGAAAGAAAAACTACTGTTAAGTGTCTTGCCAAGCAAGGAACAGAAATGGAATTTCCTCTTTTCATTTTTTAATTTAACCTTTTTTTCCACTATCAGGGTAAAGGTAAACTTTTCTTTGTGCTGAGCTTGACCTCTGATGACCTAATGGAAACAGTCATGTAGTTTTCCTGAGAAGAAAATAGAAGTGATCTGCCATTCCTTTTCTTTATTATCAGGATAGAAAAACTAAAGACTAAATCCACATCTGGCAACCTGAGAAACTGTTAGAAAACATTGATGTTGGCTTTCTGCATTGAAAGAGCAAGAGCTGAAGCACAAATTCACTCCTTTGGCCAGAGACTATCAGCACTTCATCATTTTGGTTTTGTTAGTTCAATTCTTAACCAGCCCTCCCTGACTGGTACTGTCCAATTGTGCAAATTCAAATCCCAGAATTCTCAACAATAGCCATTCTGTCTGGAGAAGCTTGGAAATAAATCCATATATCTGAAGAAAGCTCAGGTTGGGCAAAGCTGTCTTTATTTCCTAACATGCCAACAGATCCTCCTCTTCCTCCTCCTCCTCCTTTTACTGGGTAGTCATTCCTGTTGTCATTTGCTGTTTTTATTCTGGAATCTTAACACCCACTGGATTCTTGTTAACAGTGCTCTAATTTGCAGTTAAAAATGTTTTGTATTTTAATACTATATTAAACCACCATACCAGATTCAGTGACATAGGTGATGGATGAACTTATAGGACCATAACCATAAGGATTTGTTGCTTGGACCTTAAAGTAATACCTAAATCAAGAAAAGAGGGGGGAAAAACAAGCATCCATTAAAATGGCAGAATAATAACAGCTTGTGGTAATAAAATTAGACAAATGCCAAACAGGCTTTTTTAAAAGGAATCCTGAAAAGTTCCACAAAAGCTATTAAATACATCTTGTTTTTTGAGGCACCTCTAATGATAGCTTCATCAAAAACATTTTATTCAGTCATGAAACCATGCAAGAACCAACAGAATTTGATAATGAGCAAAGAGCCAACAGTGGTGAAACACAATAGGTGACGTGTTTAAATATCCAGCATTATCTCAAGCACCATGTTTACTTTCTGTGAAATTGGTTGATGAAGACAGATGGAAGTCATCAAATGTTAAACAGCCATATTAAATTCTGTGGCATGGGCACATCTATGAATTAGCCCATACTTTCCTTGGAAGGAGATGTATCAATATCTTCCCAAAGAGTTGGGGGCAAAAGAAAAATCTGGTGAATAAAAATAGCCTTCTGCATAACCCTGGTAATGTATATAAAAGCCACCTTGTCAATTTGAGTTGGCTCCAATTGCAGGCCTTATTTTAATAGCAATTCTGAGCTGGAAAGATAAACTGTCTGATGTCTGGTTTAAACTGAGCCCTCGGTTGTTCTACATGCACTGTTAGCTAACCAGGGCACATACAGCCAAGATAACTTTATGTGAATGAAATTCTAAAAGTATTCATCCATCCATCCATTTAGCCATTAATTCAGGATCGATGGACATGGGGAAAATTAGCAAAGAAACTTAAAATATGAATGTAAACAATCAATTTCTGAGGAAAAACAACAATAATAATTTGTTACTAAAAGTCTTATTTCTGAAGGATCTTGATTTCATGGCAAGACATGCATTGAAACTTGTGATTAACTATATATCAGGGGTGAAATCCATAGCAGGTTCTGACAGGTTCTGGAGAACCGGCAGCGGAAATTTTGAGTAGTTCGGAGAACCGGTAGCTGAAATTTTGAGTAGTTTGGAGAACCGGCAAATACCACCTCTGGCTGGCCCCAGAGCGGGATGGGAATGGGGATTTTGCAGTATCCTTCCCCTGGAGTGGGGTGGGAATGGAGATTTTGCAGTATCCTTCCCCTGCCATGCCCACCAAGCCACACCATGCCCACCAAGCCACGCCCACAGAACCGGTAATAAAAAAAATTGGATTTCACCACTGCTATATATTATTTTGATAAATGTCCAGCACTTGACATAATATCAAAAAGCTGCAGAAGAAAAAGTTATTATGCCAGAATTTGGAAACCAAAGCCTTTAAAAGTTGCTTTTTGTGAAGTGCAAGAGCATAAATGAAGCCCCAATCTTGAAATAATTAAAACATTTGCCTCTTCGGCATACTTTGAAAGCTGTTACAGCTGCTCCTGCACGTGTGTTTATGCCCAGCCATTTCAGATTGTTTGGAAGAAAGAGAAGTACATCCCTTGAACAATGAATTATATATTGACACTGACACTTGCCATATTCTCAAATATCCAAATGAAAGGTAGGTGTCCTTTCAAAACTCTCAGAACCACGGAACTGAAAGGGCCGTAAATTCTCATATTGAAAGAAAAGAGAAACTATTAAAGATGAACTTTGAGTTCTAGTCCTGGCTTAGGCACAAAGCCAGTTTGGGCCAGTCACTCTTTCTCAGCTACTGGAAGATGGCAATGGCAAACTACCTCTGAAAATCTTTCCAAAAAAACTGCAAGAACTATTCAGGTGGTCACTAGGAGTCCACACTGATTTGAAGGCCCACACAAAAATCATACTGCACTATAAGGACATTTTAATAGAAGAACAAATGTGGTATTGTTGGGGTTTTTTTAAGCTTGATCTTTGGTTTAGAGGTGTTTCATTTCTCTAGTAAGTAGCCTCATCAATATAGAAATTTTGGAGAAAGATTTCCATAATTTCCCATTTGATCTTTTTAAATAACAGACTTTGACAGAGAAAATGCCACCCAAATTGGATGAATCCCATTGGCAATATCCCCTTCAATTTCTAATTAAATGTTGTATAGACAAATCTGATATGATTTCAATGCCAGATCCCAGGACTTCAGAATAAAAGTTGGGCTGAAGAGAAATTTAAAAAAAACCCCAAAACTAATGTTGAAGAAGAACTGACATCATCAATGATTCATTTTTGGACAAAAACTACATTCAGTTGTTAGAAAAAAAATCTGCCAGAACATTAGAAGATAAATCATGTAATTAATTGAATTGCACACAGTATTATAATTCCTATTTGCTTTTGGACTTGACTACTACTTCTGAAATTCAGTAACAGTGACTTTATATCACCAGAGATCCAATATGATAGAAAGCAAAAACAAATTCCTTAATTTTAATTGAAGAAAATGTTAAAATATATTATCTGAGCCACAGTTCTGATTTAATTATTTAAAACCTATCATGTGGTTTATTTTCCAAAAAGAAAAAATACAGATCAGCTTAGACACAATATTCCTTGTCTTCCAATATTGTAAAAATAAAAATTAAGAAATAAAGAATCATAGCAGAATAAGAAAACTCTAAGGAATATTTAAAGTTGAGTTTTACCCAAAATCTGAATAAATGAAGCAGCATTCAGTTGCTATTGCAAAATTGCAAATTGGGGGCCCCTATTCACAAGAAAGCAACTGATTTTGTTTAAGAAGAGCAACTTTTTAAAATAATAAAATGTTTTATAGATGCTCTGGATAGCTGAGACAACCCTACCCACATTAAAAGTAAATTATATTAAAAATAAAACCATACTCTTCCTTTCAGAGAAATAAATACAGTATAAACACTATGGCAAAGTATTTTAAACTTGATAGATTAAGCAATTTGCAACATAGCTCGAGATTTAGCAATCTCTTTAATCACAATCCATCATGATTCTGAGTTCCAAATTCTTTAGCCAACCTTGGCTGATCCTTGGCTAAACAGGATTGGCCCTGATTAGAAATTGGATGAAGGAATGCCTGGGAATTCCAGAGCTTCTGACTAGACTGGAAAGTTGAAAAAACACAGCAAATTACTTCTGTAACACTGCCACGAACGCTGGCGGGAAAGAGTAATCAGGAATTAAGCTCAACTCGAGGGTGTTTATGCTTCTACCTTAGTGTCTACAGATTATTTTTTACATTTTTCTAAGTGTGAATTTTTAAGTAGGCAAGATCTGAGGTGTTAGAAGGCAGATATCAAACAGTTGCAGAACTTAGAAGGTAGAGAGGATAGTAATAGACAAGAGATAATAAAAGAATAAGAATAAGATCTTAACGCTTGTATTGCATTAAAACAATGGTGTGTGGGTTATTTGTATATTTTAACCTATTTGACTGTATTAAAATAAAGTATATTAAATGAATGACTGTACAGAGTAAAATACCTTAGCCAGGTATTTAGCCAAGTAACAGCCTAAAGCTCAACTGAACAAATAGACATAAGATCCTTCAAGCAGGAACCACAACAAAGTCTGAGGAACGCACTTCAGGCAGCTCAGTTTCTGCGAATCAGTGTTTCCTCACAATCTGCGTATAATCATGAACACATGGATTGAAGCTAGCTTAATCTCCCAGTTCAGGTTGCTAAATTGCAGAAATTTTACAGTGGTTTAGGACCAATTTTAAAGTCACAAGATAAGGAGCTAGTTTTGCCTGGGAGTTCTGGGAGAAACACAGCACTGGTGGTGCAGATGATACTTAGCTGTCAAAGAAATCCTATAGGCTTCAATCCTATCCTGAAATTATGTTTCCTTTTTATATAATCTAGAGCGGGAGCTTCTTGGTTAGCAAATATAAGCAACTGAGCAAAAGGACTTGAGTACAAATGAGTTCTTGGTGCTTTCTGAGTTTGGTTGAGCCAAGCTCAGAGAGCACCAAGGGCCCCTCATTTCAATCCTGAGCTACAAATATTCTCCTTTATTGATATTAATTAGTTCCTCATATGCTTGTGTCACTGCTACATTTTTAATTTGTTGTTGTTGTGATTCCTGATCATTCCCCAGATTCTGAAAGATGAACATCTTTGCCTACAACCTTCCCCCACAATTGAGTATTGTTAGACTCAGATGCTCAGCCTTATTCTCAGCACTGTGGGGGCAAAACGATTGTGCCCAACAAGGAGCAGAGGGAAAATGCCTAACAGCTACAAAATGATCCAATGAAAGTCTATGGAGAGTCTCAATCATCCAGGTCATGGTTGTCCCAAAAGTGCTTTTTCAAAAGGCAACTGGACTTTCTTTCCAGTTGCCTTTTGAAAAGTACCTTTGGTCTCCAGTGAAGGTTTCCAAGTGGAGAATATTGGCTGATAGCACTGGAGCTTTAGTGGAAAGGAGGACACAAGCAGTGGTGTTCATAACAAGCCACAATGATATCAAGATGACAATGTACAAAATGATATCAATTACATTAGGACATCATAGTCCTTGATGCAAGTACATAAATGGCATATTTTGCGTGATGCTATTGTTGTCATAGAAATAGCACTCAGACTTACCGTATATACCACTTCACAGTGCTTTACACCCCTCTCTAAGTGGTTTATAGAGTCAGCATATTGCCCCCAAAAATCTGGGTCCTCATTTTACCCACCTCAGAAGGATGGAAGGCTGAGTCAACCTTGAGCCTGGAGAAATTCGAACTGCTAAATTGCAGTCAGCTGGCAGTCAGTAGCCTGCAGTACTGCATTCTAACCACTGTGCCACCATGACTCATATGCCCCTATTTGTTTCCTCACAATAGGATAAGGTTAAAGGAAAGAGGAAGCAAACTGCAAACTTATCAGAACAATTGAGTCCAGTGGAATTAACCCTGCAGCATCACCCAGTCCTAACAAAAACAGAGGGGCTATGCCAGTGGTGAAATCTACTTACCTTCCCTATCGGTTCGGAAGCGTGTGCTTTGCACACGCTTTTTCACCCTCTGCGCATGCGCAGAATGCTTTGCGCATGCACAGAGGGTTAAAAACAAGAAAATGACGACGTCTGGGTGGGTGGGCGGAGCCTTGTGCTGCCGCCGCTACCGGTTCTCCGAACCACCGGCGGCCGCCGCTACTGGCACGCCCGCACCGGGCCGAACCAGTAGCATTTCACCCCTGGGCTATGCAAAACATATTACACTGCAGGTCAAGTAGGAAACACTGCAAATCAAAGGAGAAATTGCTACCCTGTTGAACCGTACATCTGAAAGAGAGGCAAAAATCAAGTTTAAGTTAACTTTTCATGCTGAACATTTTTGAGTCTGCCTAAATCTTTGTGCTCATCAGAGATTCTGAACACTGTTGTTCCTATTCATCTGGGTAAATTAGTTAGGAGGAATACAAAATAAACACAACATATTTTTCAGTTCATGAAATTCAGTTTTAATAATACCCGCTTTTCTTCCTCTCCCAAAGATCTCCTGCCACATGTGCCTGCAATTTAGTAACTTGTGAAAGGATACTGGAGGTGGCTAAGTGGCAAAGAAAAGAGTTGGTACAAATCCAAGATAGACTTGACTTGACTGAGTTGGATTCATAACAGTTATTAGATTTATGGAAATCTACTCTGTCCATGACTTCAAATGTTTAAGCCATGAATGCATTGCGGGATGGGTTGGGTGTGTGTGTGTGTGTGTGTGTGTGTGTGTGTGTGTGTATGTACGTTAGATAGGATGATTTCCAAGATGTCTTTCAACTGTAAATATCAATGTTTCTATATCCATTTCCCTCCCCACTCCTCCAAATCAGGCTTGTTATCACATGTCTTTTGGAATAATACCTTGTATTTGGCTTCAAGTTTTCAATGGGCAAATTAGTGCTTGCTGCAGTCTTGGTTGACCATTTGTTCCTGATGACATCTTCATAGGATGCACTGTAAACTAAATAACCTGCCAAGAGAAAGATGTCATGGATTTATTAGACCCCAGGGTACTTCAGCAGCCTAATACATCACACAGCATTATGTGGCAAAAGTATTTCATTAGTATGTTCAAAGCTGGAGGGAATTCCCATTTCTGCCAAGAAGAGATGGCAGTAAAGCTAGGTGGGGAATAGGGCTCAATCAACATTATGCAAGTATGCATTAGCTATCTGGCTAGGTACTTCCCACATCCAATAAAGATGTGGAACACTTTGGATTCTACCAGAAAAAAATGCTTCAAAATGTGCATAGCACTGCTCTCTGACTCATTAAAGCATCTGTACCTTTTCCCAAGATTATATGGCTCCTATAAACCTTTAAAAAATCCCAATGTCCACATTCCTAATGTCACTCTCTCTCAGCCCCCAAAAGAAGGCAATGGCAAACTATTTCCAAAGGTCTTGCCAAGAAAACACAGGGACTAGTCCAGGCAATAGCAATAGCATTTAGATTTATAAACCGCTTCATAGTGCTTTACAGCCCTCTCTAAGTGGTTTACAGAGTCAGCATATTGTCCCCAACAATCTGGGTCCTCATTTGACCGACCTCGGAAGGATGGAAGGCTGAGTCAACCTTGAGCTGCTCAGAATCGAACTCCTGGAGTGAGCAGTGAGTTAGACCTGCAGGACTGCATTCTAACCACTGTACCACCAGTTGCTAGTAGTCAAGATTGTCTTGGTGGCGCAAATAAATAAATTTGTATTAGTGGAGGCCATAGATAAGTGATATTAGGCTTCTAAGGGTATTCAACATTGTAATTTCCTACATCTTTAGCAGCTTTTAGACCAGTGGTTCTCAACTTTCCTAATGCCGTGACCCCCGCCGCTGTGACCCCCGCCCCTCCCCCTCCCCACGCGTGATGAGGTGACAAAGGGGGCGTGGCACCAAGATGGCGGGCTAGCGCGCGCTTAGGCAACCCCTTTGAAAGGGTCGTTCCACCCCCAAAGGGGTCACGACCCACAGGTTGAGGACCGCTGTTTTAGACTTTCCCATCAAATAAAACTACACATTTTGGTTCTGAATCCAGGAAATAAATTAGCAGTATTTATAAAAGCAAAATATAGAATACATACAAGACTGCTATGTATCCTCAAATGTGGCCCTTGCCCTTCTCCAAGTACTATCAGATCATCATCTGTCTGATATACATTTATAAGAGGCAGGGACTTTTCATGGGGGCACCCTAACTTTGAAAAAGCCTCTCAATTAATAGATCAATCAATAAAGCCTCTCAAGAAACATAAAGTAGAGAGAATGGTCCTCACATTATGATTTTTCTGTAAGCATGTCAAGACTTTTTTTTTTTTAATTTGGTCATCTTAAAAAGAGATTAGCTCTGTAGTTTAGACCAAAATTTATTTCTTATTGGAAAGAAACCTGGAATACCATTGAATGAAAGACATCGGGGAATTTATTGAAAAATAAAATGCAGACAAGAAATGAAAAAAATGTATGTTCTGTTCAATTCAGCCTCTATTACCAGTCTAACCATTGCAGCAAGCATTAGTGTACCTGTGACCAGATCTCCATGGGTAGGTGCAGCCCAGTCAACAATCACAAAAGAATGGCAGCCTTCCACAGCTACTATGGTGATGTTGTGAGGAGTTTTCTGAGGTTGCATCCCTGTATTCTTTAAGTTCTTGGGAACAAGTTCGTCCAGGCTCTCTACTTGGAAGTGATCTAGTGCCTCTGTCAAAGAACATGGAGCAGCTGGGTCTTTGTTTAGATAAGTCACATAAGGAGCTGGAAGAAATCGCAAGAGGAGAACATTCAGTCTAAAAAGGTTGGGGTGAGGATGGATTAGTAAAAGGAAAACTCAGACTTGACATTCAGACAAGTTTCCAAGACTAGCAAGTAGGCAAGAATGCCAGTTTGGTTTTCTCCTGAGACACAAAGTTTACCTTCCGAGTTTTATGAAGAATATTGCTACTCCAGCTCAATTTATCACTTTTGTATTTTATAGCAATAAGAAGGGTTCACGCAAACAGATCTTGTAAATTAATGGGCACACATATTATCTCAAAAGGTCAGCTTGAGGTTGAAAAATCTCTTTGCACTAGTCAGTGGAAATATTTATGCTGTTACAGTTTACAGTTCTTGTTAGAACAATAATTTTTCCTTTTCTCCCCATGAATGCCATAAAATGTTTATAACAAAAATGTCAGTTAATCTTATTAGATTTTGTCACTATGGAGGAATTATTCCCAAGTGTGCATTTATTTTTAAGCACTGAGATTGCTTTTTGTTCCCAAATGACCTAATCTCTGTTGGTGAGAGTAAAAGAGGACTTCTTGACAACCTGATAGACATACCTAGTCAAAGGATTGATTGAAACCAAAGCAAAAAGTAGTTTCTTCAAAGGAACAAACTGATTCAAATTTACCACCTAAAAATCATTTTTACAAGCACTTTTTTTTCCCTTTTAAAAACAGCTTTTTCGGGGACAAACTTTACATGCAGTTTCATATCCTATTATATAGACTGCATTTTAAAAATGAAAGTAATTCTAAGAGAGAGAGAGAGAGAGAGAGAGAGAGAGAGAGAGAGAGAGAGAGAGAGAGAGAGAGAGAGAGAGAGAGAGAGAGAGAGAGAGAGAGAGAGAGAGAGATTGTTACTGAATACTGTCATAAGAAAGGAAATTCAGCTATTTCCTCTAGTGTTGCAAACCTTTAAAAAAAGCTCTCTTTTTTTGAAGAGAACATTTGCTTTGAGAGAAATCTCCCTACTTGGCATTGAACCTCAAAGGATCACTTTCTGATATAATAATAATAAACTTTGGATACAGTTCCTCTTTTCCTTTTCACATGATGCAGTTCTTAATCCAGAAGTACAGCATTTTTCTATTATTTTTCAAAAATACAAGTTTAGATTTGTTTTGTTCATAGACGTACGACATTCAAGGGGTGTGCCATTTACTGCATTATAAAGAACTTTAAAAAACAATTATGCACCACAGCATAAAACAAAAAATCAAAGGCTTGCAATTACACTGAGGAGCAGAACATGATGTCCATCACTTAATACCTATGGCTATGTCCTTCCACTCTCTCTTTGTTATGCACAAAGGTTTGCATCTATGAAACAAACAAACAAACCCCGAAGAAACTTTATTCATTCCAACTACTCTTTTCTCAAATTAGGTTTAGAGTTAAGACTGTGGAGCAGCAACATAATTCATAATGTTAAAATCACAAGTCCGTATGAAGCTGAATCTACGTCAAAAGAAGGGAAATGAATTGCCAGGTGAAAGACGCTTACTGGACTGAAAGAATTATTCACACATTTCTTCCTATATAGGCCAACTTCTACATTGGAACAAGATGTTGCAGTTACTGTATAATTTCCACATTTTCAAGAGGTTGATGAATACTGTACAGATTTTGAAAAAATATCATTCTCTTTGCCAATTCCAGGGAGAAAATACCTTTAACATTTACCACAGAAAATGCTTTATTCTTAGAAGGAGCAGATAATGACTCGATTTTTCTCCTCCAAGTTCTTTCAAAGAGTGTCAGAATTGGGAGCACTATGTTATCAAGTTCAGAATGAAGATCAGAATAATTTCTTCAAAACAAAAGGCAACAATGTTTGAATTACTTAGTTTAGGGGAAAATGTGTGTAAAAAGGGACAGAGCTGATTAAAAGCCAACAACCTTTGTCAGGCCTTTTCCATTTCAAAACTTATGTGGGGGAAGACTGCAAGGAGACTTTTCATGTCCTTTCATCCAAGAACATGTACATTTCAAAAGAAAGTGCACAAAACCAGAAAAATCTCACGAGATTTTGTCAGTCTTATAAAATCAGAATTCTAGTGCAAGATCTTAGATTTTGTAATCCTTGTACAAAATTATAAAAATCTCACAAGATTATCCAATTTTGCAAGAATTCAGAATTTTAAAGTTTTACTTTATTTTATCTTATGCGCAGGGAGGGAGAATTTCTATAAGGGAGGAGGGTTAGGCAAAAGTTCTGATGCTCACAGATACACTATGCCAATCCTGCTGAAAGATGTTTACGATATGAATTTGTAACTTTTTATCAATGGTGTAGAGAAATATATTTTTATTTCCTCTATTTGACTATGATTCTTATTATGATCTCAAAAAGAAAATGGTTCCCAGCTGATGTGCACAGGACGTGTTTGCCATTAACAAAATAATCTTGCTGACAAGACGGACAGTCAAATATTTAGTTTCAGAAGCCCTTATCAGAGGATTGGTAATCTTTGTTTTTTAACCGAAGTTACAGATTTACCAGTAAATCGTTTCTTTCCAGCAGAATCATATTCTGATAAAGGATCTGTGCCTGTCACACTAAACTCTGGAAAGTTGTTTTCAGGCAATGCTTCAGTGGTGGTAATAGCAGTAGTAGTGGTAGTGGTAGTGGTGGTGGATGGAGGCAAAGTAGTTTCAAAAAACTCATAATCTAGACAAAACAGAAAGAAAGAAAATGTGATGCATTTGTGCCCAAGCTTTGTCATAGGTCACTGAAGAAGCAGAAAAGTTCTTTGGTCCATACTTCTATTGCAGAAGCCTACACAGCATCTCTGACCATTCAGCCTCTGTTTGAAGACCTTTAATAAAGGAGAATTCATAATTTTATGTGCAGTCTGTTCCACTGTCAACTTACACTGTCAGGAAATTCACCCTGAACCTCTTTTTATTTTTATTTTTAACCCACTGGTTCCTATTCTGCCCTCTGGGGTAACTGAGAACAATCTACTCGCTTTTCTGTGATCATATTTCCCCTTCGTCATCTTTTCTGTAGGCTCAATGTGCCAGAATCCTTTAACTGTTTTTTCATAGTGCTTGGATCCCAGAACTCTCTGGAATTCTCACCATCCTGGTAGTCCTAGTTTAAATTTGTTCCAATTGTTACTGATCTTTTTTAACTGTGGGGTTGCATAAGATTTCGTAATAAATGGACATTCTTTTAAAATTTACAGTGTAGCACTGGAAAGAATTTCTTGCTTAGCGAAGAAGTTCACCAGATGCTTTCTTGAACAGATCACCCTGTTTCAGCATAGTTTCTCATGAAGTGACAAGGATTAATGACTAGAAAAGACCCAAGGCTAACATACAGGTAAATGCTATGACCAACTGGGTCATTTATCTTGGTAAACAGTAATTGGTAAGAGATGGGTCTAGTTATAAAAGCTACTAGAGACTCACCATACACATTAAGTCATCAGTGTTATTATATTGGGCTCTGGCCTTATATATAGCAATAGAGCTGATAAAATTAAGATGGTATTACCAGCACATATAGACCTTTCCTAATAGAGTATGTTCACTGTTAGAGCCCCAGTTAATCACTAATATGGTCAGAGAACTCCTCTTGCATCTTAGGTTTGCTTCTCCAAGTTAACATACAAATATAGAATAACAGAGTTGGAAGAGACATTGGAGGTCTCTAGTCCATTCTAGTCCAGGCCCCTTTGAGCAGGAGACCCTATACCAATCTCTTCTTTAAAATCTCCAGTGATGGAGCACCCACAACTTCTAAAGGCAAAACATCTCCATTCTGGAATGCTCTGCCCTTGAAAGTATTAGGAACCTACTATACATATTGTAGATCACTGCTAAAAACTCCTCCTTTACTCAAATCTTTCTGAATGAATGTTGCATAAATGGTTTCTGTTTTATTTTCCTGCCAGCTTTTTAATAAAGATGTTGTTTTTATAGCACTTTTAAACGTGTTTATATTATTGCATTTTAATTGCTTCATTGTAAACTCCTTTGAGCTGGGAAGTGATATATAAATAAATTATGGCAATGAAGTCCAAAATATACTGTGCATGTCCAGACCTCCACTAAATATTATTACAAGTGGACAGATAGTTAATAATTGGGGAGAGGTTTACAATGACATAGGGGAACCCATCAACAGGGGTGGGTTCCTCCCGGTTCGTAGTGGGTCGCCCGAACCGGTAGCGAGGCGCTGGTGACGTCATGATGGCGTCGTGGACCCGCCTTGGTTGGTGCCGGTCTGTGGGCGCCGCCATTTTTTTCCGTGAATTTTTGGCGGCTTTTTTACGTTTTGGGCTGATTGTGCTCTGCTGCTGCTTTGGGAAGGGGCCCCCCCCCCCCCCCCCCTGAGATACTGTTCTTTTTTTTTCCCCCCGTGCTGCTTTGGGAAGGGCCCTCCCACCCGCCCCTGGGTTAATGCTGTCCTTTATTCTTAGCCCGAAGCACAGCTGATCAGCTCCTCAGCTGTGTTTCGGGCAGATTATAGTGACTGAGCATGCGCAGACACAGAATTGCACCGGGGGAGCGCGCGCGCGCGTAACCCTAAGCCACGCCCACAGAGTAGTAGTAGAAATTTTCGGAACCCCCCCTGCCCATCAAGTGTAATTGGCCAAAGGCCCTGTTAGATAGTGGGTAGAGATGACAGGAGACAGACTTCCAAAGCAGCTCTTTATTTCAGCTCTTGTATCAGCAACCAGCAAAGAGCAGTCTGACAGCTTGCCCTTTTATAGGGAGCTGTCAGACAGACCAGCCAATAGCGTTTGAGCTTTTTCCCGCTCAAACGCTGGACCTGGTTGGAACCATGTAACACAGTTTAAACAGTTAGAACATAACACCCCTCCCCTCCTGGATGGAGCTGTCCAGCATACGTAATCACGCAGGTAGGCGGGGCGTTATGAAGCCCTACTAGACCTGCGCAATTCAGATGGCGGTGAGGCAGCGGACTGTGCGGCCAGGNGCGTCTTGGAAGACCTGCGCAATTCAGTTGGTGGTGAGGCAGCGGCCTGTGCGGACAGGTCTGCTGCCGCTCCGGGGCTCGAGCATGGAAGCTCCTGGAAGGTACTGGGTGTGGCCTCCACGGCCGAAGGGCCGAAGGG
>QLTV01002425.1:1596277-1613045 GCA_003457575.1 Thermophis baileyi
CACAGGAAAAATCAGTTCATCAGATAGATCACAGGCATTGGCTGATACCTACCTACCTACCTACAGTGGGGCAAAAAAATATTTAGTCAGCCACCAATTGTGCAAGTTCTCCCACTTCAAATGTCCAATTAAAAGTTTAGTGTAGTGACAAAGAAAAAACATTTCACGTGAATTATTACACTGTACATTTTACAGTGATAATAGGTCTATTTACAGTATATTGGCCCTAATAAATAGATTCCTAGGAAGGGCCCATATCTCCACATGAATTTTCTCTTAGAAGACCGGAAACCTGCTATTTACTGCATAATTGCCAATTTTTACATTGCTGTAATGAAAATAAGATATATAATAAAATAAAAAAATATTAGACATAACCAGTTCCAATTCTAATTACTTTGCCTTATTTCTTATTAAAGATCTTAAAAATCTGCAAATTTGTAATTACTTGACATAGTTCTAGATAATTTCAGTCCCAGGATTTCAAACTGTCCATATCAGAGCTACCCCTGGGGATGTCTTCCCTAAATACAACACAAAAAGTTTTGTGCATCTACTATGCAACATGTCATACAGATCGTTTTTGAAGGTTCATATGAGACATCACTTTGTCCCACTGAATCACACCCACCCTTTCCCAAATTCAGATTATTAGTCGATAGAGACACTACAAAAAAGTTGCAAACTTTTAGACTGTGTTTTAGCTTGTTTATTCACTTGCTCTGTTCTTTACTAACAAATGTATTCTGGTGGAATATATTGAAGAAGAGAAGAGCTATCTGGATAACTGATATGGTAGGTGCTTTGTTTATTGTGTTTGCATTTCACAGCAGCTGCCCAGAATTCAACATTATTCAACCAACATGTCTTCCCTGTGAGCATGGGACCTATTGCAAGTTTTTCCAACCATTATTGTGCCTAGGATAGCATTCCATAGTGTACACTTGATGTATTTCAAATATGTAGTCACAGAGGTGGCACTGTTTAGTCAACCATCTTAGATCTCATCGGAGGAGGGGGGGAGGTTCTGCTGCTAAATTTGTACTTAGTTTCCTGAATAGCAATAGAAATAGCACTTAGACTTATATATCACTTCACAGTGCTTTACAGTTCTCTCTATGTGGTTTACAGAGTCAGCATATTGCCCTTAACAATCTGAGTCTTCATTTTACAAACCTCGGAAGGATGGAAGGCTGAGTCAACCTTGAGCCTGTGAGATTCGAACTGCCAAACTTCTGGCTAGTCAGCAGAAGTAGCCTGCAGTACTGCATTTTAACCACTGTGCCACCACAGCTCTTATATATAGGAGGTTTTTTTATTGTTGTGTGCTGTTAAATATGAGATTCATCTGTGGGAAATGTTTAGTAGAAAGTATAAATTATTATTTTCAGTGCTGACTTTGGAAAATAACTTTATCTAAGTCATTCATATCACTTCAGAGTGCTTTACAGCTCTCTCTATCTGGTTTACAGAGTCAGCATATTGCCCTTAACAATCTGAGTCTTCATTTTACAAACCTCGGAAGGATGGAAGGCTGAGTCAACCTTGAGCCTGTGAGATTCGAACTGCCAAACTTCTGGCTGCCGGCAGTCAGCAGAAGTAGCCTGCAATACTGCATTTTAACCACTGTGTCACCATTATGAAATCCCAAGATGCAAGCTAAATTAGAAAGTTGTGAGTTGATATTGGATTTGTTGAGGACAACTGGAATAGCGATCACAGAGGAGGACAATGGCAAACCACTTTTGTATTGTGCCAAGAAAACTATATGAACATGCCCCTTCTTAGAACTATATGAACATGCCCCTTCTTCTCTTCCTAGAAGACAAGATCAGTTCAAGGGAGTCCTGAAAAATACAGTATGAATTGGCTTTAATTTGTCACATGACAAGAGGCTTATTTTTGTAGCTGTCTAGTTACATTTGGCTATCTTAAGTAGAAAAGAACATTAGAATAAGTCTAGAATAACAGTTACTTCCAAATGACCAAATCATTGAAAAGAAACTGGTGGAAATAAGCCAAGCTAAAGGTCTGTTAAGATGATAAAAATCAGCTGGCGCAAAATCAGGTTTTCAGAATAGGAAATTAAAGACTTCTTAGTTATCAAAGAATTAACAGTAGAAAAGGAGTAATTTTTCCTGCAAGAAGAATAAATTGTTATTTTATACATATAAATGAAGATTGATGTGGGACATTCCAACATGTCTACTCTATGAAATAAGCATGCATGCTCAGATGGTACCCAGATGCACCAATGTTTTTGGCACAACATAAGAATCAAAGAACCAAATACATTTCTGATATGCTACAAAATATGTAAGAGTGAGCCGACGTGCTTACACAGCAACAAAACACCTACTTGTTCATTGAGGAACATTGTATAATGTAACTAAAGGCAATCTAAGTAGACACCGATTATAAGGTGAGTCTGTAATCTACAACAGCTCCCAAGATACATTGGCTGCATTTTCAGTATTTGCCAAGCATATATCCACATACCATTACTTCCCATAATAAAACTGTTAGTTGAAATATTGTACAGATGATGAAAAACCACAATGAAAAAAGGCCAAAAAAATAGCAATCGAGAGTCAAGGCATGCATTTAAATTGGCTGAGCTACAGAAATAAACCACATGACTTGAAGAAAAAAAATATCACCAGCCCAGGTTGTTAATGAGAAGATTTGACATGTAATCTTCTAACCGCAAGTAGATAGATACAAACACTAGCACACATAATGGAGATGAAATAAGAGGCAATATAATGAATTCAAGATCCAAGCCATTAAGATATTGCAATAGTGGAGCAAAGTTGAAAGGGCTTTGTGGAAACCAGTGATGGTAAATTAAGTGGTAGGAAAATTGCAAGTCATATATATTGTAGCCAGAGAAAAGAAAAGAGCACAAATATATTGTTTTAAACTGAAAAGGCTATTCAACTAAAGGCTATTTATAGGCAATCCCAAACATTGAAGGTAGGTGGTTTAAATTCAGGTAAAAACAAACAAAAATGCACATATTTATGTAAAACAGGATGGGCAACTATGGCCCCTTTATGACCTGTGGACTTCAACTCCCAGAATTCCTGAGCCAACCATGCTAGCTCAGGAATTCTGGGAGTTGAAATCCACAGGTCATAAAGGGGCCATAATTGCTCACCCTTGATTTAGAAGAAATATATCCAATTCCACCATAAAACCATACACTAAAAAAAAAAGAAAACAGGACTGGATAAAATGAATAGCACTTACCAAGGCTAACAATCTACACAATTTAATGAACAATCCACTGAATGCCCACATAAAGAAATGTGCTCTTTAGATGTACTGACCAGTTCAATGGACCCATAATAAGACAAGAATACTGAGTGAAAGTGAATTTCATGACTCATGAGAAGTGTATGCAATCATCTGACATAGAATTGATCTCAAGCTCTCATCAAGCAGATCAAATAATGTCTCAGAAATTGTTGGTCATTAAATAAGGCCAAAGAAGGACCACTTACCCATATAAGAAGATACATGGCAGTTATCCTATGAACTACTTGGTAAGCTACACAAGAGAAACTATTCTCATTTTTCTACAATGATCTGCAACTACATAATGCCAATCATACAGGGCCCTCTAGGAAAATCAAAATGGTACAAGGATGCTTGGATCATGATTATGCCATCAGTCTGTCCTACAGTGTGGGGTGTGGGAAAGCAGTTACATGCATGCAACGGCATTTTTGCATTCGCCCTAAAAGGTCCCAGAGTCAGTAAAGCTACTTTTCCTTTAAAAGAGGGTTCCCCAACCATGACAACTATAAGACGTGCGGACTTCAACTCCCAGGATTCCCCAGCCAGCAAGTTGCCAAGCAGGGAAACTCTGTCTTAGAACCTATGCCATGCATCCACTTCCTTCAGCATATTTGTCCAATTAGGCATCAATACAAGATCTTGTTTGCCTTCTGCTACTCAGATTCTTCCTTCTCCCATCCAAAATCTCCACGATTAACACAGCTTCCCTGCTTTACCTTTGTTTACAGTAACCAGGGAGTTGCTTTTAATCGGAATCCATCGAGCCAACTTTAAATCCCTACTTTCAGACCTGAACCTCTGGACGGCATGAAGCAATTATTAAGATATTCAGTATGATCTTTATTCCTCTCTGCTATTAACCTGTATGCAAAAGGAGGAGTGGGATTGTGCAGGTTGTCCCCTTAAACTGTTTGCACAGGATCTGGACTATCAAATCTCTAAAGCAAGGGGTCCCCAACCCCAGATCCATGGACCGGCACCGAGCCGCAGCATGCCAGACACCAGGCCACGCAAATAAGCAAAGTCCCATCCATGGGAGGCAGGTAGCACACAAAACCACACCCCCTCCGGTCCATGGAAAAACCTCTCTCCAGGGAACCGGTTCCTGGTGCCCAAAAGGTTGGGGGGACACTGCTCTAAAGAACTCCTTTGATGAAACTGCAGTGCATATGTTGTGTACAGGGGTGAAATGCTACCGGTTTGGTTCAGTCCGGGTGTATCGGTAGCGGCAGCCGCCGGTGGTTCAGTGGTAGCACGAGGCTCCGCCCACCCACCCGGACATCGCCATTTTCTTGTTTCCGAACCGGTGTGCTTCCGAACCGGTAGGGAAGTAGATTTCACCGCTGGTTGTGTACCTGGAACAAAGCCGGGGGCGGGTGAGGCTGAACTCAGCTGCCAAGGAGGACATCATGGGAAAGAACAGCAGAGAGGTGATACTAGGTTGGTATAAATGCTCCATGTGGAAAAGCTCTATTTTTCCTGGAAAATATAGCAAAAAACTAAATGCTCCTTAAGCCTAAAAGAATGTGTACGTTCCCTCCCTCCTTAGCACACCAGCAAATATTCTGAAACTCCCATGGGGGTACAACTCACGTGGATCCAGTTAACTATTACTGTAGTGTGTACATTAAGCAGCTTAAACTTTTTTAAATTCCTGGCAAGTGGATCAACCACTGCTTCATGTAGCTGGCAAGCAGATCAGTCATAAAAGTGATTACTGACTTTTCTGCGCACAAGAAAAAATGTCAGTAAGATTTTTATCTGATGCATAGTTTTAAAAACTAGAGTTCCACAGGCAGACTGTTAAATATCAGTCCATTTGATACTCCTCCAAAAACCCACAGAGATGTTGTAATAAACCTGCTCATCTGCCAGTGAAACTGAATTTAAAGATGCTATGGCTCGTAATATATATCTCACCTGGATATAGCAGTAGCTGTGAATCCTCTTAAAGAGTAATTTTGCTGGCAACTCTATTAGGTCAACTTTCCATTATGGTATTTAATAGCCATATCTGAAGGTTCTATGGGCTTGGCGCTTTCATATCCTGCTATAACTCCCTGGTTTTCACTTTGCAATAAATGAGACTTATTACTGATCCTTGACAAAGACTGAATACATTGCTACCGGCCACATAATTTAATTGAACTTCTGCTGGTCTGGTTTGGCAGGAAGGAAGTCTGCAATCAATCAGCTTCTTCTGCACCAGTTATAGACACCCTTTTCCAACTGGAACTAGTTTAAAAACTCTTCGTGGGACAGAGGGCATGAAAAAAACTACAGCAGCCAAAAAGCCATATGGAAAGTAATCCATTTAAAACAAATGTGATCATGGATCAAGCTGCTTGATAGATGGGAAAAGAACCACTTGTTTCTGTCTCTCTCTCAGACCTGCATCTTCTCCTGGGTTTAAGCCTTTGTCTTAGTCACTACATAAGAAAGAGGAAAGAGCAGCAAATCATAGGAAATGAAATTTTATTTATTTTTATTTTATTTATTTTATTTGTTTGTCAAACATGTACAAGATAGCAGGTATAGGTATAAACATAAACATAATCAAAGTGAATACAGATAGATGAGGACAATAGGACAGTAGGACAGGGACGGTAGGCACGCTGGTGCGCTTATGCACGGAAAATATTCCGCTAAACATCTAGAACTTGGAATGCACATATAAGCTGAAATTTACACTCAGAACTTTCCAAAATATTTGAAAATTTAAAACATGCATTCAGGGAAAGTATACATGAAAACACAGTGCTCTGCCAATAACTTGGCGTTGATTCTTAGCAACACAGATTTTCTTCATGGCAATACATTCCTAACTTGGTCCTTTAGGTATTCCAATCACCACTGTAACCAAGTTCATCTTCTTCTCTTCCATCTTTTCCAGCATTACAGACTTCTGTAGAGAACAAGGTGTAATGTGTCCAAAGTAGGATAATTTCAGCCTGGTTATTTGTGCCTTGAGTGCAAACTCTGAGTTGACATTTTCAATGATCCATTTGTTTGTTTTTCTTGGCTATCAGTGGTATTCTCAGGAGTCTTCTTCAATACCAAATTTCAAAAATGCCAGCACTCTTTGTATCCTACTTCTTCAAAGTCCAAAAATTGGAAAAGCAATGTATTTTCATATAGAAAAACTGGTTAACAAAATACCCACATTAGGACAAGTATAGACAAAAATGTGAATTTCCAGCAATAGAATTGGTATGTACATCAGAGCATCAATATCAGTACTGATGCAAGCTCTTTCTGCCAAATTTGCAAACTAGACTGGAGGTCAGTAAGTTAAGAAATTAGGGAAACCAACATGAACAGAATTATCCTTTCTTGCTAAGAATTAGCTGTAGACATTCACAGATGATATCTATCTCATCAATGAGATAGCCTACAGTCTGATCTAAGCTTAGTACACAAAATTGTCTGCTACAACATCCTACCCGTTAATGACTACTTCAGCTTCAACCACAATAATACACGGGCAAACAATAGATACGAATTCAAAGTAAACCGCTCCAAACTCGATTGCAGAAAACACGACTTCAGCAACAGAGTGGCCAATGCCTGGAATGCCCAAGTGCACCAGTGTGCCTACCATCCCTGTCCTACTGTTCCCATTATTTGTACTCATTTCTTATGCATATACTTTACCTGTTTATACTTATATACTTATATGTTATGTTCATACTTATAATTATTTTCTCATACATGCTTGACAAAATAAATAAATAAATAAATAAATAAATAAATAAATAAATGAATGAATAAATAAATAAATAAATAAATAAATAAATATGTCATATAACACAAAGGCAACCCTATCATTACTGTAGTAAAACAGATGTCTCAAGAGACAGAGGTTAAGGTGAGAAGTAGGGTAGAATGTCACCTGTTCTGCACTGTACCCTAAATGTTGTCTCTTCAGTAGAATTGGGATACTATTCAATGCCAGTATGATAGGGGGTTTTTATATATTGACCAGAGTATAGAGGACACCAGTTTGCTTATTTATCAAATTTATATAGCTGTCTATGTCATGAATGTGACTCTGGGAGACGTGTAGAAAACAAAATAATGAAAGCACGTCTTAAATAACCACTAAAAACAATTAAATATAAGTTAGATCATGGGGGTGAGAGTTTGAAAGACTCATAATACAGCTATCTAGTAGGCTCCCTGTTTCCAAGGCCTTCCCAGGTATTCTGCAAAAATGACATTTTAAGAATTTTCTGGAAGGTCAATAAGATCAGGGCTAATGTCACCTCAGGAGAGGGAGAATAATGTTCCAAAGGGCAAGTGCCACAGCAGAAAAGGCTCAGCTCTTGGGTAAGATGGAATTCCTTTGCAGACAAGATATGTTACATGCCCCTCCTGCCTGACCTAATGGGATGAATAGATGTGACCGGGGAGAGAAAGTCCTTCAAATACACTGGTTCCAATCCATGCACGATTTTAAAGGTCAAAAACAGCACACTGAATTGGAACCGGAAGCAACCACCACTCAGGGAGCAGAAGTGTTAACATGTGCCATTCTAGGGGCACGCATAACTGCCTGCACTGCTGCATTTTGCCTCAGTTGAAGCTTCAGAATTCAAGGACGGCTCCACACAGAGCATGTTACAGTAGTCCATTAGGGAGTAAAATAGGGCATGAGTAACTCTGAGCAGTTTGCCTTTATACTGTGAATATGAAATATCATTGGGTCCTGAACCACTTGCCACAGCTTCCATAGGCTGCACCACTAGGATTCTTCCCTTTTGAAAGTTCAGGTGGCTAATTGTTGTACTATCTCTGTGTTTATAGCACTATCAAACCTTTATAGCAGGGGTGTCAAACTCAAGCCCCGGGGGCTGGATCCGGCCCATGGGGTGCTTAGATCTGGCCCACGGGGCTGCCCTGGAAACAGCGAAGGACCGGCCCGTGGTGCCTCTGCCAGTGAAAATGGAGTTCGGAAATCACCACAATATTAATAAAAGGATAGGTTGAACGAGAAGAAAAGAGAATGACTTAGAACTGAAATGCTATGAATTTTTACATAGCACAAACCCCCTCGTATGCAGTGGCATGTACCCTTAAGTAAACATGTGCCAATACGAGAAGAATCGTAGGACAGAAGAAATGGATCAACCCAGAGTAATTTAAGATCACTTAGCAGACATATCACTGGATCACTTAGGAACCTAATGCTATTGACATTATAGATCTCTAGCACCATCCATCCACTACTGTGCAGATACAGTACATGCCTAACGCAGACACAGTTTAGATTGCCACAGTA
The DNA here is from genome assembly GCA_003457575.1 of Thermophis baileyi. Taxonomy (NCBI): domain Eukaryota; kingdom Metazoa; phylum Chordata; class Lepidosauria; order Squamata; family Dipsadidae; genus Thermophis; species Thermophis baileyi. Next base: position 1,604,862 of record QLTV01002425.1, read on the forward strand.
ATTGCAGGGTGGTGCTATAAACTGTTAATGTGTTGAGGGTATTCTGGGTCAAAAATATCTCTTATTTTATACAGAAAAGGGATTTATTCCAGCTTTTATTTATAAACCACACTTGTACATCTGTTTCTCCCAAAGGTTTGTTTTTTTTTTTGAGAAGAGCAATTATACCTTCTTCCTTAAAAATCTAAATCACTCAATAGCCATACCACAGCTATTTAGTCATTATATTCAAAGGTCTGCCAGCTCAAGGATTTCATCCAATGGATTCTCAGATCACCCAGTACTCAGAAAAACTGTAGAGCTAGCAAATTAGAAAGCCAACCTAACCACCTTCCAATAGTTTTTGACTCAGAGACCACCACATTTTCGAAAGCAGAAATATTTGATGTGACAAGTAAACAAAACACAATGAAGACCTGTGGTGAAAGATAGGAAGATCAGAAATGATGTAGAATATCTTACAACATTAATGCAACTGCTTAAATACAGTGAATACTAAATACAGTGAATACAGTGGAACAGGCCTACACCGAATAATTCCACAAGGATAGATGAGATAATCTGTTTTAAGAAGCAGTCTAATCTTGTAAACTAAAAAAGCATAGGTTTATAACTCTCAAGTCTTCCCTTGAAGAATCTTGGAAACTTTCATTTTGGAAACTGGTAGCTAAAATCAAATGCTGGGGGGAAACCACTTATGAAAACCTTCATACAGGTATCACACAGGTGGAGAACAGCTCATGATAGCTGCTAGAAGTCCAACATCGTCATTCACATGGCTCCTACTGCAAATCACCAATGACATATCATGCAAAGAAATATATATTATCAGCCATTCCCTAAGAATGAGATCTTTTTATGATTTTAGCCTCACAGCCAGAAGGAACATGGTCTCCTATGCTTGTGGACCTTCTTTATGGAATGGTATCTTCTCCTCCTGGGTGTGTTTCAAGCTCAGAGGCAAGTCCTATATGAATCTCAAAGGTTCTAGCGCTCAGGGCTATATGAGAAAAAGATGAATTTGCATAGAGCTACAGAGAGCCAATTAGGTGTAGCAGTGAAGGTGATCTTAGACCAGGGGTCGGCAACCTTAAACACTCAAAGAGCCATTTGGACCCGTCTTCCACAGAAAAGAAAACACCGGGAGCCACAAAACCCTTTCGACATCTAAAATGAAGATAGCACTGCATACTGTATATTATTTTTTTACCTTTATGCTATGTATAAAAAAACTATAGTGTGTTGCATTTATGAAATCAATGAACTGCTACAGAGAAAACAAATGTTTATTTCTGCATGCAACAAAAACATTTTGAACTCCAAAAAAAAAAAGATGGGTCGAAAACCTCAATAAATCACGTGCCGGCGGGTGTGACGTATATTTTGAACGACAGGGAGCCGCAGCAGAGGGATGAAAGAGACACATGTGGCTCCAGAGCCGCGGGTTGCAGACCCCTGTCTTAGACTATAGAAGGACCACTGTATGTCCTTTCTGATCTTCCCACCCTTCACCACAGGTCTACATTTTGTTTTGCCCTCTTGTGGCATAAAGCATGAAGATGATTCAGAAAATGAAGGTTTACTGAATACCAAAGAAACCAAGTTGGTCTATAAGAAAGACCAAATGATGAATAGAAAAGATATGGCAAAATGAAGTATTACATAGCCAGTTACATGTATAAAAACTAGCAGGAAAAGCACATAACAACAAGACCTGGCAATAGCTAAGAGCAGGATAGCTGCAGAAAGAGACAGAGGGGCTAATTATGGCTGCACAAAACTAAATCTTAAGAACAAATGCATAGAAAGGCAAGATTGAGAAGACAGTAACAGACAGCAAATGTTGCCTCTGTAAAGAAGCTGAAAATAATAATGGTGAAGACTCTACGGTAGTTAGCTGCTGCAAGAAGATCACTACAAACTGACTACAAACAACAGCATGACAAAGTAACAACAATGGTGCACTGTAAGAAATACCATTTGCCTGCAAGCAACAACTGGGGGACCACAAAATAGATTAAGTATGAGAAAATGAAGACGCTACATCAGAGGTGGGTTTCAGCAGGTTCTGACCAGTTCTAGAGAACCGGTAGCGGAAATTTTGAGTAGTTCAGAGAACCGGTAAATACCACCTCTGACTGGCCCTGCCCCATCTATTCTATGCCTCCCGAGTCCCAGCTGATTGGGAGGAAATGGGGATTTTGCAGTAACCTTCCCCTGGAGTGGCGTGGGAATGGAGATTTTACAGTATCCTTCTCCTGACACACCTACCAAGCCACACCCACCAAGCCATACCACGCCCACCAAGCCACGCCCACAGAACCGGTAGTAAAAAATTTGAATCCCACCACTGGACTACATGCTTTGGGACTTTAGAATTCAAACAGACAAGCTTCTGCTACACAACACCCCACACTTAACAATTGTTGATAAGAAATACAAAAAAAGTCTGGAGAGTAGACATTGCAATACCTGGAGACAGCAGAAGAGAAGAGAAAGAACTGGGGGGGGGGGAGAGAATCATAAAACATAAACAACTGCAAATAGAAATAGAATGACTGTGGCAAAATAAGCAAAGCTAGTACTAATAATCGGCACCTTAGATGCAATTCCAAAACTTCTGGAGCACCACTTCAACACTATAGGCACTGACAAAACCACCATCAATCAATTAGAACAGGCAGCTTTACTTGGAAGAGCTTACAACCTGCGATGATACATTTAATATTATTAAGCAACATCTGCCTATCCCAGATCCTTAAGAACGACTCAATAGCACTGTTCCCTCTAAGGTGCGCGGCTGTGCACGTAACCAGAGAACGCCGTGCGGTAGTTTCCAACTTCCACGTGGCATTTTCTAATGGCAGAGGCTGCACGCCTGTGCGCCCGCGCACATGAAAAGAGAGCGCCGCACGCCAGTTTCTAACTGCCACGCGGCGTTTTCTACTGTTACAGGGAACATTGCTCAATAGATGGACAAAAATGCAAAATCCAGTCCAAACGTCTTGCTGATTGTGTGATCAACTGTAATAATAATGGAAGTGACAGGGCCTGTGGCCTTCTTAGTAGGTAACCCCAAACTCGTGTCAATCAAGTATGAATTCACTCATAAATCAGTGACATCCCATTTCCAACCCTGTCTGCAATTTTAAACAGCACAAAATTTCACCTCTAACAACACATGCTTTGTTGGCAACATTTATTCTGTATTATTTTGCATTCAATGTTTCTTAATGTACATGGTTTTGCATGGTATTTTTGAGCCAGTTGTCGACTCCAAAACAGTAAGGAAAGCCATACATATTTGGATCGGTTTATGATTTAAAGAATAACTATTTGTCACAGTAATTCAAATTAGGTTAAAAAAATGGATGAAATTAATTTCTTCCCTGTTACTAGTTACTAGGTCCAAAACTGATAGAAAAATATTTTGTTTGATATAATAGAACTTTCAGTCCATGAATTAATTACATTTCTGCTATCTATCTTTTTTTTTTTTGAACTTGAACTTCTTCAAGTCAGTCAGTGATTTTCTAGGGGAGAAAATGCCCACGTCATCTTCCTAGAGCTGAGAGAGTGTACCTTAGTACCTAAGGTAGGTAGAACTCATGGCCTCTGTTTTCTAACCTGGTGCCTTAATCAATACATCCAACTGGCTGTCATATCTTTTAAGTGCTGATAACTCCTTCTGGTTCATAATTTTTTATTGACTCCAGAACCTTACAGCATATATTTGTGATATAATACTAACAGTAGCCGAAAAATTCCAGATGTCCAACGTATTTGAAACCAGATGAAACTTCTCCTTGGTAGGTCCAGTTCAGCATGTCTTGAAATTCTTTTTGTACATTCTATAATCCATCCATTTATTTGGCACCTGTATTTTGGACAGAAGCTCAAGTCTTGTCTAGGCTGGTAAATAGACACTGACCGCTGCCAAGAGTGAAAACCAGGTATTGCAATGTCTACTATATGCTGATTCTGATTCCCCAGATCATCTCACAGTGAGTGAGTGAGTGAGTGAGTGAGTGAGTGAGTGAGTGAGTGAGTGAGAGACAGAAAGAAAGAAAGGAAGGAAGGAAGGAAGGAAGGAAGGAAGGAAGGAAGAAAGAAAGAAAGAAAGAAAGAAAGAAAGAAAGAAAGAAAGAAATATTTCTAAAGCCATCCAGCTTCTCAGTGATTCTGGGTGCCATAGGCATTTAAAATGGTCATTCCATAGAAGCAGTCATAAAAACTCTCACAAAATTAGTTTACATCCCATCCTAACCCACATCCTGGGGATACAGTCAGCTCAGTTATGCTTTTTCAAAGAAGAACAAGATTTGAGGTCATTGGAAACCCTAATAAGACGCTGTTACAGGGGGCAGGTGCCATGACAGATAATTTCTACATTTCTGTGTCTGGTAGCTTTTCATTCTGAATGAAGGATATATATATCCACAAGTTTTCTAGTTAGTACAACTCACCATACAGGGTTGCTGTTGTGGGGGGAAAGAAGAGGCATAATATTGTGTGTTACGTAACGCACATTCCAGTGTGTTGAGCAAAATTAATTATTAGATGTTCTCCTTCAAATCCTTTTAGAAGAAAATTAACATTGTTCCCTAAGACTTTACCCAAAACTATTAATGGACGAAAGTCTAACTTCAGAACTCAAAACAAGGGCAAACTAACATCAGAGCATTTTATCTATCAAGATTCTCCATTGCAGATTTTACAGAAGCCTCATGACCATGTTGGGTTATGATGATAAGACCTGACTGCAAAATATTCTTCCACTTTGTGTTGCAAGAAGACATTTTTTTGCCCACCTAAAAAAGATTCATGTTTATAGAAAGGTTTTCCACTCCATCTCTACCATGCAAGTTGAATTTTCCACTGGTTCTTGCCAACATTCTCTCAGAAATCTGAAAAAATGTCAAGGAACACATACTCAAGCTTTAACATGCACTTGATGAAGAAATCTAGCATCCTTCTTAATTGTGTTTTTAACAGTAAACGCAACCAATAAATCAGCAGATGCAACTTTTCTAGGGATTAGGAAACATCCTCCTTTGCCAAAGTCCAAACTATAACATATCAAAACAGGCAAATTATAAAAAACATTTTTATCTTTGTAAAATGTAAGTTGAGGTGCATTTTGTTCCTTTCTGTATTGCCATTTACAGTAGCCACAAAACCATCAGTTTTCCAGAGATAATTTTGAAGGTTGTTTCCTTAAAGCCAAGTTTTAGTTTAAAAATAAAAAAAAACTGAAGTTATTTTCACAATGCATGAATGTTAATGCATTTGGGTGCATGTTTTACCCAATAATGCATTTATATGTCACAATATTTAAATTTTTTAAAAATGCACCCTATTAAATACTTCATTCAATATTTTATGTATTCGCCCAGAGTCCCTTGAGGGTTGGGCGGCATACAAATTTAATAAATAATAATAATAATAATTTATTTACATTTATTTATTTATTTATTTATTTATTTATTTATTTATTTATTATTTTATTTGTTAGTTAAATTTGTATAGCTACCATCTCACAAAAAAGAAACTCTAGGGTTAAAAACCACCAATTAAAAACAAGTCAAAACATAACACCTAAAACCAATAATCACACTATAAAAGTGAGACTTATGCAAACTGTTTTTCACAAAGCAAGACTTCTTTGGTGTCTTCGAAAGATAACTAATATTTTGTGTTATAAGTTTTCAAGACAAAAATAAATTTCTTAGATAAAATGTTTTAACAAAATGACAGATATTGTCCACTGAACTTAAGGTTATATTCCGCAGTTCTTCATAACAAGAAAGAAAGACTGTTTTTTTTTTGAAGGAGAGGAGAAATAAATATACTGTGATTTTGACTGACTGATTATGTGCCATTGTTTTCAACTCCTCATGACCACATGGATTATTATTATTATTTATTAAATTTGTATGCCGCCCAACTCCCAAGGGACTCTGGGCGGCTCACAACAATATAAAAAACCATTAAAAGAAACCATAATAAAAACAGTTAAAAACAGTTAAAAACTCATACATACCGTTTCATGGCCGGACCTCGCCAATTACAGAGACGAGATCAACGGCCCCAAGCCTGCCGGAACAGCCAGGTCTTCACTGCTTTCTGGAAGGCCAGCAGGGTGGGGGTGGTCCGGATCTCAGGGGGTAGCTGGTTCCAGAGGGCCGGAGCAGCCACAGAGAAGGCCCTCCCCCATGGGCCCGCCAGCCGGCACTGTTTAGCTGATGGGACCTGGAGGAGCCCAACCCTGTGGGATCTTACCGGTCGCTGGGAGCTATGTGGCAGAAGGCGGTCTCAAAGATAACCTGACCCTGAGCCATATAGGGCTTTAAAGGTAATAACCAATAATACATTTTCTTCCTGAGAATCTTTCCCTAAACCTGGTCTTTCAAGTCTTCGACTGGACATCCTCTTCTCTCCCCTTCCATCATACAACAAAAATTTGAACCTTCTCCAGAGAGCTAGGTCTTCACATAATGTGGCCAACATGGATAATTTGAGCCTGGTCATTTGTGAAGTGAAAACTCTGGGGAGCCAGTGGCCTTAGCATAGTTGGGACTTTTAAAAAGAGGTTCAAGGCCTGCCTGAGACAGAGGCTTCAGGTTACCCATTGTTAAGGACAGAATCATAGAACTGCACAATGTAATTTAATTTTCTAGTTTAATCTCTCGGAGATTTTCGTGCAGTGGAAACCATCCTGCCTACATTAACTAAGTTCAGTGAAGGAGAGCCCATCACCTTCCAAGTTACCCTTCCTTTGAGACATGCTTGACTTTATATCATTGCCTCAATCAAACTTATATTCCTAATATTTCCTCATGGTCTTCCATCCAAACATTACCCTGGTCTGATTGTGCTTAGCTTTTTGATTAGACCTGGCTGGCTTTACGCCACCACCTAATCTGGGATCAGTTTAAAGCAGAGGTGGGTTCCTGCCGATTCGGACCGGCTCTATAGAACCGGTAGCGGGAATTTCCCCCCGCTCACCAAACCAGCAGCGATGGCCGGCTGGACACACCCCTGAATCGGCTCTCTCGGCGGCGCCATAGGCGGCGCCATCTTGTTTTTTGCTTCTGCGCATGCGCAGAAGCTTGGTTTTTAGCACTGCGCCCGTGCGGAGTGCAAGGCGTGTGCGCCCATGCAGCGCGTGAGGAAGCAAACCGGCAGTGAGGTAAGTTAGAACCCACCCCTGGTTTAAAGTTCATTGCCATCAGCAAAGTCATAAGTTTGAAACAAAGATGTAGGTTAGGATTTTAAGTACCCATCAAAATAAATTTTGAAAATATTTATCTGTTAAAAAAACCTAAATTATTTCCAAATTTCAAATAGCTTCTCCATGTGCCCAGCTTCGATGCCAAGGCTTTTACGTGCTGTACAGCTAATGAAAAAACCATGATGTGGTTGGACAAAGGACAGTGGCATTACTTCTTTCTCTCCTATCTTTTTTTTAAAGCATGAAAATAAAAAAGGGTGTACATTATAGACAAGAAGCATTGCAATTTCGGAACAATATTTAAAGCTGGAAAAAAATGAATCTAAAGCCGGTTAAAGGATTCTTTGTTTTGCTCTATTTTATAGTCAATAAACTCCAAACTCATGGAAATTGCAATACAGGACATGAATGGAGTATAGAAATAAAGTAAATAGTAGCAGAAGCAGAAAATTTCCATTTTCCATAATAAGAATCCAATGTAACTTTAAGACCCTTTCAATATTCTGCTCCTGGCTTCAGTAACAACATTGTTTAGGAGACCTATCCAAAACTACTGTTGTTTTCCTTTCCTTTTCACAAAGCCTTAGTAAACCCATTCACTAAGATTAGTTAAATGTTTCAATCAAAAATCTCTTCTCTTGTTCCCCTCTTCAAGCTCTTGAACGGTTCTTATTCAAAGATCGCCCAACCATACATCCTTCCAAATTCTAGTGAAGCTTCAGAAGTAGGATTCATGCTGGTTGGCAGAAATGCTGCTCCATTTTGGACAGATTTGGAAGGTCCCAGGGGTGAAATCCAGCAGGTTCTGACAGGTTCTGGAGAACCAGTAGCGGAAATTTTGAGTAGTTTGGAGAACCAGTAGCGGAAATTTTGAGTAGTTTGGAGAACCAGTAGCGGAAATTTTGAGTAGTTCGGAGAACCAGTAGCGGAAATTTTGAGTAGTTCGGAAA
>QLTV01002425.1:1613078-1629272 GCA_003457575.1 Thermophis baileyi
TGTGCTATATCCTTCCCCCAGGAGTGGGGAGGGAATGGGGATTTTGTAGTATCCTTCTGCTGGAGTGGGGTGGGAATGGAGATTTTGCAGTATCCTTCCCTGCCACACCCACCAAGCCATGCTCACAGAACTGGTAGTAAAAAAAATTGGATTTCACCACTGGAAGGTCCCTGAATTAAGTCACTCCAGAAGATGACCTTTTCTGATCTTGACTGTATAATTTTTCATAGGGTAGTTCGTTAAATTGAACAGATTTTGCTAGGATCTGCCTTCTTAAAGTCTTGAAAAGAGCACAAGGATTAAAGATCATGTAATTATGTAATATCGTCTGGAAAGCCAAGTTAAGCAGCAGTTAAGACACCAGGCTAGAAATCAGGAGACTGTGAGTTCTAGTCCCACCTTAAGCATGAAACCAGCTGGATGACCTGGACTTAGTCACTCTCTCTCAGCCTTAGAAAGGACATAAGAGCAAACTATTTCCAAAATGTTGCCAAGAAAATTGCAAGTACTAGTCCAGCCAGTTGCCAAGAGCCAATATCAAAGTCACTCTCTTGCAGGAGCTTCTTCTTGTTTCTTCCTCTTTTTCTGAGTTTAGCCATTTCTTCAAACAAGCAGAGTGAAAGACACAGAGGTGACACAGAGCGAATCCATAACTCCCTACCTATCCCCTACTGCTCCCTCTAGGTCACTAGGTCATGAAATGCTGATCAGTCTGTGCCACTGGAATTGGGCCTCTAATAGGGTGGACATGATTCAGAGTCATAATCTTATTTTATGTTGAATTTCCCTGATTTTCTCAGTATGGCTTACAGTTCTTGGATTTCCTTATCCTCCTTAGCTTTCTAAGATCAAACAAGATAGGCCAGGGTAGTGTTTTTCCACACTTGCAACTTTAAGATGAGTATCCCAAAGGTGCTTTTTCAAGAGGCAACCGGACTTTCTGGTGTTTCTTTGAAGATGTTTCACTTCTCATCCAAGAAGCTTCTTCAGCTCTGGATGAGAAGCGAAACGTCTTCAAAGAAAAACCAGAAGGTCCAGTTGCCTCTTGAAAAAGCACCTTTGGGACAACCATGACCTGGATGACTGAGAATCTCCATAGACATTTAAGATGAGTAGATTTTTCAGCTCACAAAATTTCCCAGCCAGCATAAAGTCCACACCTCTTAAAGTGGTCCAAGTTTGAGAAACACTGGATTGGGGCTGCCACTTGGATGGGCAATCAAATAAAAAGACATTCCAATAGTCAAGATGTTTTATTTTTCCTTTTTTTAGAAACAGTAATTGCAACGATAATAATAATAATAATAATTGCAATAGTTATGGAAACTTCTATCGAAGGAATGTTATTAGAAAATTCTCTTTTCCCTTACATATCAATTTTGGAACCTTTTGCTACGGCCTGCACCATCCAAAAATAAAGTATGGTGTATTTTTTTCTGAAAATTATTTCATTCATAAATTTTAATAGGGCAATTATTCATTAAAGGAATGTTTCATTATGACAGTTGGCAAAACTTTCACATTTTTCCGAAAGAAAGAAAATAAACAATTTTTTTAAAGAAAAAGTGGCCAAGGATTTAATCCCTTTCTCAAAACTACAGGTAGTTCTTGAATTACAACCACAATTGAGACTGCACCTATGGTCATAAGTTGTGACCGTCACTAAATGGGTCATTACATGGCCAAGCCCAATTTTGTGACCTTTTTGCAGTGGTTGTTAAGTGAATGCAGCAGCTGTTAAGTGAGCCCATTGTAAATACTGGTTTTTGGGCAGGATGCTGTCAGTGGCCATACATGCAGGCCAGTTGCCAAGCACATAAAATGCGGTCATGCGACCGGCAAGGTGGCCATCAGAACTTTGAATCTGGGCTTATAAATACCTTTATTTGGGGGGGGGGTGTCTGTCATAACTTTGAACAGTCTCTAAGCAACCAGTCGTAAGTTGAGGACTACCTGTATTTCATTCATTAACATTTCCTTCAAGCAAATCAAGGACAGATATTCAATAAGAGATGTTTCTCAACCTAGGTAAAAGTCTGAAGAGATTCTCAGTCATCCAGGTGATGGTTGTCCCAAAGGTGCTTTTTTCAGGAGGCAACTGGACTTTTTTGTTTTTTTTCTTTGAAGACGTTTCGCTTCTCATCCAAGAAGCTTCTTCAGCTCTGACAGGATAGTGGGGAATGGAAGGATTTATATTCCTTGCAGACAGTTGGTCATTTACATCCTTTTAGAAGGTCGTTGAAGCACTTAAGAGATTTATCTGTGTCCTCAGGGTCAGGTTTAATGGAGATTAACGGAGTTGGAAGGGACCTTGTAGGTCATCTAGTCCAACCCCCTGCTCAAGCAGGAGACCCTACACCAGTGATGGCGAACCTTTTCGGCACTCGGTGTGCAGAAACGTCGTGCGCGCTCGTCGGGGCCGCGCTCCAGAAAAGCCAAACTTCCAGGTTCTAGCATGCATGCACGCCTGACAATCAACTGGCCAGCATGCATGCGCAGGCCGGTTTTCGGCACTGCTGCAGCTTTCCTCACCAGCTGCCTTCCAGAGATGCATTTCTTAATCTCATATTGGGAACAGTGGTGGTATTCAGCCGGTTCTCTCCGGATCGCGCGAACCGGTAGCGGCGACTGCGGGAGGCTCCGCCCACCCGCCCAGACATTATGTGCGAGCACTGCGCATGCGCAGTGTGCAAGCGAAGCGAGCGCACATATACGCTCACATTTGCGAACTGGTAGGGAAGGTAAGTGAATCCCACCTCTGACTGGGAATGATGCTTAGCCATGCCAACTGGGAACGATGAGATAATAGTCCGGCATATCTATAAGACCAGTCAAGAATCAGATGAAAGGGTGCAGCTCTGCAGGAAACTGGCAGAACCAACCGAAGCCGCAAATTTACTGACACAGAGCTCAGCAAAGAGCACATTTTTCGTCACCTCTCCAAGGCGTATCTGTGTGCCCTTCGTTGCCTATGTGCGACATCTGGAGGTGGGAGAAGGGGGAAAAAGTTACTTCCAGAGTGGAGTATCTAAAGCTGTGCTTGGACCATCTAATTTGCAGGTGGTCGATGAGATAAGAGAGCGTGGGATGTGGGCATAGTCCTTTGGAAACAGCTAGTAGGCAATGGGACTGTGTGGGTTTGCCTTAACAGAGTTTAATGCTGAGTGGACATGTAGAGGTAGTCCTCAGTTTACAACTGCAATTGAGCCCAACGTTTATGTTGCTGAATGAAACATTGGTTAAGTGAATTTTGCCTCATTTGACGACTTTTCTTGCCACCGTTGTTAAGCGAATCATTGCATTGGTTAAGTTAGTAACATGGTTGTTAAGTGAATCAGGAAGCCCTATTGACTTTGCTGGTCAGGAGGCTGCGAAAGCTGATCACGTGACCCCAGGGCACTGCGACCGTCCTAAATACAAACCAGTTGCCAAACATCTGAATTTTGACCACATGACTGTAGGGATGCTGCAGCGGTCGTAAGTGTGAAAACGGTCACAAGTCACTTTTTCAGTGCTGTTGTAACTTCGAACGGTCACTAAATGAACTGTTGCAAGTCGAAAACTACCTGTATAAGATTGCGCTGTTATCCTGCTGACCGTAGACTGGCCTTACAGATGTGCTGGACTACTATCTCATCATTCCTGGTTAGCATGGCTAAGCATTGTTCTAAATATGAGATTAAGAATTACATCTGTGGAAGGCAGCTGGCGAGGAAAGGCGAGGCCAAGATAGGCTGCTCAGGTGAAAAATGTCGTGGTAAACATAAGAAAGGATCATTCATGCGGATGTCCTTTAACTAAATTCCAGATTTCTGAAATTCTAGAGTTCTTTCCATGCACGTACAGGTACAACAGTTCATTTAGTTACTGTTCAAAGTTATGACGACACTGAAAATAGTGACTTAGGATCGTTTTTCACACTTATGACCATTGCAGCATCCCAACAGTCAGGTGATTTATATACAGATGCTTGTCAGCTGATTCCTATTTATGACAGTTGCAATGTTCAGGCGTCATTTTGCGACCTTCTGACCAGCAAAGTGAATGGGGAAGCCAGATTCACTTAACAACCGTGTTATTAATTTAACGACTGCAGTGATTCACTTAACCAATGTGGCAAGAAAAGTCGTAAAAGGGGACAAATTCACTTAACAAATTTTTCACTGAACAACAACATAAATTTTGGGCTCAATTGTGGTCGTACGTTGAGGACTACCTGTACAGGTAGTCTTTGGATTATGACTGTAATAGAGCCCTCCCGTTACCATTGTAAATTGTTAACAGTCAAACAAATGGGGCGGTTACAATTTTACATTTTCTGCGGCGGTCGTTAAGCAAACGCAGCAGGCGTTAAGCAAACCAATGGATCACAATGGGCACAGTTTTTGCCGAAAACCAGAAACAACTGCCAGTTTTGCGTAATGCTGTTGTGTTATAAAACTTGGTCACATTACTACAGGATGCAACACACAGCCGTAAATGTAGCCATGTTGCTGAGAGCCCAAAGTGCAGTTATGTGATTGCAGGGGAGGGGCGTCCATTGAAACTTCGGATCCAGATCATAAGTCCCCGTTTTTTAGGTAGGTCGTAACTTCAAATGGTTGCTAAGCAACCAGTTGTAAGTTGAGGATTACCTATAGCAGGGGTGTCAAACTCGATTTCATTGAGGGCCGCATCAGGGTTGTGTTTGACCTCGGTGGATCGGTTGTGTGGCCGGGGTAGGCATGGCTGGGGTGGGCGTGGCCAGCTCGACATCACTCGTGTCGGGGGCACCTGTGGTGGCCTGGGTTTCCGGCTGTGACGGCCTCCTGCAGCCCTCTGCCAGTGAAAACGAAGCTCGGGAGGGCCGCGCGTGGTCCTCCCCAGCTCCATTTTTGCTGGCAGAGGCACCGTGGGCTGGTCCTTCACTGTTTCCAGGGCGGCCCCATGGGCCAGACCTAAGCACCCCATGGGCCGGATCCGGCCCACGGGCCTTGATTTGACATCCCTGACCTATAACATTCATTTGGGACTGATCTGGAACTGAACAGAATAAAGCCAGCAATTATTTTATCCCGGGCAGACTGTTCCGCCTTCAATATCTTGTGACTGTTTCCATATAACAGCAACCCCCCCCCCAAAAAAAAAATTCCCTGCTCATCCAATTGGTTTTGTCCACATTATTCTCTGATCTGTGCATCCAATTGTTGTAACTGGGTTAACGGAACGAAGCTGAGGTTCAGCACGAGACTTTGGACAAAGACCAAATAATATGCAGATCGAAGAATAATGTGAAGAAATATATACCGTATATGCTCGGAGAACCAATAAATGGCCGCTGAGTGAGTTGCAGGTGTTTTAACAGGTGTAGAGTCTCTGGACAGGACATTTCATATTACGGTATGTTAGGGTATTCCAGCAGCTACTCCCTGGAAGCCACTGTCCTGCAATGTTTTTCCCCCCCCAGAAGAAACAGAAAAGCTGAAAAAAATGCAGTGAGAACTCTTCAGGAGTTGCCACACCTACCTTTATGATCTAAGGCAGGGATCTCCAACCTTGGCAACTTTAAGACTTGTAGACTTCAACTCCCAGAATTCCTCAGCCAGCAAAGCAAAGCTGGCTGAGGAATTCTGGGAGTTGAAGTCCACAAGTCTTAAAGTTGCCAAGGTTGGAGACCCCTGATCCAGGGGTGAAATCCAGCAGGTTCTGACAGGTTCTGGAGAACCGGTAGCGGAAATTTTGAGTAGTTCGGAGAACCAGCAAATACCACCTCTGGCTGGCCCCAGACTGGGGAGGGAATGGAGATTTTGCAATATCCTTCCCCCAGGAGTGGGGAGGGAATGGGGATTTTGCAGTATCCTTCCCCTGGAGTGGGGTGGGAATGGAGATTTTGCAGTATCCTTCCCAAGCCATGCCCACCAAGCCACGCCCACCAAGCCACACCATGCCTACCAAGCCACGCCCACAGAACCGGTAGTAAAAAAAAATTGGATTTCACCACTGCCCTGATCTAAGGTATCTTGCTGGAAACAACCACAGTTTACTGACACAATTTATGCCTGATGAAAGATACTTCACAGTGCATTTTTTTAAACACCATGAAATATCTGATATTCAAAACCTGGGAGAGGAGAAACCTCTCAGTAAGGCCCATTTGTTTTTGTTTCAACTTTCCAACCTGACATCATGAACTTACTGTATTTTCTCAAGTTGACGTTTCCTTGATTCTAAAGGGATTTGCTTCCAAGCACTCTGTCTTGCTTAGGATTTAGCTCCTACCTTAACAATCCTATCATCATATCGTGGCAAGGAACTGGCCCTGTGGGCAAATATGCACCAGGAATTCCTGTACTTTACTCCCAGCTCAACTTGTATGGGCATATACAGCTACTTACCATTTCTGCCCTCCCTGCAAGAGAAAAGTACATGCTTTTTTTTTTTACACAGATCAAAAAGACCAAAAAAAAAAAGAAAAAAAAAAAAAAGGGGGGGGGGGGATTTCTTATACATATAACTTTATTTTAAAAAAAACCTAGCAAGAACTAATATTTAGAATAGAGAAAAAAGAGAGGAAAAGAAAGAAAAAGACAAAGTCAANGAAGGAAGGAAGGAAGGAAGGAAGGAAGGAAGGAAGGAAGGAAGGAAGGAAGGAAGGAAGGAAGGAAGGAAGGAAGGAAGGAAAAATAGGCTTTTGATTTTCTTTACAACAGTTATAAATTAACTTCTTACTCATGGTTACAACATGACTTTTTCTACAATCTTTTTTCTAGTCATTAAAACCATATGTCACAATTTCATCCCCCCCCCCCGTTTCACACAAAGTCTGTAGGGGTTTCCAGTCAGCATTAAACTTAGATAATGTCTTTTCTTTGATCCGAGTTGTCAATCTGGCCATCTCAGCAAGTTCTATCATCTTCACCATCTATTCCTCCATCGTGGGTAGTATTACATCTTATCTCCTTTGTGCTTATAATCCTCTTGTTGCAGGAGTCATATATAAAAATGAAGTTCCATGACTTTTCCCCAACTGGTTTATCAACCAATCCCAAAAGAAAAGCCTCTAGTTTCAGTTGTATATACCTCTTAAAAAATCTTCTGAATTAATGTCTGTAATTGAATCCAAAACTTTCTAGCTCTTTTGCACATCCACCAAGCATGATAAAAGATATTTCTTGCTGATTACACTTCCAATACAACTTTGAAGTATCTTTACAGATTCTAAACAATTTTTTCCAATGACATATACCAATAATACGTAATTTTATTTTATTTTTAAAAAGATATGGGGAACGTTCTGAGCAGGGGGGAAACAATCCAGACCCTGGAAATCCTCTCCAACAGCATGCGTGGCAAGTTCTCCCTCAATCATTCCTCAATGTTTCATTATTATTTTTTTCCTCCAAATCTTATTTCCAATCACCAACCATTTCTCTTCTGGAGTTAGCCTATGCATAGTTCCTGCAAATCTACCCTGCAGCATTCGGTGAGGAATGCTATCCCTGAATGGCAATCTTTGCATTGTAAACAGCTCAGAAGCTTCCCTGAGTTCCTTGGAAGAGTTTGTATTTTGTGTTTGCTTTACACTTAGGAACAACTGGTTCAGGTTTCGCATCTCTGTGGGACTGCACAACCAAAACAGACAAGTGGAAGGATTACAGAGGTGGAGATCTGAGCTTTGGAGAAGTGAGAATGTGTGTGTATTGTGTGTAGTGTGTGTTGTGTGTGTGTGTGAAGCTGTGATCCCATGTATACAAATAAACATTTGCTCCATTGCATTCCTAGGAGGTTTTCTTTTATAAAAAAAAAAAAAAACTTTTGTGGAGAGCCATGCTCTATCAACCCCCTTTTAAAAGAAAAAGAAGACAATTCTGGCCAGTCACTTTTGCATGTTCATTCTATGGGATGCAAAAAAAAAACAAGTCCAGGCTAGCAGAATTTTGCCCCGCCAGGAAGCCCAATTGGCTGACAGACCCCAAAGCAGGTGGAGATTAAGAGCTATGCGGGGCAAGAGAGGGAAGCGCGACATTTCTCACGCAAGGTATTCCTACGGTGGAAGTGGCTGGCGTTGCGACTTTCTTGAGCGCCGGCCCTCCAGATACACAGAGTTAAAACTCCCGTCCTCCTTGGCCAACATAGCCAACTGGGGAGCATTGGAACTGTAGTCCCACGCATCCTGGGGTGCCATGCTGAGGAATTTAACCGGAGAGAGGGGGGAGAGGGAGAGAGAGAGAGAGAAACGTCCCAACCCCTTCTGCAAACTACCCCAGGGGGCTCCCAAGTTCCCTCCCTCTCCATAAGGGCGCCCGCGGGCACGCCGTCGAGAGAACGACCCGGGGACCGTACCTGGGGAGGCAGAGTGGAGCAAGGCAACGAGGAGCACCAGAAGCGTCCCGACGGTGAGCAAGAAGGTCCGCGAAGCCGAAGCAGCCATGGAGCCGGTGGGCGCAAGGGACCAAGGGGCGCCTTGAAAGCTGCCAAAGGGAAGGTAGGAAGCGGTGTCCGCAGAAGGTGGCTGGGAGTTGACGCCGACGGGCCGGTGCAGAGACCGCGCTCTTCCTCCGCGCTTCCCCTCTGGTTCCCACTAGCAGAGATCAGCCTCGCCTCGGTTGCCGTCTTTGCTCGCCCCTTCTCTTCATCGCAGTCCCCGCTTCTCTCCGCGGGGCTGCCTCGCCGGCCTCCTGTCTCCTCCTGCTGGCCGGTAGCGCCATTGCAATCTCCGTGATTCGAAGTAAAGTAAACGAAACAGGCGCTTCCGATCGCTCGGCGGCGGTGGGTTCCGTTGGGGACAGAATCGCCCGGAGATCGATCTATATGATGTGATCACTGGGAATCTCCATCACAAAATCAACCAGAGACCAGCCGTCCAAAACAATGGCTCTGCTAGGCGGAGGAGGTTTGCTTGCCGTGTTAATTGAGACTGCAGGCGAGGAAAGTAATGTCTGAAGGCAAAGTTTTTAAAAATGTGAAAGACAAAGTACACCAAGGGACACTATGTTCCCCTTTTCTGTTCTGTTTTCGGAATTCGTTTCATTGCATTTTTATTGCTCCTCTTTTAAAGGACAACATACAGGCCCAAACTTTTATCCATACAACAACCTTGTGAAGTAGTATGTAAGACAAGAAGAACCTGCTAAATTTCTAGACCAAACTAAGTTCTGGCTTGTTTTAATCATGGTTGTTGACTTGTTTTGTTTTCTTCTTAAGGTCCTGTACCCCTGTGATTTTGGTTGTTTAGCAAATTCAAATACGTAGGACTATAGTAATTTTTACTATCACCCTTTAAGTTATAGTAAACTAAAAGTTTCCAGGTTTGAGTTTCTTTTTAAGAAGGGCTATAGAAGGCTAGATTTTCCATATGTAATATAGTTAAATATACTGCTAAACCAGAAATATACAATTTTTGATTAGCTCAGGGTCCACATCAAGTTTAACTAGAATTTTCTTTTGGGCTCCCAAAATCTGGATGACCACTGCTAGTCCTAATGTTGATGGCACACTACAAAAAGAAGTGTAACCAGAATTGAATTGGCAGAAGGGTTGGGAATTATTAAGGGTGAATGAATGTCTTAACTTCTCTTCTGCTTTAAAAAGACCGAATAATCTTCCCCTTACTGTTTTTAGCATCCTCCCTCAGAAACTCACAGACTCAAGTGGTTCCCAAGTTTTATAGTTTATTTTTCCTTTTAGAGTTCCCCCCCCCCTGAAAGCAGGTTTTAAGGCTTTTATTTATCCATGCACTTTCCTGTTGATTTCTTCTCATCCATCTTGTACAAGAATGATAAGTTACAAATGCTTATGAAGTGTCTTATGAAGCAACATTATGGTGGATGCGATTGAAGAAAAATTATCCAGCCTTGATGTTGACATATTCAAAAAACCCTCCTCCCCCCGCTCCTCCTATATGCAATTTTAAGACTTGATAAGGTAAAAGTGCCCTTTAAGCTAAACACTGGGAATTTGAAGACTAAAAAACTTATTCCCTCACACTTCCCTTCATGTTTCCCTGTGCTAGGTAGCAGAACAACATCTTGACAGAAGGGTTATGTCTTGCACACTGAGAGTAGAACTGTCAGATTATTCATGAACTGGGAGAGCCAATGGTAACAAGGTCAGCCAATGAATAGGCATAGCAACTAAGCCAGCCAATGAGAGCTAAACACATCTGAGTCTGTGCAGAGAATCGAAACTGAAGCTAGAAGGCTGGGTGTGGCTCAGTCCACTCTGAACTCTGAAATGAAACTAACTGTTCTCTCCTGCCTGTAACTGCTGCTACGTTAAAGAAGAACTCTGCTACTGGTATTGTAAATACTCATCTGTTACTCTTGTATATAAAGAAGTTTCTTATTTAAATCAATCCTGCTGCATCAGTCTGCCTGTGTGTGCTTTCTGGATTTAATTTTCTGCAACAAACTCTGATAGAACCAACTATTCATTCACGCTAAAATCATTTCCTTGTAAGAAGGGTAAAAGTTGTAATGGTAGTCCTCAAATATCATTTACACAGCAGGAAATATATAAGCCTATTAATGGGCTGACCTATAGATGAGAGGAAATTTTTCCAGTGTTGTACCATAGCTGAGGAAATTGCCTCTTCATGCTGACATAAAGGACATTACAATGATGCCTTCAAGATAGTTGGAAGAGCAAAGAGGCCATTTGCTAGACAGCTCGGCTTTCACCCTCTAACCCAGTGTTTTTCAATTTGGCAACTTTAAGATGTGTAGACTTCAATTCCCAGAATTCCCCAGCCAGCATGATCATAACAAGGCATTCTAGGAGTTCAAGTCCACACATCTTAAAGTTGCCAAGTTTGAAAAACACTTCTCAAGACTATCTTACTGCCCCATAAGTGTGGCACTGGATACCTTCCTATTGTCAGCATTGATGTAAGAATCGACCTCCTGATTCCTTTGTCTCTGTACAAAGAATTAGGAAAAGCCACCATCCATTGAATGAGTGGCAGGCCAGGGAAGCAAGTGAAGAATGTGCATAGTGCAAACATCAGAACTTTTGTATT
Source organism: Thermophis baileyi (assembly GCA_003457575.1). Classification (NCBI taxonomy): domain Eukaryota; kingdom Metazoa; phylum Chordata; class Lepidosauria; order Squamata; family Dipsadidae; genus Thermophis; species Thermophis baileyi. Next base: position 1,624,075 of record QLTV01002425.1, read on the forward strand.
TGTGCCAGACATGAGGATGAAAGTACGTAAGGGCAGCATTCATGTGAAGACATTACTGTGCAAATGTCATCAGCTTGGTGTCATTATGGTTTGTGTAGATTACGTTGGCTTCATCTTGTTATTTTTCTCAGTGGGCTACAAAAATCTTAGGGTGGCCTTGAACTTGTCTCTATATGAAAGGGATTTAAGTGTAGGAAGGGCAAAACCTGGGAAGTAGTTTGGAGTTACCGGGCTTGTAATAAAATGTGTTGCCAAGTCACAGCTAGAGTAACTACTAGATTCAAGGATTAGCATATCAAGAGCTGTGGAAGCATTCAAATAACTCCAGATTGGCATCTCTTACTGCTACCTATAAGAGTTGGTTTGGTCCAATAGTTAAGGCACTGGATTAGAAGTCAGGAGACTGAGTTCTAGTCTTGCTTTGACTATAGAGCTGTCTTCGTGATCTTGAGCCAGTGACCCTGTCTCAGACCTAGGCAGAAGGTACTAGTAAAGTCGTCCAGCCACTCGCGCAGCCCAATTCCGAATAGGCTGCAGCCCAGGGGGACCTCTGGACTAGAAGGTCCCTTCCAACTCTTTTATTCTGTTAATCTGGGCTGTGTGGCAGGTGACTGAAGAGGACTGCGAGATTTGGTTGGGGGGGGAAGAGCTTCTCTAGGAAGGCTCTTTAGCCATAGAGAGAAGTAGCACCAACTGTTCATTTGCTCCTGCTGCATCACTAAACTCTTTGGGAGTCAATGAGAAATAAAATTTAAAAAGGAGTGACAAGCTAAAGTTGGTTTTAAAAAATAAAACAGTTCTTCCGACCCAACTCTGTTTTCTGATGCATAGCTTGGCCAGAGGAAATAGAAACCACTCAAGGGTTTGCAGTAAGGTTTTTGTGTTTTGAAATTTATTTCCTTTCTTCTATCTTTGTTTATTAAATTTATATGCTGCCCATCTCACTTTCAAGTGACTCTGTGGCTTCCTTCATCACAATGGAAGAGGAGGAATGCATGCTTTATTTTTTGATTGGGTAGGTTTATGGAATCTGTCTTTTTTTCTGGGAAGCAAAACTTCATTATTACAGTGCTAAGAATTAACTATGGGAGACCACATTCCTGTGACCTTCTGCTTAAGGCATGTGATATTCTTGCAACCCTACAGACCAAATTGTAGTGGAAGTCAACAGAAGAGCTGCTTCTTGAGTTATTCAGGCTGATGAGCTGCAATATTTTTTTCTCCATCCCAGTCAGCCTCTTGTGCTGCTGTCCCCACAAGAGCTGGACAGAGCAGAAAGGAAAATAAAAAAAAAGAAATTTCCATGATATTTCTCAAAGGAAACTGCAAATGTATCGAGGGAACAAATGGCAGAATGTAGCAGTGGAGAACAAAAGAGCTGTAGGATTCCTTTACATCTGCTTATCTCTACAAGCTTTGCACCTTCAGAGAATATTTAAGTGGGAAAGGAAAATGAAAAATGGAATTTCTCTCAGAATGGAAACAGTAAATTAAATGGGGTGCAATGTTTCAATAAGCCCAAACTTGTATCCATGGCCATGTGTAATCTGTTTTGTTCTGTTACATTAACTTTTGCCCAAAGAGTGGGGGGTGATGGAGGTTACAACATCAAAGCATATACATACTGTAATTTAAATGTTTCATCTAAAACTGGCATCACCTCCAAGAAGGATTCTCATTTTGGCACTATATTTCTTGGCTCCACTAGCTGTCTCTTTATTGATTCTATACATGACTATACTTATCTTTACAATATAAGTAGTACAGTATCACAGTTCTGCTAACATGTCTGCTCATATAACCTTTTTAGAGTTTGTGAAAATGTTCCACTTTTTTTCCCCAACAGAAATTCAAATATGCTCTTAGGCAGTAACACTTGGCTGGTGCACTGATCTTTGCATCACATCTGCTTCCTTCTGGATGTTATTCTGGCCATGGCCCCAAGAAGGATCTGTCTTTGCTTACTGATTTTTCTCTCTCTTCATATCTAATCATGAAGGCACCGTTTCTTGTAAAATATTTTGTTCTGCATCACTACCTACTCTTGATCAAATTGCCTTGCATCTGGTCAAAGTATGGACAGGTTGTCTGGACAGGGAATCCTAAGTTTAGTTAAAAGTCCATAATGGATCATAGCTCAATGCATGGAGAAGCTTCCTGGTAGGCAAAAGGGTAGTTAAGGAGGTTGGACAAAGGTAAAATTCTGTAGGAGAAGAGAGGCAGAGTTGGGCGGCTGAGTTAAACATGTCATCAGTTTAGAGTCCTTGTATTGCCACAAGAAATCAAAGTCCACCCACCCCACCCCCTTGAATTTCATTGACTCTTATCTAGCATCAAAGTAGTGCTGACCATCCGTTGACCAGATTCTTGTGTAGAGGCTTGAATAAATCTTCTATGCTGCAACTTTATGAATAACCCTGACTCTTTGTGCCTAACGAAGTCCCACCGATAGGGAATCACTGGCCCCAAGCTCCCATTTTATGATTGCAGAATTATTTTCACAGGGATTTCTCCTGTGCCACAGTTAAACTAGAAGTTTAAAAAAAAAAACAAAGGCAATGTAAGGATGCAATGATATCATTCCTGGGTCAGTGGAAAATGAATAGGTGAACATAACCTCTTTCTTAACTGGAGATCATGTCAGAGGTTGAAATGGGATTGTTTCCTTGTAAAGTATGTAGGTGCTTTTGCACTGAGCTAGAATCTGCTCAGATGGGACTCAGGGAGCATTGCAGATATATAGTGACGGTAGTTCAATATATTGACAAAACAGTTCAAATAATCCAGCATTGGAAAGTAGTGGTTTGTCTGGTATTATATGAATTCCACCACAGAATATTCTTGGAAGATCAAGAGGCCAAAGGCATGGTTCATATTTGCAGCAATTGCCAACCAAACACAAGAAACAGCAACACAATGCTGTTTGATGCCAAGTCTCCCATAAATTACATTTCTGGGTGAATGATAAAAAAAAAAAAAAAAAAAAGTTAATATTCTGTGGAAAACAACTATGTGCAATTCTGCACTTCTGTGCCAAAAGAGTGGTTCCTCAACAAATTGCCATTTAAGAAAGTGCCACAAAAGGTCTTTCAAAACATTCTTACCTACTGAGATAGCAGATTTAAAAAAAAAAAATGATTGGCAGACTTTTTAAAAGAAACCTGTCAAAAGAGCAATACACCCAATCCCTAGCAAGTTACAATGCCCAGCTTTAAAGTTCAGAATAGCTAAATGTCTTGTAGCTCATACAATCCTACCAATGTCCACAAAGCAAATTGATAAATGAATTGCATGCATACTAAACTATTCTTGATGGAGCTGACCAAGGAATTATATCCATTAGAGAATAATCAGGAAAATACCAGTCTTTTGCCAATGCCTCAGCATTAACAAGAAATCTATTACTATTGTGACCTGAATTTAAAAATACTCATTTTTTTTCCAGATTGTTTTCACATAGCACATACTGTAAATCCATGTTTCACTCTTAACCATGTTGGCAGACAATAAAAGGAGATCATTGAACCTTGCAATAAGGTTGATGGGGAAAATGGAAAGAACACATACATAAATACCTATGGAAATGGCTGGCAGATGCCACAGGGATAGGAAAAGAACAGATGAAAGTTAACACAGAGAATACGGGTTCATGTGCTCTTGGTATAATATGGTTGGTGTATACATGCTTCAAATAGATAGATTGTTTCATTTATTTAATAAGTAAATAAATCTGTTTCATTTCCATAACTTCTTTCCCATCTATGTAATTTTAGCTCAAGTTCTATTTCTGCAATTTTTAAAAAATAGTTTGGGGTTCATTTATGAAAATTTACATGAAAAATTATATGCATTTTAATTATGTGATGATTCATGTCCTTTCTGTTCCCTGTTTTCCTTAGTATTTTGTAATCTCCCTAATAATATGGATTTTTTCCTGTACTTTTTAATATGCCAAAATCAGAGAAAAGTGAAAAACAAAGGAAAACTGCATTCCAGCTCCCAAATCCAGCCAATTCATATGAAAATATTAACAACACGAATGCCTAGCCCATTCTTAGCATCAGTCATAACACTTATAATCTTCCTTGAACAAAGAAAATAATGATGGACAGATGTGAGGGCTGGAACTAGCAGAATCAGAAAGCTAGGGATAAAATGAACAAAGGCTTGCGACAAAAGTAAAAAATAACAACAACAACTTCTTCCAACATGTTAAAAACAAGAAAAAAGTCAAGGAAACAATTGGTCCATTGCCGGGAGAAAGTGGCAAGAAGGTGACAAGAAATAGGGAGAAAGCAGAGCAACTGAAGTAATTTTTTGCATCTGTCTTTACACAAAGACCGGATGGATTACACCCCAAGGTTCTGAAGGAACTGGCAGACAAGATCTCAGAACCACTGAACTATATCTTTCAAAGATCCTGGAGCACAGGGGAACAGCCAGAAAACTGGAAAAGAGATGATGTAGTTCCCATCTTCAAAAAAGGAAAAAAAATAGATCCAGGAAACTACAGACCTATCAGCCTGACCTCAATACCAGGGAAGATTCTGGAAAAGATCATCAAGCAACGAATCAGCGAACACCTAGAAGCAAACAAAATAATAACCAAAAGCCAACATGGGTTTGTCAAAAACAGATCATGCCAGACTAATCTTATTGCATTCTTTGACAAAGTGACAAAATTAGTGGACCAGAGGAATGCTGTCAATATACAGTAATTTACTTGCACTTCAGTAAGGCATTTGATAAAATAGACCATAACCTACTACTAGATAAAGTAGAAAAATGTGGGTTAGACAGCAACACCACCAGATGGATTAGAAACTGGCTGACTAACTGTACTCAATGTGTAGTGCTCAATGGAACTGCATCTACATGGAGGGTAGATACCGAGGGTATCCAAGGCTCTGTTTTAGGCCCAGTACTCTTCAACATCTTTATCAATGACTTGGATGAGGGGATAGATGGGGAACTCATCAAATTTGCAGATGACACCAAACTGGCAGGAATAGCCAACACTCCAGAAGATAGGCTCAAGATACAGAAGGATCTTGACAGACTTGAACATTGGGCGCTATCTAACAAAATGAAATTCAATGGTGAAAAAAGTAAGGTTCTACATTTAGGCAAGAAAAACAAAATGCACAGGTACAGTATATGTGGTACCTTGCTCAACAGTAGTAACTGTGAGAGGGATC
>QLTV01002425.1:1629584-1645693 GCA_003457575.1 Thermophis baileyi
AGGGGACTGGAGGATACAACATATAAAGAACGGTTGCTGGAACTGGGTATGTCTAGTTTAATGAAAAGAAGGACTAGGGGAGACATGATATCAGTGTTCCAATATCTCAGGGGGTGCCACAAAGAAGTGGGAGTCAAACTATTCACCAAAGCACCTGAGGGTAGAACAAGAAGCAATGGGTGGAAACTAATCAAGGAGAGAAGCAACTTAGAACTAAGGAGAAATTTCCTAACAGTTAGAACAATTAATCAGTGGAACAACTTGCCTCCAGAAGTTGTGAATGCTCCAACACTGGAAGTTTTTAAGAAGATGTTGAATAACCATTTGTCTGAAGTGGTATAGGGTTTCCTGCCTAAGCAGGGGGTTGGACTAGAAGACCTCCAAGGTCCCTTCCAACTCTGTTATTCTATATTTTAAGACGCTAACAGTGTCCCAATGTTAACCATTTCCTCTACAGAAAAGTGACCAGTTCTCAATTTGCTAGGACGATTAGGCAGGAGCAAGAGATGTAAAATTTCAAGTTTGAAACTGCTTGGTGAGCAGCCCCATATAAAACTCATTGTAATACTTAAATAGAGGTTGAAAAGCTGATGCCAGCAAAGCAAGAGAGTTTGAGATCAGCTAAGATCATCATCCAAACACAATGCCGGTTCCATCAACCTCCAAAAATGAAAAATGAGCAGAAAAAGTCTGTAACAAAGAGACACCAGGAAAAATACAGCTTTAATCATGGAGCTGATATATAAGTATGTCTAGATTTGTTGATTCTGCTGTAGATCAGTGTTTCTCAAACTTGGCAACTTTAAAGATGTATGGACTTCAGCTCCCAGAATTCCACAGCCAGAAGTGACTGACTTATGTAGGACTCATTCTTGAATCTTCTCCTGCAAAGTTTACATTCCTAAGAGGGAGATTGATTGCCATACTCAGGAGAAGGCTTTGTTGAGATAAGCAATAGGACCACAACCAGGGGTGGGCTTCAAAAATTTTAGCAAGGGGTTCTCTGCCTAGTTGCTGGGTGGGCGTGGTAGACGTGGCCTAGTCAGCCTCCTGCACCATGGCAGGGGGGGGGCCTCCCCGGGCTCCAGAGGCTTTCCTCGAGCCTCCGGGAGGGCGAAAACGGCCTCCCCAGGCTCTGGAGGCCAGAAACGGCCCCATTTCCAGCCTTCCTGAACTTCCGGTAGACCTGTTTTTCACCCTCCCCAAGCCTCCGTGCGCACCCTGCACTTACCTGCATCCAAAATGGGCCGCGTGGGGACTCCTGGGAGGAGAGGGATGGGGTGGGCGGGGCCAGCCAGGGATTTGGGGGTTCTCCAAACTGCACAGAATCTTAGCTAGAGGTTCTCCTGAACCCCTGCGAACCCCCAGCAGCCCACCCCTGACCACAACCACTCTATGGCCAATCAGTCCCCATTCAGAAATGATTGGTGGTACAGAAGCTATTAATAAGAAAACTGATAATGGTGAAGCTAGAAACGGTTTTGTTGTTATTCACTATATATTTTTGTATTGTCTTGATATTTTGTGAGCTGCCCAGAATCGTTTGAAGTCAGGCAGCATCAACTTGGATGAAGTAATTAATGAAGTAACATCTTAATAGAATTCACACTTAATGTAACAGCTCTTATCCAGCCTATGAGGATATTCAGGAAACAATTCTGAAAATTCACCTGTTTCATCTTGAAAGTAATAGCATTGGTCAATATCAGCACACACCTCAAGAGATATAGACTAGATATTAAAGATTTATACTTAGTGCCCTATAAGATCTTCCCAATATTTTTCATTATTTTCTATTCCAAAGTTCCTGCTCACTATCTTTCCAACCTATACTCAGAGATGACTTTGAATGTATTTAGATCTGAAAGAAAGAAAGAAAGAAAGAAAGAAAGAAAGAAAGAAAGAAAGAAAGAAAGAAAGAAAGAAAGAAAGAAAGAAAGAACAACCTTACATCTTTGTCACTAGGGGACACTCCAACCCACAAAAATTAATAGGGCAATGAATGAAAAAGTACAGAAGGAGGAAGAGTGCTGACACTGGCCTAAAAAAGACATGGATGCCTTTTATCAGACCATAAAGATTTGGGGAAACAGTCTTTGGCCCCTGAACTATCACAAGATGTTTCTTCAAACAGATACAAGATTGGTGGCTACCCAGTTAAAGTAACTGGAAGTCAGTTCTGTTTATAACAGTATATAAATATAATAAACAACTGAAATTATATCAATTAGTATAAAGTACAGCTGAAGCCAAATAAATTAAAACATAAACTTTATTTATTTTCATTTCTTGGCATAAAGTTTGGCATGATACTTATTAAAAGAAAGAAAAACCAATCTATCTTAAGGATTTCCTGAAATCTGACAAGAATTCCTATTGATTGCTGCAAAAAATGAGCAGCAAGATAAGTCCAGAACTTTTATTGCATAAAAATACAAGCCAGCAATAAAAAGTTTATCCAAAAAACCTCCACTGCCAATAAAAAAGAGATAGAACTATTTAACTTCTTTATTATTACCATAGTGCACTTATATTTGGCAACATTTCATCCTTTATTTTGTTTGCTTATATATTGCTTTTGTAATTCCATTACAAAATTTACATTACATTCAGAAGTTTTAATAACGAAAAATGAGAGGAACAGAAGGCAGAAAGCCAGGTAATTAAGGCGAGTTCTCAAATTGGAAAGTGGCAAGCAAATTTCAAGGAGGGTTGCCCTCACTATTCATCTGTCTGGACATAGACAACCTTCATCCAAGTATTCACTTTGGACCAGAACAGGACAAGATCCAGATCCAGACACTTGGGCTCTCCTGTGGCAGCTTTGTTTAATTGAGTGGTTAATTGATTGACTGAGTGACTGCATTTATATCGTGCTTTAATCCAAGTCAAGTCTCAGCAGTTTATAGAATATAGACAGCTTTGAACATCAGTGATGATGGTGATGTGCCTTCAACTCAGAGTCTGCTCTTAGTAACCATACAGATAGATTTTCTCCATGACAAACTGTCTCCAGTTGGGTCCTTCTTCTAATGGTGTCCCTTGCCATTGTAAGTGAGTCCATCCACCTTGCTGCTGGTTCGCCTTGTCCTCTCCTTCATTCTGTCTTTTCCAGCATTAGAGTCTTTTCCCTAATAGGAGGTATGAAATGATCCGTCTGATTAAGCCTCTTTGTTATCACAACCTCATCCTGACAAAGATAACTATTTCTTTAACTTTAAAATGAATATCTATCTGATAGATTGAAAGCTTTGTGTACAGCAATACACTAAAAAAACATTAAAAAACAACTACAGGGAAATATATCTTCACTCTTCTATAAGGATATAGCAACATCCAATTGCCAATAGTAATAACTAACAGGTAAATGGAAAAGAGGAAAAACATACATAGAGACTATGAAATTCCAACATTCTGCAACCTTCAAACTGTGCAACCAAACGGAAAGTTCAAAGCACTAAGCTAGAGCCTAATTTTATTTCTTGAAGTACAGATTTCATTTTCTAGTATTGCTTATGACTTCAATGAATTCAAACCAAACTTTTCCTTTGTTTCTGACTTGCATCATGCAATTGGCAATATCTTGGACTGCCTGATCCAAATCAATGGGTCAGTAAGTTTTCATGTTGTTTTCATTCCTGTTAAGCCCTTGAATTGATATACAGTTCCTAAACTAGTCAAGTATCCAAGATGAACAGCTTGGATTAGTTCAAGGTCTTAGAACTGTTCAGGGAAAATTCCATCAATTATTATTTTTTTCCTATTGGCTGATGCTGTTACATTGAGGGGAAAACCTAACAGCCAAGTCTCAGTTCTGGAGCTGAATCAGCAGAATAATCCAGATAGAAAGGAAATAATGGAAGGCTCAAATGATGTTTAGCACAGACTTTAAGTGTCTTTCTTAAGTTTGACAGCATATACTGTAAACTATTGAAATGAACGACTCTTCTTGCTGTATAAAGAAAATACTCCAAATAAATGTATCCATCAATCATCTACGATAAGGTGAGAAAGGGAAATTGCAAAAATAAAAGGAAAACACTGTGGAATTGGCAAAAGGAAATAATTGCCTAAGTATTGTCAACCAGGAAATTTCTGATTATCCATGGGCTTTGCTTTAACTGGATAACTATGGTTGTTAAGGTTATGCAAAGAATCCAGAGGAGCCTGGCAAAACATCCCTTCTCGAAATATTGAAACAGCCATGAAATCTTGAAGGCTTCTTTTAATTAACAAATTGGAAAGTTGGCATGTTGCAAAACAATGTTCCAGCCTCAAATAGTAGTAGTAAAGTCTCCTCCAAGATGAGCTCAGCTCCATGTGACTTTTTGGACATGGTCCTGTAGTTTTTATGACAACAATATGTGAGTGAGTTTGCCACTGCCTTCATCCAGAATATTTTCAAGTTCTCACTCTAACCTCAAGTGATGGTCTTCCATCCAAATATTAACCAGTTTGGACCTATCTTAGCTTTTTGAGATAAATCATGTGGAAACTTTTGGAGGCTATCAACACCCAGGAGAACTGACAATACAAATGATATGGGACAGTTTAGGGCTGTGCTGGAAAGCTTCCACAACAATGACAGGAGCAAGTTGAAGAAACCGAGGCTATCTTGGAAGGAGAGATGGGAGTAGCACCCACACTTTGTCTTCTAGTAAATAGTGACTTGCTTTGCTCACCAGGGTAGCCATTTTATAAGTATGCCCATAACATGCTCTTAGAGTTTCAAATATGCCAACTATTATAAGCCGAGGTGGCGCAGTGGTTAGAGTGCAGTACTGCAAGCTACTTCAGCTGACTGCTAGCTGCAGTTCAGTGGTTCAAATCTCACCAGCTCAAGGTTGACTCAGCCTTCCATCCTTCCGAGGTGGGTAAAATGAGGACCCAGATTGTTGGGGGCAATATGCTGACTCTGTAAACCGCTTAGAGAGGGCTGTAAAGCACTATAAAGCAGTATATAAGTCTAAGTGCTATTGCTATTGCTATAAAATGATTAAAATTTGTGTGTGATGAAGTTGATTATTGTAATTCCCTGTTTCAGATCAGCTGTGATCGATTGCTGGCTCCCTGCTTGGATGTTCTGGAATGCATCGTAAGAAGCAAAAGGGAAAACATTAATTCATATCAAATCATCCAAGTGCAGGCAAGACACCTGGATGGCTTCAATAATGATACACCAAAAATAAAAATAAAATGTATAATTAGTTTAATTGCTTTTTAAAGAAAACCATGTTTTTCAAAACCCTCATCTGATGCTTTTCTATCCGCTCTGTAATTTCCTAGTCCATGTGTTAAGAAGAATAGGGCCCACTCTGTGGCAGCTAGAGTGAGGTGACAGGAAAAATGAACGAGTCCAATTGATGGCAAATTATTGGCAATATTAGATTAATGGATTTTCTCTCCTTCTACTCTGCAAGGTTATAGTCTGTGCCATCACACAGGTTTCCTTTCCTCAGGGGGTTTGCTAAAAGCTGGCTCTTGGAAGCTAGTGAGATAGCCAACATCTGTTTGGGGCTTATTCATCTATCTGTTTTGGGGAGAGGGGCTATATAATTGTATGTGTGTAACACTAAAACCCTAAAGGCAGTTAGGCACTGATGGGAATTATACTTTTCTCTTTTTATTTTCAATATTTAAGCTTTTAAAATAACAAACGTTAAATCATTTTAATCATATTATACAAATATTACTGAAATAAAACAATCATGATTAGAATAAAAAAAATGAGAACAAAAATAAATGTGAAATGTGAAATCGGAGGTCATATTCTCCTTCTGAATTGAACTAACTCCAAATTGGTTGTAAGCCACCCAGAGCAGGGGTGGGTTCTGAATAATTTTGCTGCCAGCAAAATCCAAAATGGTGGTGCCCACGGACACGGGGAAAGAACTGGTTCCATGACATCATCACCGGTTTACTAACTGTTCTAAAGAACCGGTTAGAACCGGTAGGAACCCACCTCTGACCCAGAGATGTACAGAGATACATGTTTTAAGTAAAACTAACTAACCAGGTCACTGACTTACTGTTATCTTATGAGGTCACTTACTTACTGACTTATGAGAAGTTATCATTGACCTTGTTTCCAGCATTTGATTGTCTTCTGCTCAAGGCTTTCATGCAGGGACTACTGGGGAATCTACACACCTGAATTCCCAGATTCTCTTTATCTCCCCAAGATCCTCAGGAGAAATTCCTGAGTCCCAGGAAGCAACTGGCCTCCAACCTATTTGTTTATATTGCACCTTTGTTTGTATTGTTCCACAACTTTTCCTCATAAGTTTAGGGGTTATGAAGTATCTTCAGGATCAGGTACCCAACCTGCAATTTCCAAAGAATAGATCTGTACTGAATCGTGAATAGGATCTCTAACCTCAGGTGAGAGCTTCTCATCCAGCTTCTCTTCCCCCAAAGAGGCTCAGACAAGATTACCTTTGTGTAAGTCCATGAATTCAATTCCTAGTAGAGGGTTTCAACCCCATAGAATAGCATCTGGTTATGTACAGTACATCTGAAGAGTCCCAAATAGGATGAAAACCAGCCACAAGCTGCATCCTGGTGATCAGTGTAATTTTGCAATGTACAAGGATGTGTTTTATAACACAACAAAATTCCCTCCAAGGGGGAGGATGTAAGTCATATAAAACTTTGTACATGGGGACATTACATACCAGTAACATCTATACCAGTGATGGCGAACCTTTTTGCCGTCGCGTGCCAAAAGCGTGGGGACCGTGGGGGGGTTGTGCGTGCACGTGCCCACACCCATAATGCAATGCACCCTGCCTCCCACGCATGCGCACACGACCCCTCCCCCACGCATGTGCATGCGACACCCTCCATCGCGCATGCGCACGCCCCCCACCACCCGTGCTCCCCCCGCCCTCAGATCTCTGAGAGCTTAAGGGAAAGTGAACTATACATACCATTCCTTGCCTCTCCTCACTTTTAGACATGTCCCCTTTCAATTGCTCACTCTCTCCACCTACATTTCTCCGTCTTTTTCTCTTTCTGACACTTACATTTGCCAGCCTTTCTGCTGTATTGAGGCAGCTGCTCTGGCTTTTTTTTTTTTTTTTTTGGTACAGTTTGCAAAAGAGCAAAGCTGCAATCATATTTAGCAGAAGGCCTTTAGGAAACAAAGCAGGAGGGTGGGAGAAGATCAGACTTTTGCTTACTTGCTTTTAAAAGATATTGTGATACTAACTTTGAATTTTCTGTGCCTTTCTTTGTGTTCTAATTCCAGCAGTTGCTGAGTTAATGAGGCCAAACCTGGCTAACAATAGTGTTTTTGCTTTAGAGATATTAAAGGTAAAGGTAAAGGTTCCCCCGCATATGCGCGCTAGTCGTTCCCGGCTCTAGGGGCGGTGCTCATCTCCGTTTCTAAGCCGAAGAGCCGGCGCTGTCCGGAGACGTCTCTGTGGTCATGTGGCCGGCATGACTAAACGCCAAAGGTGCATGGAACGCTGTCACCTTCCCACCAAAGTGGTCCCTATTTTTCTACTTGCATTTTTTACATGCTTTCGAACTGCTAGGTTGGCAGAAGTTGGGACAAGTAACGGGAGCTCACTCCATTATGCAGCGCTAGGAATTCAAACCGCTGAACTGCCGACCTTCTGATCGACAAACTCAGCATCTTAGCCGCTGAGCCACCGTGCCCCTTGATATGTTACCTTGATATATTACTGATATACAGTATATATTACATAGATATATTACTGGCCCCCAAAGGCTATGACAAGGAAGGAAAGAAGGAAGGAAGGAAGGAAGGAAGGAAGGAAGGAAGGAAGGAAGGAAGGAAGGAAGGAGATAGAAGTCAGTGAGGCCCAGATTAATTGTATTAGGTTTCCATTTGCGTCAGAGCAAATGGTTGAGATTTATTATAGGTGGGAAATCAGTTTTCTCAAAGGGCTATCATGCACCAAAATTAACATGTGAAAAGATGCTGTCTCTCTTCAGGAAGCAAAATAAATTCTGTTTGCTTTGAATTGGCATTTGACTGTTGGTGTAAGCAAGCAGTGACCTATTTCTTCTTTCCTTGTTTCTGATAATAAAAATGGCATGGCGGACATGTTTTCTTATAAATTCCATAGACCAAAAGACATACACATAACACCCTGCACACATTTTGCAAAGAGTCAGTGTTATTGTGGGTTCCTTGTGTTATCAGCCCCTTGCTGATTCGGGAGAAGTTCTACCTCACAGAGTAATAAGATAAAATACTACAACTGTAATAATTGGTGCATTTTGGGATTGCACATCTTAGACATAGCTTTGGGAAAGAAATGCCCAGGCTGGCTAGTTTGCTTGCTTGCTTGCTTGCTTGCTTGCTTCTTTCCACATAAGCTCTTAAACCAAATAAATACATGAAAGAAATTGTGCCTGTCTGGGCAGAAATAAAGGGTTTGCCTCTGTCTCATAGAGAAAGTTATTACTTACTCTACAAGATCCTGTACAGGATCCTTCCTGCTCCCCATCACTGTCCAACACTGATCACTTAAGGCAGCAGTTCTCAACCTGTGGGTCGCGACCCCTTTGGGGGTCGAACGACCATTTCACAAGGGTCGCCGCGCACGTTAGCCCGCCATCTTGGTGCCACCGTCACTTGCAGGGGTGAAATGCTCCCGGTTCGGCCGTGCCTGCGGGTCGCCGGACAGCCGGTAGCTACAGAAGCGGGAGACTTCGCCCACCCGCCCGGACGCCGCCATTTGGGTTCTTTTACCCTCTGCGCATGCGCAGAACACTTTGCCCATGCGCAGAGGGTAAAAGAACCCAAATGGCGGCGGCTGGGCGAAGTCTCCCGCTTCCGTTGTTATCAGCTGTTCGGCGACCCGCAGGCAAGCCCGAACTGGGAGCATTTCACCCCTGGTGCCACGCCCCCTTTGTCACCTCATCCCGTGCGGGGAGGGGGCAGGGCGGGGTCGTGGTGGCGGGGGGGTTGCGGCAGCAGGGGGGGTTGCGGCATTAGAAAGGTTGAGAACCACTGACTTAAGGAATAATTCCATGAGCCTAGAGTTTTATATGCCTGTCTGAAAACGCTATTGCTTATGCAGATATATTACTATAAAAGTATATGACATAAGGTTTATCTATCATTCATACAGTTTATTAAAGCAAAACCTTTAGATCTGTAAGTTGATGTAATGGTCCAGGACTTGCATGTTTATGTTATAAATGTTCCAGCATTCCTGCGGCTCTTGGCCACAGTAATAGCCTCAGTAGATGAATGGCTCTGACATTTCTAGAAGAAAGGGATTATAAAGTAATAAGAAAGTAAATGCTTTTGAGATTCTAACTAGAGCAGGGGCAGATTCTCCCCCCCCCCCTGGGCTCTATCCAGAAACGTCTAATTATAAAATTAAAAAAATGGAATGTAGCTCTTGAATCAAATTCAGATTCTGAAGAAGTACACTGAGGTCTTCATATTGTTTTCCTGCTTTCTTCTATGATTTTTTTAGCATTTTTAATTGTGGTCTACAGTTTTGGGGAGTTCTGGTGGTCTCCCACTCAGGGCTAACACTCTAGCTCCATGATGGCAAACCTATGGCACACGTGCCAGAGGTGGCACGCAGAGCCATCTCTGTGGGCACGCGCGCCGTCACCAGCTGCTCTTCCGGGTTCCGGCACGCGCATGCGCGCCGGCCAGCTGTTCTCTTCCGGGTTCCGGCACGCGTATGCCAGAACCCAGAAGAGAGCAGCTGGCAGGTGTGCATGCACACGATGGAACCCGGATGAGCAGTTGGCTGTTGCGTGCATGCGCACTGGCCAGCTGCTCTCTTCTGGGTTCTGGTGCTCTGGCACGCGCGCGTGCTCGTTTCGGCACTCGGTGCCGAAAAGGTTAACCATCACTGACCTATATCATTATAGGTCAAATCAATATTTGCTTTATTTGATTTTAATCCAGTCTTCATCCTAAACCAGGGGTCAGCAACCCGCGGCTCTGGAGCCACATGCGGCTCTTTGGGCCCTCTGCCGCAGCTCCCTGCCCCTTAATGGGTTGGCCCTGCCCCTCGCCCCTCTTATTTCTTTTTTGGACTCCAGCCCAAAGCGGCAGGAAGCGAAGGCTGCCTTACATACAAATTTGGCACGAAGGCAGGTAGAGGGCCACTTCTCTCCTGCACTCTCCTCCCCCCTCCTCCTCTCATGATCCCCTCTGGCCAGCTGTGGCTGAGCTGGGAGCGTGCCCACGCGCAGGGAGACCTCCTCAAACGAGCGCCAAAGCTCAGGAAAGGCGCGCGCAGGGTGGGCTGCCACTCGCTTAAGGAGGGTCTTAACAAGACGCAGCTTCTCTCCTGCACTAATGCTCCGGCCATCGCCTTGCCGTGTCATCCCCCACCCCCAGCAGCTCTTCGGTCAAGCGTGGAGGGCACGAACTCCAGCCCGAAGCGGCAGGTAGTGAAGTCTGCCTTACGTGCAGCGTAAGGGCCGCTTCGCTCCTGCACTCTCCGGTGACCCTCCTCCTCCTCCACCACCTCTTGTGACACCCTGGCCAGCTGTGACTGAGCCGGGAGTGTGCGTATGTGCGGGGAGATCCTCCTTAAGCGAGCTGCTGCCCACCCCGCGCGCGCCTTTCCTGAGCTCGCTTGAGGAGGGTCTCCCCACGCGTGCCCACGCTCCCAGCTCAGCCACAGCCGGCCAGGGGGTCACGAGAGGGGGAGGAGGAGGAGGAGGGTTGCCAGAGAGTGCAGGAGCAAAGCGGCCCTATACCTGCCTTCGCTGCACGTAAGGCAGCCTTCGCTTCCTGCTGCTTTGGGCTGGAGTTCGTGCCCTCCATGCTTGGCCGAAGAGCTGCTGGGGGTGGGGGATGACACAGCAAGGCAATGGCCAGAGCATTAGTGCAGGAGAGAAGCTGCATCCTGTTAAGACCCTCCTTAAGCAAGCGGCTGCCCACCCTGCACGCGCCTTTGCTGCACTTTGGCGCTCGCTTGAGGAGGGTCTCCCTGCACGTGCCCACGTTCCTGGCTCAGCCACAGCCAGCCAGGGGGTCACAAGAGGAGGGTGGGAGGAGGAGGAGGACGGTCGCCCGAAGGGAGGGGGGAGAGAGAGACACACACACACATACAGAGAGAGGGGAAGAGAGAGACATAGACACACACACAGAGTGATACACAGAGAGGGGGTGAGAGAGACATAGAGAGAGACATACAGAGTGATACATAGAGAGGGGGTGAGAGAGGGGAAGAGAGGGAGAGAGAGATACAGAGGGAGAGAGACACGGGGGGGGAGAGGGGAAGATAGGGAGAGGGACAGACACACAGAGATACAGAAAGAGGTGGGGAGAGAGGGTGAGAGAGGGAGAGGGGGAGAGAGACATAGAGAATGGTTTTGTGACTGGGTAGGCGTGGCTAGGGGAGGTCATGTGACTGGGTGGGAGTGAGTGACATCGAGTTGGCCATGCCCACCCAGGTTTTGTGGCTCCCGGTGTGGTTTTTTTTTTCTGTGGGAAACGGGTCCAAGTGGCTCTTTGAGTGTTTAAGGTTGCCGACCCCGTCCTAAACCCATCTATTGCTACATCCAGATAAAATCTAAGGCTATTAAACATTTACATGAAGTTGGTGGATATAAAGTAATACTGGTGATTCTTCATAGCTCAGTGAATGGTTTCATTTTTATACTAGACAATGTATAAATATACCATATAATTTATATATATGCTATATTATAAAATATATGTATAATACAGAACGCACATTCCAATGGCCTTGAGGCCAAACTGTAATGACTTAAGTACTTCTAGTTATGAAGCCAGCATGAAAAGCCAGAACTATGAAGATACAGTGATTAGAAAACTAAATTGCACTTTCCTGATTGAGTTCCAAACAGAAATAAAAAGAACGTTTCAAGTAAATTTGATTAAAATTCCCTCCCTCCCTCCTTCCCTCCTTCCCTCCCTCCCCCCCCCCTTCTCTCCAATCTCCCACACAATACATGCAGTCTTTTAAAACCAACTATCTTCCTCTTCAGATGTTTGAGTTTCACAACTATGACCACAAAATATTTAGTACTGGAGAACTATAGTGTGATATGGAAATTGTACCATAACTTTACAAAAGCAATCAATAGAAGAAGTTTTGAAACCACAAGAAGTTGACAGGAAGAAACAAAATGTGTTGAAGGACATTTCACAGTGTCTTCAAGTTCTTCAAGGATCACAGAGAAAAACATAATAGTCAGGAGACAATGTACAGATGCAGAGAAGGAACAAATAGAATATAATTGCTTTACTGTTTACTTTGTGGAGGGGAAATTTATCTTCCCCACTCCTACACTAACCTGTTCCTCCCCCAGATGACAATTTAAGCTTTTTTTTTAATTTCCTTTCCTTAATAGTGCTGCAAATCCACCACCTGCAGTGACAGACTCATACTGTGTTATGCTAAGTCCCGCCAGAGGGCTAAAAAGCACAATTTTTTTCAGGGAAAACATTCCTCAAAGAAAAAAAGGATCAGATAACAAAAGGAAATACCAATAAGAGGAAAACATTAAAATAACTGACCACAAAAAAAAAATAATAATAGAAAAATGAGGAGCAAATTTCATTAAATAGTGAGGCAAAGTGGAAAGTTTGAGCAGTGAGGAATTGGGGAAAGAGTATGTGTAGTGAGGAATAAAACTTCCAGAGGTGGAACATCTGACTTGTACTTTCATTCAAAGTCTGGGATCTGGAGTCTAAAAAAAAAAATAGTGGCCCAGTCAGGCTGGTGTAACCACGGATAGCCTGAGGAGACTCATTTCTATCACTTTTTCATATGTACTCACACACAGTGTGGATGTAGAAGGAAAATAAAAGTGAAGCACAGTTTATTTATTTATTTATTTATTTTATAAAATTTATATGCCGCCCAACTCCCGAAGTTCTATGAGACACCCTCATTTTGTGGGGCCACTCTAGGATTTCATTTCTGTCTCTGAAGTAGAAATGTGCGGTTCTCCTCCCACAACCCATAATAATCTAGTTGCATGATCCAGAGGACTTGGAGTGGGGTTGTTTTGCTATCCCAATTAATTATTTCATTTATGAGTGACTACAAAAAATTGATTGTGTATTGGTTATTTATTGTAAACAAGAAGATCCCGTCCTATCTTTATGCCAAAAATACATGCTCAAAGATAATTGATCCCCCTTTTTTCATTTTTGAGAATCTACTGAGATTCTGTTGTTTCAGTTGCAAACAGGATATATTTATCCATCGAATATCCTAAGAGGTAACAAACTATTTCTATTTTTAAAGTATGATTTTTTTATTGCATATGTAGCCTCATAGACATTGAGGACATCATGAGGGGGGGGGAAGGGTAAACTTATAGAACCTTGAAATGTGCAGCTTTGAGTTTTATTGATAGGATTGGGAAAGGAGAACCAAAACTAGGAACATCTACCGTACTTGACATTCTCTTCTGGAGAAGAGTGGATTGTTTTGCTGGCAAGACACAATGTTATTTTATAACTTTTTTTCCCCATGGGCAAAAAATGGCCACCTCATGGCAGTTGATCATGTTCCAAAGTTTCCCTTAGAATAATACAAGGCAGAGAGATGATCTCTGTTTCATCCATTATATAATCTTCCCTAAAGTGGAAACTACCCTCTAGTGACTACACCAGGTTCTAGCAGGGGTGGGTTCTAACTTACCTCGCCGCCGGTTCGCTTCCTCCCGTGCCACGTGGCTGCACGCGCATTGCGCACCACATGGCCACGCTGTGCACGCGGCCACACATGTGCAGTGCCGAAAACTCGGCTTCTGCGCATGCACAGAAGCAAAAACCAGCAAAAAAATTCCAAAAAAAGATGGCGGCATCCACGGACCAGCACCGACAGAACCGGCTCCGTGACGTCACCACCGGTTTACTACCAGTTCTATAGAACCGGTGCGAACCGGGAGGAACCCACCTCTGGGTTCTAGCTTCACTAAGACATTGTTGAGGCAAGATGAATCTCATCCTCATTTTCATTCCGTAGGTACTTTATTCAATAGAATTAAGAAGGACAATTCTTTTGATGTTCACTGTGCATCTGCATTATAAAAGTTTTTCCTTTTCACTGAGAAAAAGGGATAAATTAATTTCAGCAACATGCAAGTTTTTGTTGCTGTTGATTTTGCTATCTTCTCCTGAGCCATTGACTCAGTAACCAACAGATGAATTGCTTCTGTTCTGCCACAGCAGATGCGAGTACAAGCCTCACTTTGTCTGCATTCAGAAACTAAGCAGAGTCAAGCTTAGATTGTACAATACTTGGATGAAGAATTGCAAAGGGTCCCAGGACTGTAGGTTAGACGGTGACATTGCAAAATATCCTGGGAGAAGACAGTGGCAGACCAATTTTCATATCGGTACTAAAAATACTTCATGAACGTTGTTTTGTCCCAGTTACCTATTAGTCTACATGTCACTCAAACTCTTTAATCTATCCTATAATTCTCACATGTCGAGTAATGGTTGTAACCGAGCCAGCACAGCTACTTAAATCCTAAACTCCTTTGTCACTTAGTCCAACTAATTCAATCTAATCCGAAGAGATTGCAGAATGCTTTGCATCCTGAGATCCTCCAATATAGAGATGTGATTAGCATCTCTGTGTCGGCTAAGCTAAATGAGCAAATAAGCTATTTTTACCTGCAATCTCTCCATCTTCTCATCTCTCCTGGCAACTACCCTCTACTCTCAATCATCAGGTTCTTCATCTATATTTGTATCTGTGTTTGTAGCCTTTATTTTCTGCTTGTTATAAAGTGATAAACGTAATTTCTGACAGTAGGAAAATTCTGAAGTAATATCAGGGGTGGGTTCTCACTTACCTTGCTGCTGGTTCGCTTCCTCCCGCACGTGCATGCACAGTGCAAAAAAATAAAAATAACCCCCCCCCAAAAAAAGCCGAAAACAAAATGGCGATGCATGCGCAGTGCCGGAAACTCAGCTTCTGTGCATGCGCAGAAGAAGAGAAACCCGGAAAAAATCCCCCCCCCAAATTAAAAAAAATTAAAAAAATTAAAAAAATATGGCGGCATCCATGGACCAGCACTGACCGAACCTGATCCGTGATGTCATTGTGATATCACCAGCGGGTCGCTACCGGTTCGGGCGAACCGGTCCGAACCAGGAGGAACCCACCTCTGAGTAATATGAGTTGATGCTGAATGAAAAGTGAGGTTCCAAATTTCAGATTATACTGTAATAAGATTAGAATAGACATTTTACTAGAAAATGGCTTTGTCTTATTATGCTTTCAAGCTGTAGGACAGCGGTTCTCAACCTTTCACACGGGTGGCCTAAGCGCGCTAGCCCGCCATCTTGGTGCCATGCCCCCTTTGTCACCTCAACGCATACGGGGGGCGGGGAGGGGGTCGCGGTGGCGGGGAGGGGGTCGCGGCATTAGGAAGGTTGAGAACCACTGCTGTAGGAGGAGATCAAACTGTAAATAGAAGAGGGAGTCAATTAGCTTGTCTATTCAATTCCAGCCTTGCCATGGCCTAGTAAACGGTACTCCTTACACAGATCACTCATACTATACCTAATCTGAAGTCTCCAAATGGTGAGGCTTCAATGATCATATCATCACAAAGAGTCTATTGAGTAAAAGAGTACAAAATCAGTGGGATAATCTATTCTTCTGTTCTGCATCAGTGGATAGAGACAGGTAATAATCCAAGATACTGATATTTATTCCAATTGATTTAAACTTAGTGAAAGACATGTACTGTCTCTGATAAATTATCTTGCATGGGTTAGGGCAGGGGTTGGCAACCTTAAAAACTCAAAGAGCCATTTGGACCCGTTTCCCAGAGAAAACAAAACACCCGGAGCCACAAAACCTGGATGGGCGTGGCCAACTTGACATCACTCCCACCAAGTCACATGACACCCCCCCCAGCTGCGCCTACCCAGGTTTTGTGGCTCTATGTTTTCTATGAGAAACAGGTATCTCTCTCTCTTTTCCCTCTCTCTTTCTCTCTCTCCATCTCTCTTTCTCCCTCTCCAATCTCTCTCCCTCCCTCTCATCTTTCTTTCACTCTTTCCCTCTCCCCATCTCTATCCCTCTCCCTTCCTCCCCCCCCCTCTCTCTCTCCCCCCCCCCTCTCTCTTTCTCCCTCCCCCCCCCCCTCTTTCC
>QLTV01002425.1:1667421-1678223 GCA_003457575.1 Thermophis baileyi
TTATCTGCCACAATGTCCTACCTGTCAATGACTACTTCACCTTCCACCACACCAATCCACGAGCACACAATAGATACAAACTTCATGTAAACCGCTCCAAACTCGACTGCAGAAAACATGACGTCAGCAACAGAGTGATTAATGCCTAGAATTCACTACCTGACTCTGTGGTTTCTTCCCCAAACCCAAAAAACTTTAACCTTAGACTGTCTACTGTCGACTTCACCCCATTCCTAAGAGGTCTGTAAGGGGCGTGCATAAGCGCACCAGCGTGCCTACCATCCCTGTCCTACTGTCCTATTGTCCTCATCTATCTGTATTCAGTTTGATTATGTTTATGTTTATACCTATACCTGCTATCTTGTACATGTTTGACAAACAAATAAATAAAATAAATAAATAAGATACTTCATCTACTGTAATTCAACCATGAGTACTCTTACAGAATAACAGAGTTGGAAGGGACCTTGGAACTCTTCCAGTCCAACCCTCTGCCCAAGTAGGAGACTCTATACCAGGGGTGTCAAACACCAGGCCCACAGGCCGGATCCAGCCCACGATGTGGTCTGATCCGGCCCATGGGGCCAGCCTGGAAAATGTAAGGGGCCGGCCTGCTTCGCTTCGGCCCGGTCTACCCAGTGTGAAGAGGAAACATGACAGCAGTTTGGGGAGTGGCGTCAAGCTGCCCATGCCCACCCAGTCAGCCACACCCACCCAGTCGGTCATGCCCAGTGAGTGGCATCCAGCTGGCCATGCCCACCCAGTTGGCCACACCCACCTAGTCAGCCCCCGCCTCCCGAGGTCAACCACAGCCCTGATGCAGCTCTCAATGAAATTGAGTTTGACACCCCTGCTCTATACCATTCTGGACAAATGGCTGCCCAATCTCTTCTTAAAAACCTCCAGTAATGGAACAGCCATAACTTCTGCAGTTTTATACATTTAAAATACATTTTCAATCCTGGCCCTATGTATCCTATAGGACTTATTCTAACTCAGCTTCTGACTGTCTACATTCACAATGGCATAAATCTGTAATGGTTTTGACTATGAATTTCTCTGTCTCAGAATGCATCCCTCCTGCAAACAGCAATAGCAGTAGCACTTAGAATTATATACTGCTTCATAGTGCTTTACAGCCCACAACTTCTGAAGCAAGATAGTGAATTGTTTTCACTGTCTGGAAATTTCTCCTTAATTCTAGATTGGATCTCCCTTTGATAAGTTTCCATCTGCAAATTTTGCTCCCCTACCCCCACCCCATTGCAGGCCTCTGCAATTTAAGTATCTCTGGATCCAGCTACCGGATGTTCCATTTAAGTTGCTTAAGGCACAGCCCCCATTCAGATTGAGCAGTGGTTTTTCCACTTACCAGTATGGCTCCTGCAGCTATTTTTCCATGCTTTCTCATCCAGAACACTCTTTCCTATCCAATCCTAGGCTCAGTTGAATTCTTATCGGGTCTCTCTGCTGAAAATGTTAACCACCCCATATCTGGCCATGCTGCAGTTCCAAAGGGATATGCATATGCTGCTGATTTCTCACCAACTACTCCTCTCTCGGGAATTAAAAGTCTTCTGTATCATCTCTGGCTCTGCCATTAATCCCCAACATGTAGATTATATCATTCTGGGAATATAAAGAGGGAGTGCAATTATTACTCTTTCTTTATCGTTTGCTCTTTATAAGCAAAATAAAACTCCCCCAAATTTCCAGCCTTGTTGCAATGGTTCATTTTTTATTTTTTATTTGGTACTTTCTCCCACATATAAGCTGTACAAGCAGATATCACTCAATTCTCTTCTGGGCAACAAGACCACTAATACAGTTTTAACCTTTACTGTTCCTCCTACATGCTTCTAGTAAAATAGTGCAGCATTCTACTGATTACTTACCAGAAAAGCTTTATTATGTGACGATTTGGAAAGCGGATTTAACTGCTGTTATATCAGTCTTGATTTTCAATATTCGCTTTAGTAATCCCAAGACTTGTTTTTCATCACTACGACTAATTTTACTGGGATAGTATGGTAGACACTAAAAACAGGATTATATGTGGCTTGTAAATGTTTGCAAATTAGCAAAGTCTCTAGCATGTTGCAGCTCTTCAGATGTACTAAAGTATAATTCCCAGAACCCTCAGCCATTCTGCTATGGGATCATGATGGGGTTTGTAATTAAACACACGGAGAGCCTCACCTTCCACGAATTAAAATAATATTTAACTTTATATCATGATTTGGTTGACCTCGGGCTTAACAGCTATAATTTCTGATTAAAAGGGATGTGCTGTGCTTTAGATCCAAAGATAGAAAGGTCCTTCACATCAAGTGTGGGTAAACACTGCACCTGAGCATCCTAAGAAAATGCATGCTTGCATGAAGGAGGTCTGATTCTTTCTCACATCTTTTCCTACTGATGGAAAGACACACAACTGCATTTTCTCAATGAAGTATGCCACTCTACTATAGATTGCCCATAAATATACCATTCTATTTCCTTCTCCCACTTGAGATTCTTTCAATGAACTTTAGTAAATCTTCTTGTAATATACTGTGAAATGTCATTTTTCTGCTGTGTTACAATAATGTCACCCTTACCTCATCCCAATTGCATTAGGCAGACAGGCTCAAATTGTCCATAACTACACAGATAGGGAATTTCCTTTTTTAGCTAACAGCATCTAACAGAGATGCAAGATCCATTATGTTTTCCCACTTACTATTATTTTGGCGGTGAAGTCAGGTGATCCCTAGCAAATGGGATCAGAGAAGTGTTTATTGGTTGTTTTGGGCAGATGCAAACATTCCCCTCCCTTTCCTGTTTACCTCATATGGCATTTTTCTGTTGTCTTCTAAAGAGCTGGATGCAGTGATGCTCTGCTGATGGCCATTCAGATTTGCATATGAATCTGGTCATTCATTCATTCATTTGATTAAATGGGCCTTTTTACATTCTTCTGGCAATTCCACTCCACCTTCATGCAAACAGTCCCCTGAAACAAGTGCATATCTATCTATATAGCACACAGTGATGGGTTTCACTTACCTTTGCTACTGGTTCGGGAACAGGAGCGCGCACGCACAATGCTTCTGCACATGCGCAGAACGTCCGTGATGATGTCCGGGTGGGTGGGCGGAACCTCCCGCTGCTACTGGTTCGCCCGAACTGTGCCAAACCGGTAGAAACCCACCACTGATAGCACAGTAGGATACATGGAAGCCATCATTTTACATTTTCCTTCCAATGGCAAAATCAACTGATGCCTGGTAAGTTTAAATGGTGGCCTACCAGAATCGTTCGATTAGCCTAGATAGCTCAGTTGGCACTGCTGTAAGTGCTTTGATTTCATAGCCCTTATCAGTTGAGCATAACAGTGAAATAGAGTAATCATGGAATGAAAGGAACTTCCTCCCGTCCAGTGCATTGCTTCCCAAATAGAACACAGATGAATCCGGAAACATTGGTTTTATGTCAATGAAAGTTAAAGAAAATTAATCAGACAGAATAGGATATATGAGAAAAGATACAGGAATGATAATAATCAGGGCACTGTTGTTAGGTCTGGCCCATTCCAGCCTCCATTCTGTGGTTGTCATGTTTTCCCCATTAGCTAATGATGCTCTGAGCAGAAATGTCCAGAAAGCTGGTGAAACCAATCAGTCACTTTGCCTATTACAGGCTGCATGCACATTATCAGGACAGCATTATATGGCAGTGATTCAGGACAAACACAATACAAGCAGAATAGTCTTAGGCAATGTGGCCAGCACATTTCATGCCAGTATTGCTTTTGGGGGGGGGGCTAAACGGATAGCTCAGCAAGGGGAAAAGACCTGGCTGAGGCAACTGCTAGACGTGTTTAACATTAGCTGCCTTTGTCCCCATTCAGGTGAAAACAAGCAGATGTTTAAATAATGTTGCAGAAGTGGAAGACAGAGGGATTTCCCCCCCCCCTCCCTCAGCTTAATAAACATGTCCTTGCTTAGATTTTGGGAGGGGAAAGGGGGTAGTATATCCAAAATTTTGCAAAATCATTTTCATCAGAAACTATAAAGGGTATTGTGACTACTATCGTTTTTGATTAAAAAATACTTTTGCAAAAGGAGTGTATGTAAATGACTGCATCCACAGGGATGTGGTGGGTTGGTATATCTATTCCCTCCAACAGAGGTCCTTACATCCTTTCTTCACAATCCCTTACTGTTGCATCTTTCCATAAGTTTGTCTGATTGCTTTCACCACTACTCTTTACAGAGAAAATTTCTCTCTTTAGCTTTTTGGTGGTGGTGGGGGGGGGAGAGATCAGGCCTCCTCCCTGCTTTCAGCTTCTTCTAGCTACTGAGTGTCTGGAATGTATGACAAGCTACATTTTCTATTGGAATGTGACCTATGGATTTCAGAAGATGGTACAATACTATTATGCAAATATTTATTATGTAGATCACTAAACTTGGCAACTTGAAAACTTCTTGACTTCAATTCCCAGAATTCCATGCTGGCTGAGGAATTCTGGGACTTGAAGTCCACAAGTCTTAAAGTTGCCAAGTTTGGAGACCCTTCATAATTATATATTTATTATGTAGAGTAAGGTTTAATAATAAGAGAACAATGTGAAATGAGCCCTGTGGGCTCTAAACATACAAATACAGAGAGGCGGAATAAAATAGTAGCAAAGACACACAGAACAGCTCAGATCATTCCATAATATAATTTAACAACATAAGTCTAATTACATCTAGTACCACATTTTCCATAGATGTTTAATTTCACCTGAATTTCTTCATTTCAAGTTTAATACAGGTAGTCCTCGACTTGCGACCACAATTGAACCCAAAATTTCCATTGCTAAGCAAGAATTTGTTAAGTAAGTTTTGCCCCATTTTACGACCTTCCTTGCCACAACTGTTAAGCAAATAGCTGCAGTTGTTAAGTTACTGACACAGTTCTTAACTGAATCTGGCTTCCCCATTGACTTTGCTTGTCAGAAGCTCACAGAAGGTGATCACATGACCCTGGGACACTGCAACCATCATAAACATGAGTCAGTTGCCAAGCATCCAAATTTTGATCACATGTCCATGAGGAAGCTGCAATCGTTGTAAGTGTGATAAATGCTCATAAGTCACTTTTTTTAATGCCGTTATAACTTCGAACAGTCACTAAATGAATGATTGTAAGTTAAGGGCTACCTGTGTATACAGTAATATAAAATATAATAACAACAAAACTAAGACCTGCATCAAAGGCTCCAGAATCTATCTTGGAGATATTCAGAATTCTATCCTGAATCTATTGTTTCCCCATTTTGTTCCAGAAACTAATTTGCCTGGAATAATTGCAATAGCTCTGTGCAGGGGTGGGTTCTAACTTACCTCGCTGCCGGTTCGCTTCCTCCCACACCGCGTGGCATGCGCAGTGCCAAAAAATAAAAAAAATCCCCCCCCCCCCCAAAAAAGCCAAAAACAAGATGGCGACACATGCACAGTGCCGGAAACTCGGCTTCTGCGCATGCGCAGAAGAAAAAAATTTTTAAAAAATTACAAAAAAAATATGGCAGTGCCCACGGACCGGCACCGACCAAACCGGCTCCGTGACATCACCAGCAGGTCGCTACCAGTTCGGGCAAACCGGTCCGAACCAGGAAGAACCCACCTCTGGCTCTGTGATACATATTGATTATTACAAAAGAAATTGATTGTTCTACAAGATGGGTCAATAAGTCTGATGAGAAGAAAAAGGCCTCATAGAAATCAAATGTCAATGATGAAATTCCTGCTTTCTCAGGAATAAATTACACTAAATTCAGTTACACTATGGACTTGTATTGCCACATTATTTTACTCGTTATTTAGCTTTTTTTTTTTTAAATGAAACTAAAAAAAACCCGTTAAGAAAGGTTTGTGATGTGTCTAAAATGGCCAGAAATGGGAAGTTCCAAAATGCTGGGAGTTTTGCTTTCACAAAAAAGAGAACTTTCAAGTTTCACACAACCATCTACTGGATTATAAACCTTCCAGTCTCGGGTCATTTGAATTAATTCTGCTTATTAAAAAAAGATGGGTAAGACAGTCTTATACAGTAGGAAAACAAACAAATTAACCCAGTAAGACAAAGAAGGGAACAAGGTACCATAGTTAGTCCTCTATGATTTATTATTAATTTTGATACAGGGGTTTCTGTATTGCTTCTTATTACAAAGAATTTATTTATTTATTTATTTATTTATTTATTTATTTATTTATTTATTTATTTATTTATTTATATCCCTTTATTACTTATTATCCCTTTATTATTATTTATAAATAACTCAAGGTGGCGAACATATTCAATAGATCTTCCTTCTATTTTCCCCACAACAACAACAATCCTGTGAGGTAGGTTGGGCTGAGAGAGAGTGACTGGTCCAAAGTCACCATCCTAAAATGTTTTACAATAAAAACAGCATTAAAAAGTAGCTAGAGCAGGGGTGTCAAACTCGCGTTGTCATGCCAGCGTCACGTGACATATCGGGACTTTTCCCCCCTTCACTAAACTGGGTGTGGACATGACCAGCGCGTGACGCATCCGGCCCATGGGCCGCAAGTTTGACAGCCCTGTGCTAGAGGAAGAAATAATGAGGATAAATTGAATATCAAGTCTGATGTCCTCCAGATGTGTTTGGACTTAGTCAACATCTGGGGGATGGGGTGGGCAAATGAATACTTGAAATTTTGAGAGCATTTGGTAGATGGAATCAGACAATCACTGCCACTGACAATTATATTAACTGTATTTATATAACATATTGTTAATTCCATGTACATTGTACATGTACATCAAATCAAATTTGTGGGTTTTTTTTAAATTCTGTCCCTGCTCACTGCTTTTCCTGGATATGCATATTTCTTGTACCATGGCCTCCTCCTCCTCCTCTTCTTCTTCTTCTTCTTCTTCTTCTTCTTCTTCTTCTTCTTCTTCTTCTTCTTCTTCTTCTTCTTCTTCTTCTTCTTCTTCTTCTTCTTCTGCCATATCCGTCATAGGACGTTGGCGATCATGTTGGCGATCCTATTTTTATCAACAGCTTCATGAAAAGTGCTGCTGAGTTTTGTCCAAACCAGTCCCTTAGATTTTGAAGCCATGATTCGTTTGCCTTCAATCTTTTCCTGGAGGATTAAGTGAAGTATGCCGTATTTTTCCGGGTGTTGCATCACATGTCCAAAATATTCTCTGTCTCCTTCAAAGGCCAATACAGAATGTAGCCCTCTGAAATATATTCCTAATTCAGGATATACTCTATTTACAGAATGCATGATTTTGGAAAGGTTCTTATTCATTGTGGATAACAAAAGAGGAGGAGCTCATGGAAGAGAAGAAATAGTTACATGCCTTTAGAAAGCTACTGAGTTTCACAAGAAACCACTAAATTAAGCCAAAACATGACTTCACCAGAGCAAACATTTGAACCTATTAGCTTATGACGCTATTTTGCAGAACTGAGTCGTATTTCTAGCAAGTAAATTTCTGTTGCTTGCCTTTGGTAAGAATTTGCCCTCCTTAGCAGACCTCTGAAGTTTGGAATGGAGGTTTGTAACAAACTGGGGAAAACTGAAGAATGGAACTCAACAGATATGGCATAAAATCATAACAGCAGATCATATTATACAATTTAATCCTTAAATCATGCTCTGACAGAAGTCTCTGTCAGAGGATTTCTCCTAGGATTGTAGCCACAATGATTAGAATCAGAATCTAGCTGGAAGGGACCTCGGAGGTCTTCTAGTCCAGTCCCCTGCTCAAGCAGGAGACCCTATACCATTTCAGACAAGTGACTGTCCAGTCTCTTCTTAAAAACCTCCAGTGATGGAGCGCCCATGATTTCTGAAGGCAAGCTGTTCCACTGGTTAATTAGGACAGCCTTCTCCATCCAGGTTTTCCACAGATGAGTTGAACTACAAATCCCATGATTCCCATCCAGTATGGCCAACATTTGATCCATATTCATTGGGAGAATTGGAGAAGGCAGATCTAAAATGTTGAACAGGAACAAAAATTTCAAATCTACAATCAGCTATAAATCAAACTGTGAGGCTTGAACCACTTGCCTTTTCTCAATCCAATCTTCATTAAAAGAAGTAAAATACCAGCAAGAGAAACCATATACAAGTAGTACTCAGTCTATGACCACAACTGAACCCAAAATTTCTATTGCTCAGCAATAGAAATTGTTAAGCATGTTTTGCCCCCATTTTACGACTTTTCTTGCCATTGTTATCAAGTGAATCACTGCAGTTGTTCAGTTGGTAAGATGGCTTTTAAGTGAATCTGGCTTCCTCATTGATTTTGCTCAGCAGAAGATCACAAAAGGTGATCACATGACCCTGGGACACTGCAACCGTCATAAATACATGCCAGTTGCCAAGTGTCTGAATTTTGATCACCTGACCATAGTGATGCTGCAGCAGTCATAAGTGTGAAAAATGGCCATGTCGTTTTTTCAAAGCTGTTGTAACTTTGAATGGTCACTAAACAAATGGTTGTAAGTCAAGGACTACCTGTATAGCATCCTTCTAATCAACTGGAAAAAATAAAGCAGAAAAAATGCATTAAGTAAAAAAGGTTTCCAAGCACCAAGCTGAATTAAATCATTGGGCATTAAAATAATCTTATTCTGAACTGCAGGAATTTGTACTATGAATATAAAGAAAAACTTTATTGTCTCATTTAGCAATTCTTCCGCTAAATAAATTAACTGCAATTTTGTCAGGATGGATAATACATCACCCTCAGGAATATATTTGTCACTTCAATAGTTTCCAAGATGTATAAAACGACAGCCTTTTAAAAATAGCCTTCCTAATCTGGAACTTCTAAGATGACCAGGAATTACATTTTTTAAAAAAATAATACATATGCCATTGCAATACAGTCAGCTCTGTGAGAAGACTCTAAGCAGCAAACTGAGGCCTTACTGTGTCCTCAACAAAAATCAGTGACTGCTGGAGATATTTTCATGAAGAACAATCTATTTTCAGAACAGAATGTGCTTCTTTTTTCCTCTACAACTTCCAGGCACTGGAGAAGGGAGCTGCTATAGATATAGCCCCCTTAACTATTTTAAATAACAAGAATGGCGTGGTGGCCTAGACGTGGAACTCTCACCTCACAATCAGGAGGTTTGTGAGTTTGATTCTAGGTAGTGGCAGATATTTCTCTCTCTGGGCACAAAGAGAAAATATCTTGCTGTGAGCTCCATGTAGGAGCCAGGAAGGGCGTCCGGCTGATAAATGCTCAGCTCCATTTAGTCGCCCCAACTCCACCCCGATGCAAGAAATTACAGGGTTGTTAAAAGAAAAAAAACTATTTTAGATAACAAAAGCTGGATCAGATTCTGCGTCCTTGCGGTCATATTTTGAGGATGAACTGATACATATTCTGTATTTATTTATATATTTGATAGCTTTGTATTCCACCTGTCATTCGGGAACTGAGGATGATGTACATAGTGTTCCCTTCTTCTCTTTTTACCCTGTGAAGTAGTTTAGCCAGAAAGAGAATGACTGGCCCAAGGTCATTGGTGAACATCCGTAGCTTGGGTAAACTTGAACCTGGGTCTCCTTGTTCCTATACCTTCATTGCTATCCTGCCTCACAGTGTTTCAAATTCCAAGACAAATGTTGCAGGTTCCTAGTTACCAAAGCATATCAAAAGTATATCAGGAAAGAACTTTGAGGTAGCAATCCAAGGAAGAAGTAATTCTCCTCACACACATGCCCAAGCCTAATGTAACATATACAACTAGAAGAACCAGGATAATGAAGAGTGAAATTCATCAACATGGAAGAGTTCATACACATCTCTAAATAATCATAGAGTTTCTTTTAAAACAAATATTTGAGGCAAATTTAGAGAGACCTGCTTAGGGGAAAGGGGAAAAATATTAACTTAATAAAATATTTAAATGGTTGGTGTGAATTTGCATCTGATTGCTGGCAAGTATGATTTTTTTTTAATCTTTCATCTCAAACATATTTGTGGAATATAAAGCATTATATTAAAAAGCAGGTGGAAAAGTTCTCTGAGCCTTGGACTCATCTCCCTGTTTTCTTCCTTTTCTTATTGCTTTTGGTTCTGCTTTTCTTGAATCTACAAACTGGGAGGGGTTATAACAAATTCTGCTTAACTAACCTTACAGCTTCAGATTGATTGCCAGTGGCTGCAATCAATCTTTGGAAACTGACCAGAATCTGTTATGAATCATAATCCTTGATCCAGACAACTTCATAAGTCCTAATTTAGGAGAATAATTACGGTTGTGTGACTGAGTTCTTTTCAACCCACACAGAAAGAAGAAAGGGAAGTGGTACATGTGCACAATGTTTAAAAGAGCTTCTTTTAGCATGTAAACAATTTGCTTACTGAAGTCTATCCCATAATATTTGATGGAATTCCATTGTTCTGTGGAACACAAAGCCAAGGTTGAATTGGGAAAAAATTATCTCTAGAACCAACTCAGAGTGAGTTTATCTTGACAAAATGTAAACTAGATGTCCAACTAGTATGTACACTCTGTGACAATATTGACTAGGTCCGTGATGGCGAACCTATGGCATGCGTGCCACAGGTGGCATGCAGAGCCCTCTCTGCAGGCACGTGAGCCATCACCCCAGCTCAGCTCCACCACGCATGTTTGTGCGTGTCCCGCCCGCCAGCTGATTTTTGGGTCTCTGCCACGCATGCGCGGGGGGTGGGGCACATGTGGGAAATGCACGTGTATGCGTGGGAGATGGGGGGGTCAGCGTGCATGCATGGGGTCACGCATG